>CM035415.1:166233750-166521250 GCA_020310875.1 Ceratopteris richardii
ATATGTAAGTTTATATAGGTATGTATGTTTAGGTGCTTGTGCATGTGTATGTGTGTGTATATGTATGTATGTGCATGTATATGTGTAACTTCATGTGTATATGTGTGTATGTTCATGTATATGTGTATATGTATGTATCTGCATGTGTATGTGTGTGTATGTGCACATGTGTGTGTATGTATGTGCATATATATATATATATATATATATATATATATATATATATATATATATATATATATATATATATATATATATATATATATATATATATATATATATATGTATGTATGTATGTATGTGTGTGTGTGTTTGTGTGTATATATGTGTATGTGTGTGTATATGTATAAAGCATGCATGTGCATGTGGATGCATTTCCATTTGCATCCATGTGTATATGCATGCATGTGAATGATCAAGCATGTGGATGTGCATATACATGTATTTAAGTATGTGTTAATGTGTGTGTGTGTGTATGCATATATGCAATGATTCATGCATGCAAGTCCTTTTATGTGTTTGTAGAAATGTTTGTGCAGATGCATGTGTATGTGTATGTGTATGTGTGTGTATCTGTAAGTGTATGTGCACATGTATGTGTGTGTATATATGTGTGTGTATATGTATGTATATATGTGTATATGTGTGAATGTGCATCTTCATGTATAAGTGTATATGTGCATATTAACAAATGTGAGTATGCTCATTAATGAAAATAACACAATTCAAATGATATACAAATAATGAAAATTTTACTTACCATAATTAGCCATATTTTTTGCTTTGTTAACTTCCTGAATAACCTGCAATAAAGAGAGATAGAGGGGAGAGAGAGAGAGAGAGAGAGAGAGAGAGAGAGAATTCAAAGGGAAAGAGGTAGAAAGGAGAGAAACAGAGAGAGAGAGAGAGAATAAAATAGAGATTAGACAAAACAACAATTCAACAAGAGATATTTTCAACTCATAAACACAACGCAATTGTGAATGTTGGAGAGCTCTTTGATCAGATGCATGTAGATGCTGATCCTAGAGCCTCCAATGTTTTCATTTTTTTTGTCAAAAACCATTGTGTAACTGATGCTAAACCATCATATATCCATCTCTAGATAGTGTCACATAAATGAGGCTAATTATCATAATTTATGCAACACAACTTATCATCGCTTATGTGATGCTTTTTTTATCGCGACTTTAGCGACGCTTAATATAACCATCGCAATGCACGTCACTCCACATGTCGATAAGAACATCAATGTTTTTGTCGTTTAATCAATGTTGTGTGCTCGATGCTTTATGCAATTATATTCTAATGAAATTATGTCATGTTAACCATCGCTATGCGCGCATATTCCTTGTAGTGTGTCCTCTCTGCCAAAACTTGAGGCACTCATAATCATGTATGTGAAGGCTGTATTTTAGGCAAAATGCAGCGTTCCTCATTCCCAAAAGACCACTCAATTCAAGCTACTAAGAAAATGTAGCTTGTATCTATGGTTCTATGGACACACCCTCTTTTGGGATCTATCTTTACTTCATGACTTTCAACGCTAATTTTTCTAGGCATGAATGGGTATATCCATTGAGAGAAAAGTCCGAAGTGTTTATGTGCTTCAAATAGTTTCAAGTTTTAGCTGAAAATATGTGAGCATGTAAAATGTGCACTTTTTGTTTTGATCGGGGGGAGGGGGATATATGTCTTTTGACTTTAATGAATTTCTAGCTGAACATGTGATAAAACATTAGTGTACACTGTGTTATACACCTTAATAGAATGGAGTTTCTAAACAGAAGAACAGGTTACTCATGGAGATGGTGAGGTGTATGGTCAGGAGTTAGGTTTTACCACATAGTTTCTAGCCTGAGGCTATCATGTGTGCATCATATGTACTTAACAGGTGTCCCACTAAAGCATTGAAGTCTATCATTCCATATGAGGCTTGGCATGGTTGCAAGCCATCTATTTCTCACCTATGTGTTTTTAGTTGTTTGGCATATGAATTAGTGCATGAACAACAACGCAGGAAATTGGATGATAAAGAAGTGAAATGTATTTTTGTTTGGTATATTTCTAAAGCAAAGGCTATCGTCTATATCATCCACATACTAAACACATTTTGGCTAGCCATGATGTTGTATTTTTTGGAAGATGCTATTTAGCCAGTACTTTCATGTATTGAGACATCTGCTAGCTCGAAAGACATGTGTGATACTTTGGTGCCTCCTTTTATAGGTGGAAAGTCTAGTGCTGGTCCGAATGAGGGAACTTCTTAGCATTTATAGGTTTCATGTGATAATGTAGATCATTCTATTTTTGATGCAGATTTACATGAACACTTGTTGATGAGAGAGTTGATATTGAGGAGGCAAAAACTATGCCAAAATGGCTGGCAAAGACTTTTTGTGACAGAAAATTAGATGCAGCTCTATCATATCATACTCGTTCAGGCTCTCATAGTGCGAGTTTTGCATAAGATTGCTATGCTATGGCTGCCTTTAGTCTCTGTGATGAGAATGAGCATGCTTTGCTTAATGAAGCACAAAATTCAAAAAATTGGATGGCTGCTATGCAATCTAAATATGACGCTAAAATGAAAAAAGGCACTTGGTCTTTATGTGACTTGCCTCCTGGTAAGAAGGCCATTGGCACTAAGTGGGTATAGAAGCTTAACCGTAAGCATGATGGAACAGTTGACAAGTATAAGGATAGGCTTGTTGCAAAGGGTTATGCTCAAGAAAGAGGCATTGATTTTGATGAGACCTTTGCCCCTACTTGTTGAATGAGTACTATTTGTAGAATATGTGCACTTGCAGCTCATCATGGTTGGAATGTACATCAGTTAGACATTAGAACTGCATTTCTAAATGGTGACTTGCATGAAGAATAGTATGTTTTTCATCCCTGTGGCTTTGTGCACAAATGGCATGAAACCAAGTCTGCAGGTTAAAGAAGGCATTATATGGTTTAAAGCAAGCACCACATGTTTGGTATGAAAATATACATGCCTATCTGATTGCACATGGTTTTGAGTACAGTGCAACTAAAAGCACCTTATATGTTAAGCGTGCCAATGATGTGCTTCTCATCATTCGTGTGTATGTTCATGACATGCTGCTCACTAGTCCTCATGAGAAGCACATCGCTTATTTTGAGGCTGATTTGCATACCTCATTTGAGATGTCTGATTTGGGGCATTTGCATCATTATTTAGGCACTCAATTTATGCAAGTTGATGGCAGAATAGCTTTGTGTCAAAGGAACCATATTGACACATTATTTCAGCATTTTGGCCTTGAAGACTATAAACTTATTGCCACTCCTATGGAGACACGTTTACCATTGAGTCTTTATGATGTTGAAGATGCATTTGATGTTGATCTCTATCAACAGGCTATTGGATGCTTGATTTACTTATGCATTACTCGGCCATATATTCATCTATTGTCTCATAGATAAGTAGGTCTATGCATTTTCTGGGTGTCTACCATTGGCAAGTGGTTAAGCATATCTTTTGCTACTTGAGTGGTACCCGACTACTTGGATTGTTTTATCCCAAGGGGAGATCACTTCTTCCATATTTACATGCTTTCTTTGACTCTAACTAGGCAGGTTGCTATGACACTCCTGTGTCCACGAGTGGTTTTTTGTTTCATGCTTGGTAGCTCATGCATATCTTGGTTGAGTAAGAAGTAGCCTATTCTGGCCACTTCTAGTTGTTAGGCTCAATATAAGGAAGCTTTCAGAGCCACTGTTGAGTGTGTTTGGCTTAGATGCCTTATGGGTGAGTTGGGTGTTGGTCAGTCTTTTGCCACCACCATCTTCACTAATAGTGAGAGCGCATTGGCAGTTTTAAGGAACCCTCTGTTCCATGCTCGCACTAAGCACATTGAGATGCATTGTCATTATGTCAGGGAGAGGTTCTCTTCTGGAGATATCAGCTTGGCATATGTGCCCACATAAGAGAAGATTGCAGATTTTTTCATGAAGGCTCTACTTAGGGAGAAGTTTGAAGCTTTCTCCAAAGCTTTGGGCTTACTTCCTTTCGTGGATTGATTACTCATAGCTTTGCACTTCCTTATACATGAGTGCCACCTCCTTGTTCATTGCATCACTCCTAGGGGGGATTTGTTTATATATTTGGGTAGTGATGTGTGTGAACACACTAGGATAGTGGGGGTAATTTTTCCCTCTTTAGGATGTCTTTTTCCCCCGACTTGTATATAGACCTATTGCGCTAATGGGTTACTTATCTTTTATACATTCTAGGGGTAATACATTTAGTATTGCGTGTTGTGCTCCAAGCTTCTGCTTCTTCCTTGTGTTGTTCACCTACTTCCGCAGATCTCAAACTCCAACAAAGAGAGCCATGAAGCACCATGTGTGCAAGTACCTTCATAGGAACCCTATCACCCTTGTGTTTAGAAAACCTAGAACCCTTGCCACCTCCTTGTTCATTGCATCACTCCCAGGGGGGATTTGTTTATATATTTTGGTAGTGATGTGTGTGAACACACTAGGATAGTGGGGGTAATTTTTTCTTCTTTAGGATGTCTTTTTCCCCTGACTTGTATATACACCTATTGCACTAATGGGTTACTTATCTTTTGTACATTCTAGTGGTAATACATTCAGTATTGCGTGTTGTGCTCTAAGCTTCTTCTTCTTCCTTGTGTTGTTCACCTACTTCCGCAAACCTCAAACTCCAACAAAGAGAAACATGAAGCACCATGTGTCCATGTACCTTCATAGGAACCCTATCACCCTTGTGTTTAGAAAACCTAGAACCCTTGAGCTAAACAAAACCTTATTATTGTAAATAATAATGTGTATAAAACCAACTTTAGAAAGAATAATTGAAAACCATGTATAAAGTAAAATCCCTTAAAGTCCAACATGTAAAACCCTAAAATGTATTTTAAACTAACATCATAGAGTGAATGAAAACCATGTAAATACTCTAACCCTATGAAACCCATGTAATTGTGTTTTCCCTAAACCTCAAGTATGTTCTTACCCTATGATTAGGTGTTTGATAACATTAGCCATGGAAGATCATAAATGTCCTTATTAAAACCCCTAAATTTGAACCCTAGAAACCCATGTTTTGAAAACCCTGAAGCCTTGTATATTGAAACCATTGTAGATACATTAACAAGTTTAAGTCATGTGTAAATATGTAATTGAGTTGAACCTTAGTCTTAGAATAAAAAGAATATATGGAAAATAAAAAATAAAAAGAGAGAACGAACAAAAAGAAAAAGCAAAATGGAAAATAGAATGGAAGAAAAGAAATGATCCTAAGCCTAAAAAAAGACAGAAGAGACGGTCCCAAGAGTTATACGTGCATATTTTAGAAGACCACCTCACATTAAAAAGATTTTCCTTTGGATCTCTATAAAACCAAGGTTGATTGTTCATTGGATTTTACCATGTTTCTTTTCAAATACCTATTTTGACTTCTTCATCTTCATTTTCATGTACTTTAAAGAAAGTCTATAAGAGAGAGTGAGTGAGAGAGATTCCCTTATCTCTGTAACCTCTACCCTCCGCACCATGAACTCACAAGTGACAAATACAGAGAGAAAGAGAGAATAAGAAAGACACTCCACTATCTCTGTATTCTTCTCCCTCTTGCTCCAATAGAAATTAGTGCCTTGCTAAATCCAAAAAACATAGAGTAAAAGAGATCCAACATTGAGAGAGAGAGAGAGATAGAAAGAGACAGAAAGACCCCTTCATTAGAGATCCATAGAGTCTTTTAGTGTGTTTGTACTCAATTATGTTGCTATAAGGATCACTAGTCTCATTGTAAACATGGATTTCTTGCTAACCAAATCACTTCCCCATCAATGTTATGTTACTCTTTGAATGTTGTAAGAGACAGAGAGAGAGGGTCTAGTTGGCCTTTAGGAATCAAGAAGGAAGCACTACTATTATTGTAGAAGAGAGACACATAAGATTCCAATTTTTATGTGCACATTGGAGTGACAGATAGATTGTAGCTTTAGAGAGAGAAAGAGAGAAAGATATATAGAGAAAGACAAAGATGCAGAGAGTGAGTCACTATTGTAGCAAAAAATGAAACAAAAAAAAAAGTATATATATATATATATATATATATATATATATATATATATATATATATATATATATATATATATATATATATATATATATATATATATATAGAGAGAGAGAGAGAGAGAGAGAGAGAGAGAGGAATCGAAAAGGAAAAGCAATGCTATTATGACTAAGAAAGAGAGAAAAAGGGAGACAGAGAGAGAGGGGCAGTGGAGGGAGAAAGAAAGAGGAGCATTTGATTTGTTGCATATGGAGAGTCTCACTTGCAAAGAGATTCAGAGAGAGGGAGAGAGGGGGAGAGAGAGAGCTAGAGAAAGAGAGGGAGAGAGAGAGAGAGAGAGCGAGCAAGAGAGAGAGGTCGATGAAGGGATTGGATGCGAAGAAGGAGTGCAAAAAGGTTTTACATAGAAGAGAAATTGAGAGCGAAAGAGAGAGAGAGAGAGAGAGAGAGAGAGAGAGAGAGAGAGAGAGAGAAATCGACAAAGATTTCAAAATTGGATATTTCTTATTTTTGGTTTTAATTATATTGTTTTAATTAGTTGATTAATTAGTAACTAGAAAAACAAAAAGAAAATGAAGGAATGTAACTATTATTAACAATGAAATGTAAATAAATTGACCTAAATAATTGTATAATATATAAAAGTAAGAATTAATAAAAATAATTTTAGGAATTAATTAAATATAAAAATAATAAATAATAAAATATAATATTTTTGAATCATTAAATTAAAAATATACAAGAATAATAATAATCTATAAATAAAAAACTAGAAATTAACTAAATTGAAGAAGAATCATATAGGGATAAAATTAAAATTACATGAAAAGTAGAAAGTTAAAAAATATTTATATATTTCTTTTATCTAAAAAGAATTTTAGAGAAATAAAAATATAAAAATATAAAAAGAATAAAAAGAAATAAATAAAAAGCTTTTGGAGTACTTAGAAAAAGAAAAACGAAATTTGAAGAATAGAAATGTGTGATTAAAGAGAAATAAGAAGAAAATAAAAATATAATAGAAAGAAAAACCAAATCAAAACAAAAGAAGATGAAAGTATATGTACTAATGTTTTTTTTTAATGTTTCTTTCTAGAACAAAAGCAAAGTAAATTGTGAAGTAAAGATTCATTTTTGCCTATAACAATGAACTAAAGTGAAGGCCACCCGTTATATCTGCTTGTAGTAGAGCATGCACCATCGAGGATATTAGCTATTCTAACATCCTTGTATCTACTTAGCTTGTATAAGCATCTTTTATGTATGGGTTTACAACCATAGTTTGTATATTTCCACACATCCATGAATGGAGATCATGTAGCTTCATTGTTGATAATTATATGAATGATTTTTCTTCTGAATCTTCCATGAAAACTTGCATAGATAGCACACAGTCTTTTATTCATGATATCCTCTTGCCTGAACCACTTGTGTTCGACCACTTTCATCTACAATGTCCTCTTCTCACATCCACATGCTTCGCTACTCCACCTAAAGCATAGGTGGGGGTCCTCTGACTATCCCTAGAATATGCCATGTGTGTATATGCTGCTTTCCTAATGGACAAGAAGGCATGATCAAACCCGCTTCTCCCTTCACATACCTCTTTTGTAGTTGAACTGCATCAATTATGATCTCTTGAAGAAAGATCAAATCTAGGTTGATGTTTTTTTAATTCGAAGCCATTGACCAAATATGATCGCTCTTGAGGGAAAGAAAGCCCTCGAAATTGGTACAAAATAACGATAATTTTGTAGTATATATAGGATATTTGAACTCAAAAACTCTTGGTTAGGTGTTGCATGGGAAAATCACTTGCCCAAAAAGCCCTGCTTGAGGATTACTTTCTATTCCTTCTTCTTAGTATGAGTTCAACTATCTCTTGCCTATCAAAGGTGTGGTTCACACATATGTTGACTCTTATATAAATTATGTTATTAATATACATACTTATGGTTGTACTAATTAAAATACCTTTTTCACTTTCCATCAGCATCTTCCATGATTCTTGATGATAGACCCATTGTTAGGAAAAATAAGACTATGAAAAACTACCCAGTCTATGGAAGTTTAAGGGAATAGATTTCCATTAGCTATTATGGAAATAAATATATTTCTTTTACATATTATGAAATTAATAAGTACTCTCATAAGAAAATCCTTTTCTTGTGCATGCGTAAGTCCTCTTCAAACCTCATTGTTTATGGATGAACATATCTCAATATTGATTGAGGAAGTTTGAAAGTAATATGTGTAAGTTGATTCATAAAAAGGGACCCAAGGATGATGTGAATAAATGGACTCTCATTTTGTATCTAATTTCTCCCTGTAAGAGATTTTCCTCCTCCTTCACTACAAGGCTTAGCCCCATCATGAATAGGATTGTGCTTCCTAAGCAAAATGGTTTCATTAGAGGTACACTTCACCTTGATGCCATTATCTCTCTATGGGAGGGTATGGAGTATGCTGGTGAAAGTGATCATGATTACTTTTTCTTCAAGGTTGAGTTTGACAAAGCCTATAATAGAATAGATTGAAGCTTTATTCTTCAGCCTTTGCATTGCATAGGGGTTGGTGAATCCTTTATTAAGTATGTTAGTACCATCTTTGGCAATGATTTCTCTAAAGTTGTTATTAATGGTTATGTCTCCACCTCCCTTTAAATTTCAAATATCCATAACGCAAGGTTTCCCATTAGCTTCCTTATTTTTTTTCTATCACTAGTGATGCTTTAGGCTTGCTTATTAAAGGTTGCATGTTGAATGATAAAATAAAGGGCATTAATATCTCTAATAATCCTTCCCAACTTGGCTTGTAGATGTTTAGAGATTAATGCTAAGATGATAACTAGGGCTAATGATCTGCATGCTTATAATTTCTTGAAGTGCCTTGATTTGTTTTCTCTTGCTAGTGGCTCTAAGGTTAACCACAAAAATACATCCTTAGGGTCTTCTAAACATCACATTCCTTACTATATTGAATATTTGAGCTCTGATATTATTCAAGATGATATTATTTTCAAATTACTTGGCATACCCATAGGTTTTGAGTCTCCATCACCCAAAGGTGGGACTAGGTTGTTAATAAATAGAGAATCAAAATCTTCAAGTCGATTTCTATGGAGTAAAGTCTTTCTCATAGAGTTTTTTTTTTTTGAATCATCACATCATTCCTTCCACCATTTATTTCCTATGCTACAAGATTCCTTGTAAAAAAGAGTTACAATAGGTGATTGCTTTATCTAGAAGATTTCTATGGCATGGTGACCAACAAGCTACCAAAATCCCTAAGTTTGCTTGGAATACGTGTTGCATGAAGAAATAAGAAGGGTGATTGGGATTGTTGTGTCCCACCAAGCTTGCTAAGCAAGTGCCTAGAAACCAAAAAAAGCTACTCTTTGAGTCCGACTCCTCTTTTTACTACTAGTACCTAGTTTTAGTTGTAGGAATCTATGTGGATAGGATGGATTGCACATATGAATAATTAAGAGCTGAATATTGTTGAAACAAGTATAGAAAAGAAGGTTTTAGTAACTAGAGAAACTTGATGAAAGATGGGGTAATTATAGAAGGTGTTGTCATTACTAACTTAAATTATCTTTCTGCCTCTTGTAAAGAGGTCTTCTTGTGCTAATAAAAGATGTTTTCTTACAAGATTGAACAATGTTCTAGCTACAAAAATATCAATATCATTGTAGTGGTTGCTCATATGTAGAAGAGTTACAAGCAATAGACTGTAGATATCTCTTATATTGTTGAAGAGCTCAATCAAAGATGGAATCTGAGTTTGTCTTCAAAGCAATGGATCTACAGATTTAAAACTACTTGGGCCTTTCCCATATCCCAAAAGCACTCCACTTTGATCCTTCATAATTTGTTGTGGATAGGAAACAAAGCTAAGAAATGCAATAGAGGAGATGGTGAATGTTGCATTTGTGGAAAGGAAGAGGAGCTTGCCCACCTCTTCATCAATTGAAATCATTCTCGAAGATAATGAATCCTCTCAATAAGTATTTTTATATTGTTGGTATTCCTAGTTTCGGAATCAAGGAAATCTTGATGGGAAATTGCAGAAGAATGAAAATTGTTCTTTGGAACTTCTAGAGAGCTTAGATATTGTGGCATATATGGATAAGTAGAAATCAAAAAGTTTTCAGAAGTGACCAAAAAGACTTTCTTCCCTCTTGTAAGAAAGAGATTGGAAAAGCCTCTGGCTTTTGTATTACAGCTATCAATGATGTTGTTGATAAACCTACCAGGTCTAGTGAACTTTTGTATAGGGTTAAGCATAACAAGTGGAGATCTTTTCCCTTGCCTCTGTATTCACATATGAGGCTCATATGGCTCAGTCCTTATGAACTCCATCTGTTTGTTTCGGTCTCTGAAGACACTGTTGTTATAGAGCATGAGGCTCTGATGCATCTGGGCATGAGGTTGTGATCTCTTTCGACGGTGGGAGCCTGCCCCTTACACAATTGTAAGTCTTTACCATTAATTCATTTCGTATCTATGTTTTCGTCGAAACAAAACCGAGATGTTTATGTGGGTACATTTGTTTTTATGCAAGAGAATATTTGTAGATCTATTTTCTATTAATGAGAGAGTAGCTAGACTATGTGTATTGAAGGGACCGTTGAGACAAAGGCGAGTTGAAAGAGGAAATTTTTGTGGGATGTTTTTCTTCACAACGAAACCTATAAAAGCCGACCTATGCGACATGATTATTATTATTATTATTTTCTTTTTTAAGCAGGAAAGATTAAATTTCTGAAACCTATAAAAGCCGACCTATGCGATATTTTTCTGTATTTTATTGACCCATAATGTCATTTGCCCTGCGACCATGTGAATCACTAGTTTTCCGAAAAACTTTATTGTGCGCCACTTGTAAAGACGCCACCCATTTTTAAGCTATTGATCTTTCTTAGTAATAAAGATTAATGTCTTCACTAAATGCGTGTTTTAGATTCATAATTTAAGGAAGTAGAATATAGATTGACATTATAGCGTATGCATAATCTCTAGCCGACATGCCTCATTTAATTAGTATTTTTTGTGCGTATCATTAATTAGTAGTTTTCTGTGCACATCATTAGTTTAGTAATTAGTAATTTTATGTGCATATCATAAACGTTGCCTGATTTAACAGGTTCTGTGCATATCATTAATTAGTAATTTGGAATCCCTCTGTCCAATTCATTCAAAGAGTTTAAGCGTCCCCTTCTCTCTTTCCTCAGCCTTCTCTCTCCCCTTTATTAGCTTTTAGTGGGAGACGTAAGAAACTCCAACAGATGTCATGCTGTTCGTCGTCTTTCGTGTCTTATCGAATTCTTTTAGTATTCTTCAACTATGGATCGCTCTTGCTAATTAGAGTAAATAGTATAGAATCCCTTTCCTATTTTAATAGAAATGATAGGAAGTCAACTATACACAGAAAAATAACCATAATCTGTTGTCACGCGTCACTATGTGAAAGAGACCCGCTATGATCTTTCAATATAATCCTAATGTTATTTGATGTAGATGCATGTCCTATGTGTCTACTATATGATCGTTTATAATTACATTTCATATGCGGACAGTGTAACAATAATTTTTCTTTTCAAATAAATGAAGTTCGGCCTTAGCTTACTCTCTGACATGTGTACTAAATAAAAGAAAAGGAAAGTACAAGTGAAAGGGGACTAGTGCCCATGGGACCCCCAAGTCCCACAGAACAGAAATACATCTTACAGAGTTTACATTGCATTACAAACAAGGTTAATCACCCTCTCAACACCCTCATGCAAAGCCCCCTTGGGTTTGAGCTTGTTGTTGATGAGAAGCAGCACTTTATGATGCCTGAAGGGCCGGGGGAGGGGGGATTTTGTACAGTTGGTGATTCTTTTATCGAGGAGGAACAATGATTTCTGAATCGACCACTCTTTGGGGGAGTCGCCAAAGTTATAAGCACATCTTTGTCACAAAATCTTCCAGAGGACCTCCCCTCTAATGGCATTCCAGAGAGTCGTCGAGCAGCCAATCCCTTCTCTCAGTAGAGCTTGTTTCCAACTGATATGTTTCTGAAGTCTAATTTTCTTTCCGACAATCTGCCACAACTTGTTGGAGTTGGAACAAGTGAAGAAGATGTGACCGACATCTTCAATGGACTGGCTACAAGGCTTGCACCAAGGAGATGCCCCGCAACTTTTGCTAGCCTTTAGGTTGGTCCAGATTCTCGGATGAAGAATTTGGCATAAGAGGAGAGACTTTCTGTTTTCTATGAGAGGGTGCCAGATAGCCATGACTTCAAATCCCACCGCTGTCGTGTCCACGAGAGGTACCCCTTCTTGTTGAGATTGACTTGATAATCAATGCTCCCTTTGATATTGAGGATTTTTGTTAGACAATTACCATTATGCCATCTGAGATCCAGTGGGCATGGCGCATCATGTCCCATGAGAAGACGGACTTTTGAACGGTCGCATGTAAGACATTTGCTTTGTAAAATATTCCATTCTTCATAAGAAATGTTGATGCTAGGTCAATATCCTCGAAATTTATCCATTGATTGGTGACTTATTTCTAGAGATGTTTCCATTTTCTGAAGCCCTTGTAGAGGGAGATTCCACGTTCTTGATGCCATGGGTTGGAAACCAGATAGTGTCAATGTGTCTTATACTAGCCGCCCATTTCCAATCTTTCACGAAATTATGTTTCTTAGTTAGTAGATATATTGGATTGAAAAATGTAACCTTTCTCATCACGACGTATCTCTAATATGTAAGGAGACGATAAAACCGTTGATTAAAGAAGGATACTTGTGCACACGTTCGCATACAATGATAATATACTTGAGTATTCAAGATCTTGAAGCGCGTTCTATCATAGATGTTCAATTACGCTTGTTTACGTTATCATATAGTGGTAATTTAGCATCATAACTCTCGAATTCAATCTTCATGAAGTCTAATTAAGCTGATGATAAGTGTACGCATTTACCTACATAGGGGGTGTACACAATAGTTTGTTCATCTTGGAAAGATGATTGGTACAGCTCATAGAATCTGATTTATATGATTCATTTTTCTTTTATTTTCATGAACTTCACATTCTAAAACCAGCTACTCGTTTCTAAAACACTAAGACGTGCAGATCCACATGTGATTGAGGTCCTTTTCCAATTAAAATTTCTCGTATTTCCTCTAGCTTTTAAAGCCCATTTTCATAAGTGCCTCGAAGTGTAATATAGAGTAGGAAATGGTGGACATATGGATGAGCTTCACATTTAATGCAATTATTAATATTCCTTTCAAGCTTATTAATAATAATCGAATCCCATATTTCCTTTAGAAAACGTGTAAACGAGAAGTTTGTTTGCTTCTTTTGCATGTCCACTTAACGTTTCGTGTGCCATTTTTCTTCTGATACGATTATTGTTTCTATCAAATTATTGTTATTGATTCTTTTGATACAATTATTATTCTAATACAATTATTGTTCCTTCTGATCCAATTCTTGTTCTTTATGTGCCAATGATAAGTTTCCGGATCGTGTTTTTGCAAGACTATCGAAATCTTAATTTTAATGACCCCTTTTTTTCTTCATGCAAGATACTTGCATTTGGTGATTTTGAAGCCATTCGTTCATATCGTGTTTTGAGTCATTCGTTCATATTGTGTTATATGCGAATGCCCTTTAAGCTTTTTTGTCCTTTCTTACATTGACTTTATATTCATTATTTATTTATTCGCCAACTAAATTAATTTTATCATATGAGAGAAATTCATTGAGCACAAAACAAATCATAAAATGAAGGAACCACTCGTCAACACAATAGCTTTGCATATCATCTTCTAATATTTCTAGTATGTTCATAAGATATTTCAACTTGCATAAAAATAATGAAAACCGATAAAGTTAAGATAGCATCGAGTTCGTACGAAATATTAAAATAGGTTTTCTCAAAAATAGACGTTCTCTCTAAACTTGAAAAGATAATTTTTTTGTTTTCATAACCTGATAATGAGATCCAAATTTCTTGTAAATATACTATTGATGTGGAAAAAAATGAGCATGTCAAAGGCATGACAAATAGACACAGTATAAAGTTGTGAAAGGAGACTCTCTGTGATTTAGATTGATATTCAGAAATCCTCTATTACGTTTCCATTGGTTTGGACAAGTATACCAAGAAAGGCTTCTCTCATGAAGGAGAGTGTAAAATCTCTCTCTCTCTCTCTCTCTCTCTCTCTCTCTATATATATATATATATATATATATATATATATATATATATATATATATATATATATATATATATATATATATGTGTGTGTGTATGTATATGTATGTATGTGTATGCATAAATCTGCTTTACTGCGCATATGCTTCTACAAACTGCAAGTGAGTGTAATACAAGCCAGCATGTTTTCTACTCTTCTACCTATTTGCCTCTCTCTCTCTCTCTCTCTCTCTCTCTCTCTCTCTCTCTATATATATATATATATATATATATATATATATATATATATATACATATATCTGTGTGTGTGTGTTTTATGTACACATGTTGGTATGCATATATGCTTTTCAAACATTCATATGTGTTGAAATACTCGAAATCATTCACATGTTGCTATGCGTATATGCTTTTCAAACATTCATATGTGTTGAAATACTCTGGGTAAAAAAAATCAGATACAAAAATCTTTTTATAGAGGTTCCTAAAGAAGGATAGCAGAATATAGGCTAGCTACATAGGCATCAAATAAACATAAAAAAGAAGAGAAAATACAGAAGTTACCAGAAAACCAACACATAGGGGTAAATGATTAAGCCTGAGCGAAATCCATTTTGTTGTATCCCAGGATCTCATATTGATCATCATTATAGCCAAACTTTGGTGCCTATTGCTCAGTGGCAACTTCTAAGTTGCTAGGCAAAAATGTAGTTGAAAGTAAGATATTCCTAAACTCTCTTGGCCTATAGTTAGACCATGATTGCAAAGGTCTTATTCTTTTGAAGGACTTTGTGCAAGAGTTCTTTACTGCCCATTTTTCCTGCTTTCCCAGAGAAACGGACTAATTGACTTTTTTTTTTTTAATTCTTTGTGGAGAACTTTCAGAAGATCTCCACTTTTTCCTTGCAAAATAACACTTTGAGACCAAATGAGAGTATTTTGTTTGCATCCTGTTGAAAAACTTGTTATTTGTCTCAATTCCAATGGCATAGATGATTCTAAGTGTAGTGATAGCACACAAATACGCATCGTAAAAGGAATTCGCTCCATGGAAAATTTCTTTCCATTCCAAGAATTTGTGGCACCACTACGACCAAGGACCTCGGAGCCACAGCGGGTACTTCTGACCATCGGGGCAATCAACAAGTAGGTGCACAAGAGTCTCTTCTTTTTGGCAAAAACGCTAGATAGAGATGATGGAGGATAATCAATGAAAGTATTTCCTCTTTGAAATAGCATGATGGAGTATAATCGATGAAAGTATTTCCTCTTTGAAACTATTTGAGAGGTACCAAATGATCCAGAATCTATAACTCCACTTCTACAACGCCAGTAAATCGCCTGTGTTAGGTCTCGCAATAAATGCACATTCAGTTGAGAATTAAAAAGAGATTTTAGTGGACTGGTTCTTTGCGTTTTGTGCATTTTTTTTTTGAGAGAACAAGAGGTAAACTAATAATGGCATGTAACAATGTACAAATGGCAAGACTACCCCCACCAATTACAACTAGTGGCCTTCGGCAATTTGACCAATGTAATAGCAAATCACATTGTCAGTGTCACGGCACAAAATAGTAGGCTGAAACTCTAATAGATCGAGGGATTATAACATCAGATGACTAGATAGAGAGAATTAATCATGAGGATCATCCTCAGTGTCAGCAAGAGCTTTAGTGCCAATTCTCTTCATAACTGTGTGCAGTGAGTAAACTGCGCACCAATGGGATTACTGTTATTGAAGACAACCACATTTCTACTTTTCCAAATACTCCATAATATGTTAGCTCTCCACAGGTTCCATAAAAGAACATCGAATTTGTTGCAGACCCCTAGCAGCAACTCTTTGTAGCCAAGGTGGATGTTGTGCTTTTGGACAAAAGGCAAGAGGAACCTCCAAAAAGATTAGGCATGCTTGCAATTAACAAACAGGTGGGGGAGATCTTTCACATTGCCGCAAAAAATACATAAACCATTATTAATGTTAAACTTCTTGTCCTTAGCTCTACACCAAACTACATTGTGCAGTATAATCCAGAGAAGGTAAGAGTGCTTAATGTTCTCTGAAAGGTGTGAGATACACAAAAATCTATGAGTCCATTCATTAGCATTCCAGTTCACTTTCCACATTTTGTTAAGCTTGGGTAGGATCATATTGATTCTCCCTCTCTTGCTCTTGAACTTCTTCAACATGTCTTCAGCAACATCAACTAGCTTGACTCGTTGTCTCTGGACACTAATCTCAGCTCTGCTAGCCAACATGCTTCTATGATTTAGGAGAACCTACAGACAACTAGACGAGCAATCAGTATTTGAAATTTGAGCTTCAGACGTGATCTCACCATTTATAGTGAGATCCTTCCAGGTGTTGAACCCCATTTTGAGACATTTATGCTCTCTATTCCCAAGAAAGCCATTATTCCATATAGAAAGCCATCTTCTCTAGATATTCTCCTATAGGTAAAAGTCAAAATGATCAAAGAAATTAGTGTTGGGACAACACAACATTTTAACCTCCATCAAAGCTTGCCACATTTTGTAGCAAAGAGTAGATCCCACAGGGGAGAAAGTGTGGGGAGAAACCAGAATGTCCCATAGAGAGTGGTTTTTCCAAACTTTGTAATCTGCAGTAGCAAAGTTGTGAGCATTCCTTTTTATAAGAATGGTCCAAAAATCATCAGAATTAAGAGATGTAACAATCCATTTGGCAACAAGGTTAGTAGACATCTTAAGAGGAAAAAATATGCCAAGACCCCCTTCTTTTTTAGGTAAACAACAAACTTTCCAAGAAACTTTAGGAATCTTGTTGTGAACTAAGCTTCCTCCCCAGAAGAACCTCTTCGAAAGACAAATAACCTAGTTGAAATGTTTTTTTATTAGGAACCCAACAAGACAGAACATAAACCAAGGTTGGGAGAGTATAATGGTTAAGAACAAAAACTCTGCGAGAAAGAGAAGATTGACAACTATACCACAAGAACAACTTTTGCCTGAATTTATCCAAAACCCATTCCCATCTTTGATGACTATTGACTTGAAAACCCATAAGAATTCCAAGAAGTCTGAACATTTCCCCATATTTAGTGATTTCACAACCAATGTTCTCAATGCAAGCACGCACATGATTAGTGGAAGACTTAAGAGCCATTTTTTTATGATTAATGTTTGATTGACTAGCAATACAGAAGGTGTTAAGGCACTCTAAGATACTATTGGCATAGTTTTCATCAGCTTTAATCAGGATATTAGTATCATTAGCAAAGCTTTGAAGACAAAGCTACTTATCACTACCTGACATAGAAATACCTTCAACTTTCTTGCTCACAATAGCATCTTTAATAAGCCACCCAAGGGCATCACTAGCTATGGAAAAGAGGAAGGGGGCTAAAGGGAAACCTTGTCTCATAGACCTGCTAAGTCTTCTATGAAGAATACTTATGAACTCGTGATATCATAAGCTGTCAAGAGACATTAGATTTATCCCTCAAAGAAACAGAATCATGAACTCATTGATTGTCAAAACAGATGTTAGAGAAACAATTAACAGCACTTCTAGATGTTAGCATATTTTTTGCCTCTTCTATATCAGCCCTCTCATCAACAAGTGCATCATGTAAATCTACATAAAAAATGGAATGATGCATATCATCACATGAAACCTATAAAGGGTAAGAAGTTGCCTCATTTGGACTAACACTTGACTGTCCACTTATAAAAAGAGGTAGCAAAGTCTACTATTACATATCTAGAGATAGCAAAAGTATCCTTCATACATGAAAGTAATGGCTAAATTTCATCTTCCATGAAAACAATATCACAACTAACCAAAACATGTTAGGTATGTTGATGATATAGATGATAGCCTTTGCTTTCAAAATTGTATCCAACCAAAATACATTTCACTACTTTTCTTGCATTGTTGTTTAGGCACTAATGCATATGCCAAACAACCAAGGACATGTAGATGAGCAACAAATTAGATGGGACCATGCCGAGCCTCATATGGAGTGATAGATTGCAATGCTTTAGTAGTACACCTTTTAAGTACATATGTAACAACCTCAAGCAAGAAACTATGTGGTAAAGCGTAACTCTTGACCATACACCTCGCCATCTCTATGAGTGACATGTTCTTCCTTTCAACAAGTCCATTCTATTGAGGTGTATATGGCACTCTACAATGATGTTTTATCCCACGTTCAACGACAAATGCATTAAAATCAAAAGACATATATTCCCCCCTTGATCAGAACAGAGGGTGCCCATTCTACATCCTGATAGATTTTTAGCCCAAACTAGAAACAATTTGAAGCACATAGACATTTTGGACTCTGTTTTCAATGGGTATACCCATGCATGCTTGGAAAAATCATCAATGAAAGTCATGATGTAAAGGTAGTTCTCAAAAGCGGATGTTTGCATAAGACCTTAGAGATCACTATGAACAAGCTGCAATTTTCATTAGCTCAAACTCAACCATCTTTTTGGAAGGAGGAACATTACATTTTTCCCAAAATATAGCCTTCATAAACATGTTTACAAGATGCCTCATGTTTGGGCTGAGAGGACACCATTTTCGATTTGTACAAGCATAGCAAACTAGCATAATTTAGATCACCAAAGCATCCATGCCAAAGCTTTGCATCTCACACACCTTGAGAATCTTGAACTACACATGATAAATCATTCATAAATTTTTCATAATCTATCATAAAATGCCACAAGCAATAATAACATCGCCATTTGAAAAATCATGAAGTGTACATCTTTCATTAGTAAATTTCACAACCAAGCTGATCTTGGTGAATTTTGAAACTAATAACACATTTTTCTTGATCGCTTGCATAATTAAAGCATGTGAAAATGTGAAAGAACTACCATGAGCAATAGTAAGGATCTTACGAACTCCAATTATAGGATAAGAGGATTTGTTAGAGCATATTACAGTATTCCCCATAGGGCAGGCTCAAGTGAATTGATGAAACTACGCTGCGAGGTAATATGTATGGTCGCCTCACTATCATAGTACCAAACATCTTAGTGTATTGTACACATACACTATTCATGAGAAGATGGTTCATAGCTATAAACAATAGTAAATTCCCATTCTTCACTCTTCATGAGATGACCATTCTATGATTTTGGTGTAGAGGCCTCTACAATAACCTTTCTAGCCTCTTTTTTCTGTACCTCTTTTACAACTAGTATTGGACAACTCTTTATAACATGATCATTTCCTTTACAGTATTTGCAAAAGAAAAAATTCTTTTTTTGATTTCTTCTTCTCTTTTTGATTGAGTAAAACTAGTAGATTTTTGCTTATTAGTAGATGAGCTCCATTTACCTTTGCCCTTTTGGCAAGCTAAGAAAGCTTGATCTACTACACGCATAATGGAGCTATTTTACCTTGAATAAACTTCTTGCAACAAAATAGAGACTAAATCCTCAAACATGAAGGCATTTGTATTGCCTTTTATCATCAATCAAAGAGTAGAAGCAAAAATCTGATATAAATCTTAGAGACCGTTCAATATAGTCTACAGAAGTGAAGTATCTTGCAACACTTCATCAGTAGAAATCAAGTGTGGCTTCAAATCTTTAATCTTTTTCAAGAATCTCCTTCATTCATGTGCTGACTCTCCAACTATTTTTGGAGGTAAGCAACACCAGCCTCATTCCCTTGCCTAGTATAAAGTGGTAAGTGTACTCGAAGCATGGCTTGCTATTTTTCAAGAGGGAATGTGAGAAATAATGGCACGTTTGATAGACAATGCCATCAATGCATATGCTTTAGCATCTCTACTGTTCCAACAAAGTTTCTCTAAAATAGGTGTAGCATGAAGCATAGGATGAATCGGAACCTAAAGGTCACCATTTTTTATGCCATCTCCATCACATTCAGTAACTATATTTACAGTTGTATTAAGATATTTTTCAATATCCTGCACAATATTCCATAGTCTGTTTGTAACCAATACATGATGCATCATATCTGCCTATAATCTGTCATTCGTACCATCCAACTTATCCTCAATAGCCAACATATGGAATACATCACTACTTTTAATCATGCCCACTAACTAAACTATCATGATACAAAAAAAATGATTGTATCTCAAAAACTTGAACAGAACTATACTGTCGAGTTCTACTAAACCTCTAGGAGACGTCATGCCTCTTATATTGCCAAACTGAAACCTATATATATGTTTGGAACAAAAAGATAAAATTGCTTGATACATGTTGCAATAGTGCATTTAGAGGCCGAAATGAGTTGAGATCACGTTTTTGACATGAGAGACTGAAGTCGTTTTTGTCATGGAAAAGGAAACCATCTTGAATCTCAAATTCCATGTGAATCCTATATCTCATGATTGGTTCAGAATTTTGGGAAACTAACACTTTCATTGCATCCGGAATGTGCCAAAATCCTAAGATCGACTGTCTTCTTGCTTGATTCTGATATCTAGAGACCATGCTTCGAGTTGATGACATCATCAAGTCACGACCGCCTTTGGGAACCGCCCTTGAAAACCTATATAAGGAGGGGTTGGCCACATTCATAATGAGTCTTGCCAATACCAGTCTTGGGAGCTCAAGGAGTTGTGACCGCCAAGTAAGTACTCTTCAAGTTCCAGTTCTAGTTCTTGTCTTGTTCCTTGTTCTAGTCTAGTTCTTGGACATCCTATCTTGTCCTCTTGTAATCTCGTAGTACGAGATCCTGTCGAGTTCTTTCTTGTATCCAGTTCATCTCCCAGAAGGGAGTTCTTGTAATCCAAATATCTTTCCTCATACTTACGATCCCGGGTTGTGGGATCTCCTGTATCATCTCTAGTCTAGTTTTCCATACCTATTGGTCCCGGGTTGTGGGACGTCTTGTAGCGGTTACATCCTCTTGTATTATTTTCCCTATGTGGGTGTTCTTGTAATCATAAGCGTATTTCCGAAATCTTGTCTATTGTAGTCAAAGAGCACAATCTAGTGCTCCCTTGACATTTTGGCAATACTAGCTTCCATCCAAGACCAGTCATCATTGAGAATGCTTATGAACAGATTGTAGCATCACTTCAGAGTCTCCAGCAACAAGTCGAAGACCTAACTCATCAACAGACACAAATTGAGATGGGACATCCAGGGCATGTAAGTGCACTCCTCCAAGAAATACAACAACAAATCAGGGGTCTTCAGTCAAATCAAGGGAGTATGCAAGTAAATCAACGACCTAGTACATCCTTCATGAGAGAACCCAAGATCTGCATGCCAGAAAAGTTCGATGGTGATCGCACAAAGTTCCGAGGATTCTTGCAACAATTCAAATTGTACATCCGTATGCAGCTTGATAGATACCCTGATGATTCATCCAAGGTCGGCTTTATTGGAACCTTGCTCTATGGTCAAGCATTATCATGGTTTGCCCCAATCTTGGAGAAGGATATGGCCGTACTTCATGACTATGAGGGGTTTCTTGGAGAGCTCATTGCCACATTTGGAGATGCTCACACGAGTCAAGTGGCAAAAACAAAACTTCGAAAGCTATCTCAAGGTAACCGCCATGCCTCTATCTATGCATCAGAATTTAGGCAGTTGATATGTGACCTCACTTGGCATGAAGATTATTTTATAAGCCAATTTAGATGGGGCTTAAGAGATGATGTGAAGGACCTTCTACTCACGATGCCACAGGTGAAGACATTGAATGAATACATCAACCAAGCTATTCAATGTGATAACCGCCTTTTTGAAAGGAAACAAGAAAAACAAGTAGAAGGAAGACCTCGCCAATGGAAACCTTTCCAGCCCACTCCTAGAGATTAATATATGCCCAAACCTATGCAGATAGATGTAACTCGGTTCTAGCCTCTAACACCACAAGAGAAACAAAGAAGGAGGGATAACAAGTTATGCTTGTATTGTGGAAACCCTAGCCACATTGCAGTTAATTGTCTCAACAAGAGAACAAACTCCAAAGTCGCAGCCACCCTTGTAGAGGAGGGAAACGAGGAAGTCCAGTTGTAAAAGAGACCGTACAGCCGGACCATGATATAAGAAAGGGTCTCATAATTCCAGACACACTCGTGGAAACATGTCTTTCCCTTGTCAAGTTAATCATGTCTGAGAAGACCCTTTCCCTTATAGCTCTCATAGATTCAGGAGCCTCCCCATGTTTCATTGATGAAGGACTCGTTAAGAAACATGGAATTCGAGTACTTCGGAAGAAGAGACCAGTAGTAACTGAAGTAGTAGATGGGCGGCCTTTAGCATCGGGGAATATAACCATGGAAACCATACCACTAAGAGTACACCTTGGTGACCATGATTCACACATATGTTTCAATGTAATATCGAGTCCAGTAAACATGGTTATCATCGGAATGTTGTGGTTAAAGAAACATAATCCAGAAATTAATTGGGAGAATAATAAAATCACCCGTCGAGATATCCATAAGAACCCAAAATATGTTGGAGCCAAAGCCTTCATACATGCAGTAAGGAAGGAACCGATATATATGATCTATTCCATACCAACTCGAGCCCAAGAAAGATGATTCAATGAAGCTACCTGACCAATACCAAGGGTTTGAAGATGTCTTTGAAAAAAAGAATGCAGATATGCTCCCGGAACATAGACCTTATGATTGTGCCATAGAACTTCAAGAGGGAGCACAACCACCCCTCGGGCCAATCTATAGACTATCTGTTGTCAGGATCTTACTCACGCGCATACAGAGATTACGAACACAGAAAACACACAGAGAATAGACGCAACAAGAGACGAGACACAACGCAGTATTGGGTGCAATCTCCCTCCATGCACTCTGTTTCGACAGTCCACAGAGTGCATGTATTTATAGGACTTTTGATTACGTCGAAAATAGTGGTTACATGAGGGCGGCTTCGAAAAGCAGGCGTGAAACTAAAAGTTGATAACTTTTACAGAAAGCCATTACTTTGAATAATAGAAACTGCGGTCTACAATGACCCTTATTCTAACCATTACTTTTCTAACAATAGAACCTTCTACGCAGGTTTATTTACAAGCTAAATAATAATTATTCGGATTATTGATGTCCGCCCTTTCACGCCTTGCACGCTCCTCACGAACCTTCAGCTGCTATATCAAAAACATCAAAAACATATTAATACATTAATAATTTAACATTTTAACAATGCCTTGTTCAATAATATACAACATGCCTCTCAGTTGACAAGCAACTGACCTCAGTTGATAAAATAATTCAACACTCTAACAATTATAATGCAGTGTTCAACATATTCCATATTACTGTTACAATTCAACAATGCATTGGCCAACATATTTCATGTTACAATCCAACAATGCATTGGCTATTTCATATTTCAATCCAACAATGCATTGGCTATTCCATAGTTCAATCCAACAATGCATTGGCTATTCCATATTTCAATCCAACAATGCATTGTTCAACATATTCCATAAGGTATAACATGCCCCTCAGTTGAACAAGCAACTGACCTCAGGTGATAAAAGAATAAACATGGATGGCCAGTCACATGTTTCATCACTGAATAAAGAAAATAGGCATGTGCCATGTAAAAATACATGCATGGAAATGTTCATGGAGCTGTTACATTAATGTGTTTGTGTATGATATGCAGAAATTAAGTGGTCATAATGAGGTGTTAATTGTGTTTTATGTATCCATTGACATTCTTCAATAGAGTAATTTTTGTACTTAACCAAATATCGATGATATTGAGTACCTGTGCGTGTAGTAGTGACATCATGATCAATGATTTTCTCAGGAACTAAGATTTCAGATTGTTCTTCAATTAAAGGAGGATCATCAAGAAGTGGAGCAAGTGGTAAAGTTCCTTTAAAGGGTTTAAGTAAGCTAATATGAAAAGAATTATGTATAGTCCAATGGGATGGAATATCTAATCGAAATGAATTATCATTAATTTTTTCTATAATGCGAAACGGTCCATAATAGTGTGGTGCAAGTTTAATTTTAGGATGCTGCAAAATATTTTTGAGACGTCTTTTAATTATTCGCAACCATACAAAATCATTTTCCCTGAATTCTTTGGCTAATCGTTTAGTATTGATAATACGTGTATATCGCTCTTGACTTTTCCTAATGTGCTCGTGAACATCATGAAGTATAGAAATGTGATCTTGAGCAATAGAATCAGCCATCGGAATGTCGGTTTGGGTGAGGGACATGGGAGTCGGAAGCTTTTTACCAAAAACTATTTCAAAAGGTGCACGACCAGTAGTGGTGTGTGAAGTGTTATTGTAAGCAAATTGAAGCAATGGCAACTTTTCATCCCAGTTATTAGGATTATCTAATGAATAACAACGCAATAAATCAAGAATAGTACTATTTGTAGCCTCACTCTGTCCATTACTTTCAGGATGAAATGCAGAGTTAAAATCTATTTTAGAACCAAAATGTTGAAATAAGGCAACCCAAAAATGATTACAAAACCTAACATCACGATCAGATAACATTACTTTAGGAAATCCATGATGTGGAAAAATGCATTTAATGAATAATTTTGCAGCTTGAGGTGCAGTCAAAGTTTTTCTACATGGAATAAAATATGCATATTTACTAAACCTATCAACTATTGTCCAAATCATATCATTATGTGATGAAGTGATAGGAAAACCTGTGATAAAATCCATAGAAATTTGTTCCCATGGTTCATTTGGAATAGGAAGGGGCATTAATAATCCAAATGGTTTACCATGATGACGTTTGACACGCTGACATACAATGCATTGAGAAACATAATGTGTAATGTCTTTTTCCATATGTGGCCAAAAGAAGAAATCTTTGCAAGCAGAAATAGTGCTCTGTATGCCTCTATGACCCATGTAAGATGGTTCATGCATTTCTTTAATGACAAAATATTTAAAAGCTTGGGTTATGCACAATCTATGTTGAAAATAGAGAAAACCATTATGAAATGTATAATGTTCATCAGATAAAAATGCAGCATTATTGAAGTCATGCCATGCACGTGAAAAATACAAATCAGATGCATAAGTGGAAACCATGTCTTGAAAAGAATGAATTTGAATGGCAGAAATATTATTCAAAACAACGGAATTCGAAGGAAAACGGCTAAGAGCATCAGCCACGACATTAGCTTTACCAGGTTGATATTGTATCATGGGTTGGAAATTTTGAATGAATGATGCCCATTTAAGATGCCTATCAGAGATTAAGGGCTGACTTAATAAATGCTTAATAGCCTATTGATCGGTTTTGATTAATACTTCAGATCCCATAAGATAGTGTTTCCAAATTCGCAAAGCATGCACAACTGCTAACAGTTCTTTATCATACGTACTATAATTCTGTTCTGAGGGTTTAAGCTTTCTACTCTCAAATGCAATGGGATGGTCATTTTGCATCAGAACAGCACCTATTCCTGAACCGCTAGCATCAGTAACAACATGAAAGGGTTGTGAGAAATCAGGTAATTGTAAAACAGGTGCATGTGAAAGTGCATGTTTAAGTTTGTCAAAGGAGTGTTGTTGGGTAAATCCCCATGCAAATTTTATTTTCTTTTTCAACAACAAAGTAAGAGGCAATGCTAAATAAGAAAAATTTCGAACAAACTTCCTATAGAAACTAGCCAACCCAAGAAAAGAACAAACATCATTGACTGATTGTGGTGTAGGCCATTCTATGATAACTCTAATCTTTTTCGGATCCACATGCACACCTTCACTTGAATAATATGTCCTAAATATTCTAGCTTACGCTGAAAGAAATAACTCTTTTCAGGATTAGCATAAAGTGTGTTTTCTCGTTACAAATGAAAAACTGTTTCAAGGTGCTTTTCATGTTCACTATCATTCTTACTATAAACAAGTATGTCATCAAAGAATACAAGAACAAAAGCTTGGTAATCAAGAAAAATATTGTTCATCATTCGCGCAAATGTAGCAGGGGCATTAGTAAGTCCAAAGGGCATTACCATGAATTCATCATGACCATTTTGAGTTCTAAATGCAGTCTTAAGAATATCACTTTGTGTCATACGAATCTGATGGTAACCTGATTTAAGATCAATTTTACTAAAGACACGAGATCCTCGTAACCTATCTAAGAGATCATCTATTCGAGGAATAGGGTATCTATTCTTGATCGTGATCTTGTTAAGGGCTCTATAATCAATGCACATTCGATAAGTTTTATTCTTCTTCTCTACTAAGAGAACTGGTGCTCCAAATGGGGAAGAACTAGGCCTTATAAGTCCTTTTTGTAGTAGGTCTTTTACTTGATTTTCTATTTCCTTTTGATGTAGTGGGCCATGTCTATAAGGTGCTTTATGAGGAGGAGAACTACCAGGGACTAAGTCTATGCTATGGTCACAGGATCCTCGAGATGGTGGTAGTTCAGAGGGATATTCAGACATAAAACAATCCTTATAAGTACTCATGAAAGGTTTATATGCATCTGGAAGTGTATGAGTATAATCATTGATGATATTGACAAAAACAATGCATGAGTTGAATCCTTTCCTAAATGCACGCTTTACTTGAGTGTGACTAATCAATGGAAATGGCTGGAAATCATGCCGTGCAGTCAAAGTAATGATTTGACCTTTGAAAACAAACTTAAAGGTATGAGTATGGTAGTCAATACGTGTGTTATAATGGGGAAGAAAAGGCATACCTAGTATAACATCATAAGATTGCAAAGGTGCAATTAAGAATGTTCGTGAATCAACATAAGGGCCTATGCTAATCGTAACATCTTGCACTTCTCGTGTTACATTATAACGACTACCTTGAAATGCAGCTTTCACTTTATACAAAGAAGGAAACATTTGTAATTTAAGTTCTTGTACTAATAAATGTGAAATGAAGTCATGTGAACTACCATCGTCATGTAGAATTTTAACTAGTTTGTTATTTATTGTACCCTGCATGCAAAGAAGAGAGTGTAGAGAGATATCGTTACCCAAGGTACTTAAGTCCTTCTCCAGTGATTCCTCTGTCCAATTAGGAGGAATTTCTTCATTATAGACCTCCATGTTATGCAATCGAGCTGTAGCCTGTTTCATATGAAGAGGTGGCAATCTGCACCTTATTTTTGTATGTCCAGGTTTACCATAATTCCAGCAGGTGATTCGTGGTCGCTTCTGTTGGGCATTCACTGCTGAAGTTTGAAGGATAGGTGGTTTGGTTGGTTGGAGAGATGAAGCAACGGGTGAAGTTGAGTAATTGGATTGTAGAGGTCGAGGAAACCTAGGGTAAGATGGGGCATTAAAATTATGCTTCATAGGAAATGAAGGTTTAACAGGAAATGGTCGTGGACGTGGTTGTTGTAGTCGGAGTGACTTGGTTATGGACTGGAATTCTTTTTCTGCATCATAAGCAAAAGATATAGCCTCGTTGAGGGTTGTAGGTCGGAGGGTGTAAAGCTTCGCTTGGATACCGACCTCCAAACCATCTTCGTATTTCTGCTGCAAGATATCCTCTGATACATCTTCAAGCATTCATACAAGTAGTAAATTTTGCCAGAACCGCTCTATGTAGGTAGTAACCGTATCACCCTCCTTCCATGTAAGGGTCGTCCATGCACGTCGAACATGCAAATGGTATTGAGGAGGAAGAAATGAATCCTTCACGTTTTCTTGAAAAGCCTTCCAAGTTGTTGGACGCTCCGTACTGTGCCGCAGGACATTCCACCAGAGTTGTGCTTTACCTACTAGATAGTTAGTGGCAAATTTAACTTTTTCACTTTCAGCATACATTTCATCGGTATAAAAATCATCAAACTGCGACAACCAAGAAAGTACTAAAGGCCCATCCTTTCGGCCATCAAATCGTAGAAACTGGTAGTTTCTATTACCAATCTTTGAATGAGTAACATCAGATTGGGCAGACACAATAGCTTTTACTACTCTCGTAAGGTTGTCTTCCTCAGCTTGCATCTTTTGGAGGATTTCATCACGTTGTTGGATCTCGTTCTGAGCTCTTTGAAGCTCATGCCGCATGAGCTCTAGTTGTAGTTCAAGTGTTGCCGCAGGTAGAGGTGAATTACTGTAATCCTCCATGGTGCTCTTGGATCCTTGCTCTCAACCTTGCTTGGTATCTTGAACACTCAATCAAGTGCCACCCAATGATTTTGAAGGAATTCACACTTCCAAGCTAGCTCATTGGAAAGTTCGTTCCGAGAGCTTTCCAACGGTATATTACACGCCTCAATCCGACCTACGGATTGAAAGTTACACTTAATTCTTTGTTGGGTCCATCCTAGAAATCGCCGCGAGCGCCTTGCACAAGTACCAAAGAAAGAGAGCTTGAATAACAATTCCAAGAGATGGTGGAGTGGTCAAAGTACTTCCCTTGAAAGTAGGAGGTTGTGGGTTCAAATCCTCCTACCTTAGGGACTCTAAACCTCTCTATTACCACGCAAAAATTAAAATTGCCTCGCGCGTAGCCAACGGCTTCCAACGCTCGCCAAGGGAGCCTTAGGTGCCAATGTTGCCAATGTATTGCCTAAGTTATTGCCTAAGCTCTTTGCCTTAGTCGACGCCTTGGAGTAAGCCGAAGGAGAAGACGTAGGTGAAGACGAGGTGAAGACGTAGGTTCTGGTTCTGGATCAGAAACTGGAAGCGGAACTGGAACAGGAACAGGAAACGGAGACGGAATCGCGAACGCGGAGATGGAGACGGACTCGGAATCGCGAACAGAGAACAGAACCCTCTGTATTGACGCATGCAGAGCTCTGATACCACTGTTGTCAGGATCTTACTCACGCGCATACAGAGATTACGGACACAGAAAACACACAGAGAATAGACGCAACAAGAGACGAGACACAACGCAGTATTGGGTGCAATCTCCCCCCATGCACTCTATTTCGACAGTCCACAGAGTGCATGTATTTATAGGACTTTTGATTACGTCGAAAATAGTGGTTACATGAGGGCGGCTTCGAAAAGCAGGCGTGAAACTAAAAGTTGATAACTTTTACAGAAAGCCATTACTTTGAATAATAGAAACTGCGGTCTACAACGACCCTTATTCTAACCATTACTTTTCTAACAATAGAACCTTCTACGCAGGTTTATTTACAAGCTAAATAATAATTATTCGGATTATTGATGTCCGCCCTTTCACGCCTTGCACGCTCCTCACGAACCTTCAGCTGCTATATCAAAAACATCAAAAACATATTAATACATTAATAATTTAACATTTTAACAATGCCTTGTTCAATAATATACAACACTATCTCCAGAGGAACTTCAAGAATTACATAAGAATATTGATGAGAATCTAGCCAAGGGGTTTATCAAACACTCGAAGTCCCCTGTTGGAGCCCCTATCCTATTTATAAAGAAGAAGGACGGAACTCTTCAAATGTGTGTGGACTATCGTGGTCTGAATAGAGTCACATTGAAGAATAGATATCCTCTACCACTTATATCAGAGCTCTTGGAATGCCTCGGAAAAGCAAAGTTCTTCACTAAGATTGACCTTCGAGGAGCATACAATCTTGTCAGGATCAGAGAAGGAGACGAATGGAAGACAACATTCTGAACAAGGTATGGACACTTTGAATATGTAGTTATGCCATTCGGTCTCACCAATGCTCCAGCAGTCTTTCAACATATGATGAATGATATCTTTCGAGAGTATTTAGACGATTTTGTGGTAATATATCTTGATGATATCTTGATATTCTCCAAAAATCTAGAAGATCATGAATGTCATGTAAAGATAGTCCTAGAGAAACTAAGAGAAAAAGAGTTATATGCAAAATTGGAGAAGTGCTATTTCCATCAGACAGAAGTAGAGCTTTTAGGGTACACTGTATCAGAGAAAGGAATCTTTATGGATCCTAAGAAGATTGAGACAATCCTTGATTGGCAACCACCTTCGTGTGTTCGAGATGTACAATGTTTCTAGGGTTTGCCAATTTTTATAGGATATTCATTAGAGATTACTCCAAGATTGTGACACCTCTTACCAAGCTTACACGAAACTCAAAATTTTCATCGAACAAAGAAGCAAAAAAAGCCTTTTAGAAGTTGAAATCAGCATTCAGCACTGTTCCAATTCTAGTTCATCTTGATTCGAGCAAGCCCTTTTTCCTAGAGACAGATGCATCAGATTTTGCCCTAGGGACATTCTTTCCCAATATGGAGATGATGGACACCTACATCGAGTTGCATATCATTCAAGAAAATTTTCTCCTCTAGAAATTAATTATGAAATTCATGACAAAGAACTTCTTGCCATAGTGGATGCCTTTGATACCTGGCACCACCATCTAGAAGGAGCAGCTCATAAAGTTATCGTGTATACAGACCACAAGAACCTAGAATATTTTATGACCACCCTTATCCTCAACAGAAGGCAATCTCGATGGAGTAACTTTTTATCCAGGTTTGACTTTGTCATCACATATCGTCCAGGACGGTAACAGTGTCAGTGAGATGCTTTGTCAAGAAGATCTTACCTTGCACCAAGGAAGGGTGAAGAGGCCTTTGATGAACAGGAGAGCATATTAATCAAACCTGAGCATCTCTAGTTAGCAGCTATCTCATCCACCCATCCTAAAGATTCAACCGTGAATCATTTGATTCGTGAGGATCTACCACAAGATGAATTATTTTGTAACGTTAAGCAAAAAACTCAAGAAGGAAAGGTCCAAGAAGTAAATGAATTCTAGGAAAAGGACGGGTTATTATTTTATAAGAACCTCTTGTATGTCCCTAGGAAAGCCTAAGATCTAAGTACTTCAACAATGTCATGACAACCTTGCAGCAGGACATTTTGGAGTAAATAAAACAATAGAACTCATATCCAGGGATTTTTGGTGGCCTCAAATGTGGAAGGAAGTCAAAGAATATATCCGAACCTATGACACTTGCAATAGATCTAAGGTACCGCGACATAAGCCTCATGGCCTCTTGCAACCTTTAACTATTCCAGAAAGACCATGGGCTTCATTGTTTATGGATTTCATTACAGATCTACCTAAGTCAAATAAGTATGATGCCATTCTTGTTATTGTGGATAGATTCACAAAGATGGCACACTTCATTCCAACTACAAAGGCAATCACAGGTGCAGCCACTCCTAGACTTTTTCTTAGATACATCTTTAGAATTCATGGATTGCCTCATGATATTGTTAGTGATCGAGGTCCACAGTTCATATCTAGCTTTTGGAACAATCTTTGTAAGCTCCTTGGTGTTCAAGTTAAACTATCTACAGCAAATCATCCACACACTGATGGACAAACAGAACGGGTGAATCAAGTCCTAGAGCAATATCTCCGTTGCACTAGCAACTATCACCAAAATGATTGGTTTGAGTTGTTACCCTTTGCAGAGTTTGCCTATAACAATAGTGTTCATGCATCTACTAAGCAAACTCCCTTCTTTGCAAACTATGGACAACATCCAAGGATGGATATACAATTCTCAAATCATGTCAAGAACCCAGATGCCAGAGACAAGGCCCAGTACTTGATGGACATTCACAAAGAACTAAAGGAAGAGATCCATAAAGCTAAACAACAATATAAGTACTATGCAAATCAACATCGTGTCTAGAATCCATCGTATCAAATTGGGGATAAAGTATGGTTACTCCGAAACAATTTACAAACTTCAAGGCCTTGTGCAAAGTTAGATCATCAAAGGTTTGGTCCATTTACCATCTTGGCCAAGATTAATCCAGCTCCAGTTATAGAGTACCATGAGAATACATCTAGTTTTCCATGTATCCATGTTGGAACCATATCAGATTTCACCATTGAGGGGGGAGAGACCTAGTCCTTCACCACCTATCAAGATTGATGATCATGAAGAATTTGAAGTCGAGCATGTCCTAGATTCCAGAATATCCCGAGGAAGATTGGAATACCTTATTCATTGGAAAGGGTATGACATCAATGATTGTACTTGGGAACCTGCAGAAAACCTTCATAGAGCACCAATCAGGAGACCAGAGAACATGACTGCTCCTCGTGGAACTCGTCGCTCGAGGGGGAGGTAATGTCATGGACAAAGGAAACCATCTTGAATCTCAGATTTCATGTGAATCCTATATCTCATGATTGGTTCAGAATTTGGGGAAACCAATGCTTCCATTGCATCCCAAACGTGCCAGAACCCTAAGATCGACTGTATTCTTGCTTGATTTTGATATCCAGAGACCATGCTTCGAGTCGATGACATCATCAAGTCGCAACCGCCTTTGGGAACCGCCCTTGAAAACCTATATGAGGGGTTGGCCACATTCATAATCAGTCTTGCCAATTACAGTCTTGGGAGCTCAAGGAGTCGTGACTGCCAAGTAAGTACTCTTCAAGTTCTAGTTCTCGTTCTTGTCTTCTTCCTTGTTCTAGTATAGTTCTTGGATGTCCTATCTTGTACTCTTGTAATCTCGTAGTACGAGATCCTGTCAAGTTCTTTCTTGTATCCAGTTCATCTCTCAGAAGGGAGTTCTTGTAATCCAGATATCTTGCCTCATACTTACGATCGCGGGTTGTGGGATCTCCTGTATCATCTCTAGTCCAGTTTTCCATACCTATTGGTCCCGGGTTGTGGGACGTCTTGTATCGGTTACATCTTCTTGTATTATTTTCCCTACATGGGTGTTCTTGTAATCATAAGTGTATTTATGAAATCTTGTCTACTGTAGTCACAGAGCACAATCTAGTGCTCACCGGAGAGTTTTGAACTCCTTATCACCTTGAGTATGCTAAGCAATTTTCATGTGATTCTAGGACTCTAACCAGAGGAGTGTCAAGGATGCCCTAGATGAAGTGGTAACTTGCTCTAATATTAATTGTTGGAATTTGAGGTATAAAAAAGCATGCAAATAGCACAAGGAAGAAGGAGAAGCTTGGAACAAAGTACACAATATTGAATGCATTACCAAGAGAATGTACAAAGATAAGTGACCCATTAGGTTCATAGGCATATATATAATCTGGGGAAAAAAACCCTTCTAAAGAGGAAAAAAAAGTGCCTTGCCATTCATAGTGTGTTCACACACATCACTACCAAAATATATCAAGAATTTTGCTATCAAGAAATTGTAGAGAAACTCTATGGACCACTCTTTGGGAGACCTGCAAAAAAGGAAATACTATCGCCAAGAAGCATGGGTTTCCAAGTGATCTATTGATTCAACATGAGGATATCAATGATTCTCTTTTGATTAGAGGAATTCTTAAAGTAAGAGAATTCTCTTCCCCATGATATCTATGCTATAATAGCAAGAAACCATACATTATAGAGGCTCTCCCATTTTTCTAGATCCCATCATAGAGAATTGGCCAATTACAAAACATGTTTCTTGCACTCTAGAAGTGAGAGCCCAAGAAAACGTTCATCCCCATTTGAACCAAAATTTTATGTGTACTCTGTTGTTAAAATTTTGATCAAATCCAATCATTCTCTTGAAGGTTGGAAACATCAAGATTCTTACCATTGCTCAATCCCCTTTGGATATAGGTGTTCTCATTAAAGAACAAGGTTAAATTCTAAATCCCTTCAAACTTTATTTGTATGGTTTAAAAGCTACCAATGAGCATACTCCACTCAATTATTCGGATCCATGACTTCAAATCTTATCCAAACCCTTTTAGTTTGGATTTAGAGGTACTCTTTTTGGCTATAAACTTTCGATCATAGTTTTATTTTCTCTTTTAAAGTTTTCCTTCATGACATGCTTAGTATTAGCTAACGCAGACTACATGAAATGATTTTGTCTTATGCCAACCATCCATTTTGATTCTTGAATAACATAATAGTGAGGGTTCCTTTTGTTCCCAACTTTTCTAAGTGAGGAAACCAATGTTGACCCTTTTCAGTTCACATGCATCGGGGAGATTGTAAGTCTAACTTTATTGTGGTCATGTCATCTAGAGGCTCTAGAAATTAGAAGCTTCTAATTGTTAGTAAATAGAAATTGAGTCAAATATTCTTTATTATTATCCAAGTTCCACTCATCCATTTACTTATGAGCTTGTTTTGTAATGCCCCAACATCTAGAATCCCTAGTCCTCTTGCCTTCTAGGATCTAGAATAGATATCACACTTCATTCTAGGCATCTCTCTCTTATTAGCATCCCTGGTCCAAAGGAACTTCTTGTATTGTCTTTCCAATTTATCCATTTCCATGTCATTCAACCTCAAAAAGGCAAGAAAATGTATGATGAATTAAATTAGAAACATATCACTCACCATTACTTTCTCTATTTCAATAGGTTGCACACCCTTCTAGTATTGAAGCTTGGATTCAGGTTTGATTAGCACCCATGTCCATCAAAACCCCAAAGCCCATCGAGATGTTGAAAAGGCAAAAAAGATAGCACAAGGTAAGTTCAAAGCATCCTTGAAGACTATCATGGAACCTATAAATATCTTTGGAATCTTTTGTATGAATGATGGTGGAGCAAAAAATGGAGCAAAAAATGTCTACACATCATCAAAATTGAGATACAAAGTCATCCTCATTATGAAGAAACACACTAGTGCCATTGACAACACATCCAACCACTTCATCCAACATAGTATCCAAGAATGGTAAAGGAAAAGGATTTGGAATCATGGCTCAATTGAGTTTTTGATAATCTACATAGATCCATAACTATGTATCCATCTTTAGAACTATCACAATTGGTGAAACCCATTCTAGATATTTGATCCGGACTATAGATCCAACCGTGAAAAATCTATCTATTCTTCTTTAACTTGCTTTGCAAAATTTGGGTTCATACAATAGCATTTTTGAATCCCATGGGATGCGTCTTGTAAGGAATTGAACTCACAACCTCTTGGTTAGGAATGTGATAGGCTAACCACTTTCCGCAAAAGCCATGGTTGAGGATTACTTCCTAATCCTCACTATTAGGGCGTAGTTCAACCATCTCCTACCTATCAACGGTGTGGTTCAACCATCTCCAAGCTATCACTTTATTACACATATTGTTTTAACAAGATTTTATACTGGTTTGGGATCTAGGCCCCGTATTTCCAAATAATCCCAAGAAAAAAAATCCTTAAAGACAGTCACTAGGGCAATCAACTAAGTCTAGACTATGTTCAAGATAAGTTCTTGCTATTAGAAAATAAATAATATATCCAACCATAGATCTATATGATATTATCTGTTTTAGTGGTTCACATACATATGAAGTGAACTTCACATCTATTTCCAAACTATTTGAAATTGGTTTGAGACAACATCGAAAAGATAATTTCCACTCTTCATAAGCCATATGGCTTACTCTTTATAAGTCACATCACCTAAAACTTTATGGAGATCAAGAAAGCTTAATATTATAAAACTATTTGATAAACCTTTGTTTGATGCCTTTGATTTCAACTCTAGCACTTCCTATAACTAAATGATCATCCATAAAGATGCATACGTATACATCTTCAAATCTTTTAATGAATCGGATTTTTCTTATTGTAATCCATATTTGCTTAATTAATTCATTTTTTGAATCAATTTGAAGGAAATCCCAACTTCTCTTATTGTTAGGAAAATGAGGGCATTTATCAATGATGGTATCTTTTCTAGTCATCATCTTGGCTACTTGATTAAATTTTCTTGTATAGTCAATTTTGAGCATCTAAGCCGACCCTTTGATAGACACCTTGCTTTCTATATTGAACTTTGTCCATCTACATGGTTGTTAGCTTTCTCGACCCATTTCCATCCTTTGATCTTAAATCCCATATTCATTGGCACAAATGCCCAATATGTGGTGCTTTTAGGATCCATTAGTATTTTAATTCTTCTATATTAGTTTATGTATTGAACGATTTACTATCTTTGACTTCCTTAATTCTCACGTTTGAGGTATATGCCTACTTTCTTTGAATTCGTTAATTCTCACTTTTGAGGTTCAATCACATGATTGGAAATTGTATAACCTGCAAACTTAAATCACTCATTAGCTTCTTGATCCACTTATGCTCACAAGTCATTGGGGCTTATTCCCTATATTTAGCTTCAGTGGAGGATATAGGAACTATGGGTTGCTTCTTTTCCAACTAGGAGATGACTTTCTTGTCAAGCAACACTACATATCCACTTGTGCTTCTTCTATCTTCTTTGGATTCAGCCCAATTAACATCTATATATATTGTCACCTACAATTCATCATCAAAATCATAAAAAAGACGTTCATTGAGTGTAACCTGCATATATCTAAGTATTGTCTTTGTTGCAAGTACATGTGGAACTCTAAGAACAAAATTGAAAACTAGCACCCGATTACCATGCTCCAAACAGGATACAAGATAATTGCAAAAGTTATCGCCAACAGAATCTCTTGTCATTTAAAGTCATGGCTGTGCGAGGACCAGAAAGGTTTTATCAAAGGTAGATCTATACTTGAAGCAATTATCGATATTTGGGAAGGCCTTGCTTTTGCTGAGGAGTCTGCTCAAGATCTAGTATTCATTAAGATCGACTTCCACAAAGCGTATGACAGATTGGAATGGGACTTTATTCTTCAATCATTGAAAGACCTTGGATGCAGCCAAAAGTTCACGAAGATGGTTTCCACTCTTCTTGGAAATGCTTCAACTAGAATAAACATCAACGGTAAGCTCTCTGAGCCCATTCGTTTAAAAAGATCAATTAGGCAAGGCTGCCCTTTGGCTCCATTACTATTCGCTATCGCCTCGAATGGACTCAGCTGCCTATTAAAGCATCACATGGACGCTGGCAATCTCAAGGGTCTTTCCTTACCTCTAAATCACGGCCAAATGATTGTGAGACTTTTTGCTGATGACATGATTGCCTTTGTGCATAACGATATAAACAGCATTGAGGTGTTTTGGTGGTGCCTCCACACCCTTTGTGTGGCATCAGGCTCAAAAATCAACCATGCTAAAACTGCTTTTAGAGCAATCAGCGGCCATACTCCCCAATTGTTGGTGGATCAGGGGTGTCAAGTTATCCCTAGCGGTCAAGTCTTCCGTCTCCTTGGAATTCCGATGGGATTCGACATCTCAATGGACCAACGCTGGAACTGGGTGCTATCCAAGCTGGATAGGAAGCTGAATTAGTGGAAAGGTATGCAAGTCAACCTGGCAGGGCGTGCTATGGTTGTTAACACATTTATGCTGTCTACAATTATTTACTTTATCTCGTGTTGGAGACCTAAGGAGAAAGACTTGGCCAAAGTGGAAAGAATCTGCAGAAACTTCCTTTGGATTGGGGACCCCAACAGGAGGGGGATTCCCAAAATCAAATGGGAAACTTGCATTAGCCCTAAAGACTCAGGGGGCTTGGGAATTTCGGATATTGTTGGGTTGGCTGACAAGTTGGCGGCAAAGTGGCTTATCAAGGCTTGGAGCAATAGGGAGTCCTCTTGGGCTAAATTGATCGTCAGAAACACGGAAGACCTTACCTTAGTTGGCCACCCTGGTTGGAAGGACATAGGGATTCTCACACTTTGTTCTCCCCCCACCTGGTCTTCCCTAAAGGCTCTAGCCTCGTGTGCTCCTTATGGAAGAATTGGAACAAGGCCAAACAGTTCATCAGAATCAGTGATGAGTGGAAGTGGGCGGCTGGCATAAGACAAAATGACTCTATTTGGTTCCCCATCAGTGGCATTCGGGGGGTGGAGTCTTGGAACCTCCAAACTGCAAGGCGATTATGGAACAAGGGGTTCAAACAGTGGAAACAACTCTGGAAACAAGAGACCAGCCAGTGGATTAGGTTCAAAGAATTGGATCCGAGACTTAGAGTTACCTTTGAGGAATGGACTCTTCTTCAAAGCAGGTGTTTAGCCTGGGACCACTCAACTACCCGCCTTCTCTGCGGTTAGGATCTTCCTTGCTTGGAGGGCCTCAAATGGAGCAATGGTAAGAAGCTATCCACAATCCCCAACTTCAAAGAGGATTTAGATGTTCACCACACCCTTAACAAGAGATGGTGCCTTTCTTGGACCAAACTTCGATGGGAGCTAAAATTCATGTCTATTTGGCACCCCCTAATTGAGGTCAAAAAGTCCGTTCTCATGTGGCAGATCTTGCATAAAGGTATCTGGACCAATGCAAGGGCTAACAAAATTGTGGTGTGCCGCCATGGTGCAAGCGTTGCCATTGGTGCATCGAAGATTTAGCTCACGTGTTCTTCGACTGCCCCAAGTCCCGTGTTATCTGGCATCACGTGACCCGGGTATTGAGACTCACGAGTCAAATCAACTAGCAACATGTGATGTTGGGTGAGGCGATCGGCTGCTCATCGGGGCTGTGGAATGCCATCAGAGGTGAGGCTCTCTGGAAGATTTGGAGGGAGCCTTGTGCTGTCAATTTTGGCCAAACTCCTAAGGAATGGTCGATCGAGAAATCCTTGTTTCTCCTAGGTAAAAGAATCTCCCGAGTCAAGAGATCACCACCGTTTAGACATCACTGTATTTATCTCCTCGAAAACAACAAGTTGAAACCCAAATGGGTCCCACATGAGGGTGATGATAATTTTATCCGCCTCATTTGTAATGCCCTGTAGCTTGCAATACTCCTCCCTTGCATTGTGGGATTTGGTGGGTCCCATGGGCACTAGTCCAATTCACTTGTAACTTTTTCTCTTTATTATAATTAAAGTCCGGGAGATTAGGCTAAGGCCGAACTTCCTTTATTTAAAAAAAGAATCTTGGAATTTGTCCCAGTTCTCTGGCCTAGTGGTTGGGCCTCTCGCTTCTTGAGGCGGGGGCAAGGGTTCAAACCCTGGCAGCAACATGTAAGGGACATGTAATCTGGAATGATGTTGCATTGTGGCTCAGTGCCACCATTTGTGTATCCCTGCGGTAGTGTTAACCGCCGTTTAACCCAGTCATGTAAACCCCTGTTCTTGTGGGATAAGGGGGGTCCCATGGGTACTATGCCCTTCCTTGTACAGTTGCAATTTCAAAGTTAAAGTCCGGGGGAGTAGGCCTCGTCCGAGACTCCATTTAAAAAAAAGAAAGAATCTTCGAATTTGATGGGCACCTGATAGAATACTTTTTGTTTTTTTAGTTCTTCGAAATCCCGTATTTTGCTCCCTTCCTCTTTTTTTCTTTGCCTCTTTTAATTTGTCCCTTCCCAGCCTTTCAAAATCTTCATTTAGAAATTTCAAGTTTGCTTTTATTTTTGAGCTTTCAGTTCTGACTTGGTGCTTTTTTGTCAAAGGCTCTCTAGTGATCAAGATTTTTGAGCGTAAAGAGCAGGTGTTGTTGGGCGATTGCAGTGTGGTTTCTATGGCTACCTTTGTTGCGAAGCCCTATCAAGTTGGTTTGCATGTGCTCTAGTAGATACCTATCTAGGATTGCAGTGCCTGGGTCTGAGTCATGGCTTCAATGGATCCCTCCCTCGTGATTAGCATCTTGGCTCCGACCTAGGGGGTGATAGGTAACCTGGCCCCTATTTTGGAGGGGGGATCTTGTGCTACTCATGGGGCCTCTGAGAGGATTGAGCCTCCTTTGGTCTCTCGTAGTAGAGCGGCAATTCTGTCAAAGCAAAAAGAGCTTAAGAAAGTTTGCCTTATTGGACAAGTGTTTGGCCGTAGACCCCCGCTCGAATCCGTGCACTAGTGGCTTCGTAAAGAGTGGTTCCACCACATTTTGATTGTCAGCAAGTGTCACTTCTTACCAGGTAATCATTTGGTGTTAGTTTTTGAAAATAAAGAGATGCTTTTCCAAGCCCTTGGTGTTGAAACCTAGGAACTTGGACAGGTGACCTTGTGCATGTTCAAATGGTCTCCCAATTTTACTCCCAAGAAATCAAAATCTCTCTATTACCCCCCCTAGGTAGAGCTCATGAATCTGCTGTATTTCTTGTACAACTTCATGAGGGACATTGTATCTCCAGTCCACAAGCCATTGGCTGCGCGAGAGGATGTGGGCCATCTCATTTATGAAGGTGCAAGACACTCTTTTAATGCTCGGTGGAATCCTCAAATCTGTGTCGAGATTGACCTCAACAGGTTGCTTCCAACAAATATGAAAGTGGACCTAGGTGAAGAGGACGTCTGGGAACAAGAAGTTAGTTGTAGAAACCTACCTAATGCGTGTTTCTACTGTGGCCAACAAGGCCATAGGATAGGAGACTACCACTAAGACAAAAAATCAATCAAAGACAAGCAGCACCCAGAGAAAATCAAGAAAATAAGAGATGGGTTCACAGAAGTTAGAAGAAGAAGGAAAAGAAGTCCTAGCTGACCATTGAGAGGAACCGCATTCCAGATATCCCCCATAACAAACTGTATTGCAATCTGGAAAAGGAGATTAATGAGCTTGATTACCCAGGTAGGTACGAGTTTGAGGTGGATACCAACGACGAAACCCTTGAGATCCATGACAACAAAGAAATCAATCAAGAGGGATACACTACAAGCAAAGAAGATGGCTTTACCACTAGTAACAAAGACAATATGGATAGTGAAATCTCCATCATTGGATCGAACATTCTAGAAATGGTTTAATCCAAGAGGAAAAATGATAAGCCCCCCTCCCCCAAAGAGGGTAACGTACGAGAATGATTATCATCTCGTTAAATGCTAGGGGGCTGATTGACCCCTCAAGAGGGACCATCATTGGCCAATGGCTTCGGGACATTAGCATAAGCCCAAACTTTATATGTATCCAAGAAACTAAAATTGAGGGAGCAGAACGCCAAAAACATCTCAAACATGTCTCTTCATCTCATGTCCAGATATCGACATCACACCTCCAAGCGTTCAGTGGACATTAATTGGTTTAAACCAATTCTAGTATGAAAATCTTGAGAATTCCATTGAAGATCAAAAGCATCGGTGGATTGCCGTCTCCTTTGGAGCCCCCCTTCAATTCACATTGGTTTCTTTGTATGCCCCAAATCGGGTGCTCGAGAGAATGGACACCTGGACCTCCTTAGTCTCGCTCCCCCAAAATGTGCTAATTTGCGGGAACTTCAACATGGTGGATCACCCTACAGATAGATGGAACAACAACGGCGGGTTCATCGACAGTCATGCGAAAGAAACTTGTGACAAAACCAAGATGGACTTGGATTCAAATTCAAAGATGCGAGTGGCTTTTCTTGGTCAAATCTCCAAGCAGGTATGGACTTGAGGAAAGCTAGACTTGATAGAAGCTACATTGCTCAAAGCATTATTCATCAATGGGGCCGTCCATCCCTCTCGCAACGCATCGACATCACCATCTCTAATCATTACCGGATCACTATCACATTCCAACCTCCCACTAAAACCTGCAAGGATCTTTGGTTTCATGTGTGCTCAACCTCTTTCTCTTTCCCCTCAGCCCATCAACAAATTGTTGAAGTGTGGAAGGAGGCCTTTGCGAATTGCTCATCCCCCACCAAGAGTTGGAGAAGAACGGTCGTGAAGACGTGGTAGATCTTGATGAGAACTAGGAAGATGCTCCAAACTGTTCCATGCGCACGTAGAGAAGCTCTATATCACAGGCTCTTGAGACTTGAGGAGGAAGCGAACAAAGGAAAAGCTCAATCCCAGAAGGGTCTAAGCAGAATCACAGTGATGCTTAGGTATGAGGAATAAATTCAAAGGAAAAACCTTCAAATTTTCTTTAAGGAGTGTTGGGTTGGCAAAGCTGACAAGCCCACGAAAGAGATGTGCAGCATTCTTAAAATAAAACAAAACAAAGAAGGGATCCCGCTATTGCTTGACTCAAATGGCCATGTATGCAATATAGAAGAAGAAAATTTTGGAATCATTGAAGAACATTTTACAAGACTTCTAGGAACCTCGACTCCCCTCTCCCCTCATAGACGGGACTTCATGGCATCCATCTCTAGAGTATCCTCTCATAGGATCCCGCACAATCTTTAACCCTACTTGATGCCCCTCTCTCGTAAGGAGAGATTATTGAGGTTATTGATGCCCTTCCTAGAGGGAAAAAACCGGGGCCAGATGGGCTCACTAATGAGTTCTTTAAGGCTTTCAAGTTGGTTATCGCCACCCCCCTTTGTTTGGTCTGGCAAGAGGCGCTTGCATTTGGTGTGCTCCCTTCCTATCTCAACAATGGTATCATCAAGTTCATCCACAAAAAAGGGGAAAAGAACAGAATGGAGAATATGTGTCCGATTACGATGCTTCAAATGGGATATAAGGTCATTGCTAAAGTCATAGCCAATAGAATTTTCGTCCATCAAAGAGCATCGTTAAGCGAGGACCAAAAAGGATTTGTCAAAGGTAGGTCAATATTGGAAGCCAATATAGATATTTGGGAAGGTCTCGGCTTCACGGATGAATCATGACAAGATGTGGTCTTCCTCAAGATTGACTTTGACAAAGCTTATGACACACTGGAATGGGACTATATTCTGTAGTCTCTCAAAGACCTCGGATCAAGTAAAAAATTCACCAAGATGATATGGACTCTTATGGGAAATGTGTCAACTCAAAGTAATGTTAATGACCATCTTTCGAAGGCGATCAAACTAAAAAGATTGATTAGACAAGGGTGCCCATTGGCTCCCCTTCTCTTTGCTATCACCATGAAAGGGCTTAGCGTGCTTGTGGAACAACAGATGGAAGCTGGTAACATCAAAGGCCTCCTATTGCCTTGTGACCATGGCCAGATCACCATGAGACGTCTTGCCGATGATATGAACACATTTATCCACAATGATATTAAAAGCTTGGAAAGGTTTTGACGATGCCTGGATACTTTTTCCAAAGCCTCTAGTTTCGAAATCAACCACTCAAAGGCCACTTTTAGAGCTATTGTCACGATGAAACCCGAACTTCTCATTCCTCATGGCTGTCAAAATATTCCCCCAGGCCAAATTTTCCGGCTTCTTGGAATTCCCTTGGGATTAGGTATCTCATTGGAGCAGCATTGGAATTGGGTCCTCGCCAAACTCGAAAGCAAGTTAAACTTTTGGAGATGTATGCAAATCAATCTTGATGGTTGTGCAATGTTTATCAACATGTTCCTCATTTCATCTACCATTTACTTCCTCTCTTGTTGGAGACTGAAAGACGAAGAGCTATCCAAACAGGAAAGATTTGTAGAAACTTCCTTTGGGAGAGTGCCCAAAATCAAGTGGTTTATCTGCTCTAGCCAAAGAGATAATGGGGGCCTTTGCATTCTGGACATTGGGTGCATGACTAACAAACTTGCTGCAAAATGGATGATTAAGGCGTGGTGCAAAGGGGAGACCTCGTGGGCCAAGTTGATCTTCAAAAACAAGAATGCTTTGAATTTCTTTGGATTCCCAAATTGGAAGAATCATGACATTCTGACACTTTTGTTTTCCCGATCCTAGTCTTCTCGAAAGGCTTAGAGCTTGTGCACTCCCTATGGAAGAGTTGGAACAATGTCAAAAGCTTCACAAGAATCAATGAAGATTGGAAGTGGATGGCCGGAACCAGACAGAATGACTCTATTTAGTTTCGAATCCATGGCATTTGGATCTTGGAATCTTGGAACATTCAAAGTGCGAAGAGGCTATGGAAGAAAGGCTTAAAAAAATGGAAACATCTCTGGAAACAGGACACCAACTAGTGGATAAACTTTGAGGATATTGACCCTAGCATCAACATTACCTATGAAGAACGGAATACTTTGCAAAGCAGATGTCTTGCCTGGGACTGCTCTAAAGTTCGACTTCTCATGGGGCACAACTTGCCGAGCCCACTTGGTCTCAGATGGCACAATGGTAATTGCCTAGCAAAAATCCTGAACATCAAATGTTGGCGGACTCTTGGACAAGAAGGGATTTGAGTGCTCGTAGGAGAAAAGGGAAGACAAGAAGAAGATTACACACTGGAAGCCTCTGTTGATTGATTATAATAAGACAATTACAATGTTGAAGCACAATAAAATCCAATGCTTCTGTGCAAAATCCCATAGAGTACTCAATTACAAAATACCAAATACCCAAGGGCTTGTTGCTCCCGGCCTCCTCGGCACCAAACCTCCACCTTCTCCAAGCCTACACTTGTGCACACCTTGCACCAAGCTTCCACTAAGGGGGAGGGATGGGTACCTTCTGTCGGCACGCGCACACTTGAATAAGACCTTGGTATCCTTGGGGGACTAGCTTAGCACTTCTCTGCACACTTCCTTGTTCACTCTTCATGCACACCTTTCACTTCACTTCTCTACGTCGCACACTGGGTGTCTCTTGCACTTCTCTCTCTTGCCTTGCTTGGACTATGCTCCCTCTTGCTTACACTAGAATAGTTGAAGAATAGTCCTTACCTTGATTTGAGTTTTGATTCACGTACGCTCCTAACTGCAAGAGTATCTTGGTGCTCACTTTGATGCCCCAAGATTGTCTTCACAAGTGGCAGCCAACGACTCCCTGTTTTGTCCTGTAGTGACTTTAGACTAAAACCAAAAATTTTAATTGGGGGGGGGGGGCATACTTTCACCTCTGCGTACGCTGCCACTTCACATACCTTCAAATTTTCCTTTTAAGTCTTCACTTTTGCACGTAAGAGAGGGTTCACCTGAACCTTCCAAAATACTTTAAAACACTTTGAACCTTAGAAAAATTAGAGAAATACCTCTGCAACCCACTTTCTCCAATTTACCCTTTGTGGACAATTCGTTGTGCACTACCTGTACACTTTGCACCTGCACTTTAGCACTTTGACTTTGCACCAGTTGACTTTGACCTTGACCTTGTTTACTTTGACCTTTTCACTTTGACTATGGTTGACTTTGACTACGGTTGAGTTTGATCAATATGACTTTTATGGGCTCAACAGTTGCCCACCACCTAATGTGCTCTCTGTCCCGGAGAGCCACAGCCAAAACTTTGAGCATAGATTATACGAGGAATCTTCTGTTGTAACATCTGCAAAAGGACACTTGAGCAGCTACCAAGTCCACTAGGACCAGTAGAGAAGACCCAAAAAAGGGGGATTTTGTCATGAAAAAGCAAAGGAGGTCAAAGGGAGTGTAGAAAGGAGGGGGAAGGGAGGGTTGAGAGGGCTGAGATGGATAAGGTAGGGAGGGGTAAGGAGTGGGCTGGGCAGAAGGGTAATGGGAGTTGGAGGGAGGAGGATTATGGGGTCTGGAGATGGCCAAAATGATCAAAGAGAAGAGCTATAGAGGGTGTAGATGGGCAAGTATGAAACAGAAGGTAAGAAAAGTAAGAATAGACCATGTGGACAATGTGTTGAAATAAAAACATGTGATAAATGTGCTTAAAACATGTGGGTTTTGACCAAAAGGTAGAGAAAAGGTGGGAATTTGGAAAAATAAAGCCAAAAAACTGAGTCCAGAGGTGCCAGAAAACATGAAAATGACTCCAGTTTTGAAAAAAACGGCCATACTAAGCACAATCCAAAGCCAAAAGCTTTGAGCCATGAAAAAAAAATAATATAAATTTGTATTTTTTCTAAAAAACAAGAAAAAAGAAAATATCCCCCCCCCCTTTTTTTTTTAAATGAATGCCCAGACCTTGAACAAAAAAGAATAAAATGAAAGAAAATAAAAATTTAAAAAGAAAATTAAGATAAATAAATAAAGTAAATAATAAAACATATATATAAATAAAATAAATAATAAAAAATATAAAATAAAAGAAAAATAAAATTTAAAAAAACATAGGGGGAGGGGGATGTGCCAGAACCCGGGGGGGGGGAGGGGGGGGAAGAGGGAGGGGGGTGGGGGGCTGCGGGTGGGTGAGTGGGGGGGAAAGGGGGGGGGGGGGGGGGGAGGGGGGGGGGATGTGCCTGAACCGGGGGGGGGGAGAGAGAGAGGGGGAGGGCGGGGGGCTGCAGGTGGGCGGGGGGCTGCGGGTGGGTGGGCGGGGGGGTGGGGGGGGGAGGGCAGGTGGATGCGGGTGGGCGGGTGGGGGGCTGTGGATCGGCGCGTGGGTGGCTACAGGTGGGCGAGGGGTGGGAGGGAGGGGGGGGGAGGGAAAAGGGGTTGGGAGGGAGGGCGGGGTGGGAGAGGGGGAGGGTAGGGGGCTGCGGGTGGGCAAGGGAGGGGGTTTCAAATAAAGATGCTTGGGGGGCCCTCTTTTTTTTATTACCCCAAAACTAGAGAAAATTATAGAAAAACCCATAAAAATCCAAAAGAAACCCAAAAAATTCCAAAAAAATCTGAAACAATTCTCCACAGGTTTTAGCCTAGATTTCTCACTCAAAACCACAGAGAGCTTCCCTTATTTCTCCAATTTGGCAAGAAAATGATACTTGAAAAAGGATGAAAAATACGAGAAAAAATAAAAAAATGCGTGAAAAATTCCAAAAATTTCCAAAATTATACTTATGCTAAGGCCTAAGAAAGAGTTGCTAAATTTGCTAAAAACGCAAAGAACAAGCATGAAAATTGATGAAATCTACTAAAACTTAAGCAAAAATGACAGGAAAAGACTATGTACAACCTGGACAAATTATGCAGGTTCCAAGTGATCCATAAATCTTCACTTTTGTTAATGATAGGCCTTGAGCCTTGTATTGTTGACTCAGAGAAACTCCTCCATAATCTCCAATTGTATTGCACTTCATTTGTTTTGTCTTTATTTTGGGCATGCTGACGATTTGATAGGGCCACCTTAAATCCTTCAGTAAAATATTATCTCCTCCATACTGCATCTTCTGTTTCCAAAGACTTGCGGGTACTCGTTCCACCTCATTGCACTAATTCCTTGATTTTACATTGGGTGGCCACTGGAAGTGGCGTAGCTAACCATTTCTTAACAAAAAAATCATGTGGTGGGTCTGGTAATTTAGCCATTAGGGCCTTGGCCCTAGTCACAAACTCTGGGAACTTTTCACCTAGACCCAATCTCAAATTTTCTAATTCCTCTATGATGATCTCTGTAGTATTTCCATGCTGAAATTGATTTTTGAATGCATCTTTCATGAAGTCCCAAGTTGTAAAATGGTTCTCAGCAAATTGAGTGAACCATTTATCTGCTAATCCTTCTAATGTAGCAGGGAAGAGTATCAAAAAGGCATCCTCTCTTCCCATTCAGCCTCTAGTTTTGCATAGTGCCAAAAACCTTCTAATATGCTCATCCGGATCTTCCTGAGCTAGGCCTTTGAAAGAAGAAAATTTTATATTTAATCTTGATAGTAAGGTTTCCAAGTCTACCTGTCCAGCCATGCTCTTTACTGATGAGGTTGAAGATAGGGGACTAGAGGATCTTCTAACAACCTTCCTTCTTGTTTGCTTGCAGGTGACCCTCAATGTTTGGGACCGGGTTGTGGTCATGGGCTGTTCATAGTCCTTTTAGTATGAGATAATTGCTAAGAATATTTACCTCTTAGTCCACTGAAGTAGTACTGTTGACACTTAAACTCTTCTCCCCTTTGCACTTGGCTTCTCCTATGCTCAAATCTCCTTGGGGTCCCACCGTGCGTGCCAAATTTTGTTGGGGGATTCCTCGACAAGAAGGGATTTGAGTGTTTGTAGGAGAAAAGGGAAGACAAGAAGAAGATTACACACTGGAAGCCTCTGTCGATTGATTATAATAAGACAAATACAATGTTGAAGCACAATACAATCCAATGCTTCTGTGCAAAATCCCATAGAGTACTCAATTACAAAATACCAAATACCCTGCTGCTAGCCTCCTGTGCACCAAACCTCCACCTTCTCCAAGCTTGCACTTGTGGACACCTTGCACCAAGCTTCCACTAAGGGGGAGGGATGGGTACCTTCTGTCGACACAGGCACAATTCAATAAGACCTTGGGATGCTTGGGGGACTAGCTTAGCACTTCTCTGCACACTTCCTTGGTCACTCTTCATGCACAGCTTGCACTTCACTTCTCTCCGTCGCACACTGGGTGTCTCTTGCACTTCTCTCTCTTGCCTTGCTTGGACTATGCTCCCTCTTTCTTACACTAGAATAGTCCAAGAATAGTCCTTACCTTGATTTGAGTGTCGATTCACGTACGCTCCTAACTGCAAGAGTATCTTGGTGTTATCTTTGATGTCCCAAGATTGTCTTCACAAGTGGCAGCCAACGACTCCCTGTTTTGTTCTGTAGTGACTTTAGACTAAAACCAAAAATTTTAATTGGGGGGGCATACTTTCATCTCTGTGTACGCTGCCGCTTCACATACCTTCACATTTTCCTTTTAAGTCTTCACTTTTGCACACAAGAGAGGGTTCACCTAAACCTTCCAAAACACTTTAAAACACTTTGAACCTTATGGAAATTAGAGAAATACCTCTCCGACCCACTTTCTCTAATTTACCCTTTGTGGACAATTCATTGTGCACTACCTGTACACTTTGACACCTGCACTTTAGCACTTTGACTTTGCACCAGTTGACTTTGACCTTGATCTTGTTTACTTTGACCCGTTTGACTTTGACCTTTTGACTTTGACGGTGATTGACTTTGACTACAGTTAACTTTGATCAATATGACTTTTATGGGCTCAACATCAAAGAAACCATTGATTATCACGTTAACCTTAAGAAGAAGTGGTGCTTGTCATGGGCGCAGCTTCAATGGGACATGAAATTTATGGCTATCTCACACCCTCTCATAGAAATCAAAAAGTATGTCCTCTTATGGAAAATCCTTCATCGTGGTATCTGGACCAACCTTAAGGCTAGCAAAATATGTGGGTTGCCTCCCTGGTGCAAGTGCTGCTACCATTCCATCAAAGATGTTTCCCATATCTTCTTTACTTGTGCCAACTCCAATAGGCTATGGCATATTGTCAAAAAGAAAATTAGACTTCAGAAACATATCAACTAAAAACAAGCCCTACTAGGAGAAGGGATCGGATGCTCCCTGAATCTCTGGAATGCCATCATAGGGGAGGTCCTATGGAAGATCTGGCGAGAAAGGTGTGCATATAACTTTGGTGACTCCCCCAAAGAGTGCTCGATTGAGAAATCGTTGTTCCTCCTTGGTAAAAGAATCGCTAACTACAAGAAATCCCCCCCCCCCCCTTAAAGCATCATCAAGTGCTCCTTTTGATCAACAACAAGCTTAAACCCAAGTGGGCCCTGCATGAGGGTGACAAGAGGGTAATTAACCTTCTTTGTAATGCCATCCAAACTTTGTAAGATCTTCCCCAGCTTTTTGGGACTTGGGGGGTCCCGTGGGCACTAGTCCCCTTCACTTGTACTTTTCCTTTTCTTTATTTGATACAAGTTAGAGAGAGTAGGCTAAGGCCGAACTTCCTTTTATTAAAAGAAACAATAGCTTTGAACTTCTTGAAATAATAAAGGACATTATATTTATGCTCCATACAGTAGAGCCAAGTTATCTTTGTACAATGATAAATGAAGGTTAAAAATACCCATAAAATCCAATTGAATTCTTCTTTGTTAATACACAAACTTGTGTATGAATGAGGTCATGTGGGTGATAGCTCACATAATTTCTCTTCTTGAATGTTAATCTTGTTTAGTTTCCAAATTTACAAGCTGCACACAAATACTTTAGATTTTTATGAAAGAGATTAGGTAACCCTAATCCTAACCTCTTCTTCTCCATCCCCTTCAATAGTTGATTATTTTTTTGTCCATATCTTTTGTGCCATACGTCCAACTTTGCTACCTTATTATTTCCAAATGTGAAGTAAGCTGTGTGGTTGAAGTGAGGCTTCACATACAAAGTGAATAGCCTTCCCTCCTTCCCACATTTATCTATCAATATGTATGCCTCCTTAGGGTTTTCTACAAACTATGCTTTCTCATTGAACTTGACGTGCAATCCTCTCCCAACCATTTGCCCCGGAAAAATCAAGTTCTCTGTATTTTTTTGGAACATGAAGAACATATTTCAAGCACTTGGATTTATGTGAATCTTCAAACATAGCATCACATATATGTGTAATAGCACGAGTAGTGGCATCAACTATTTCCACATGCCATTTCTTTGATGGCAGTAGCTTGTATGAGAAGAACTCTTTGTTGCAACTCATGTGGTTGCTACATCGACTATGAATGTACCATGTATTTGTACCATGTAGTCACTCATCTACATCATAGCTAGCATGCTCTCATTTTCATTTGAAGTAGATGCATAATTACCTTGACCTTTGTAGGTTGAACGTGTCCCTCGATTTGATAGCAATGTCTTGTATAGTGGCCATAATTGCCACAAATGAAGCATCCTTTTAAATTTTGATTGTCTCTATTATGATTGGATATTTGTCCTCTATCTCTAAACTTGCCTCTCCTTCTTGATGAAGAGTATTTGCTTCCTTTATCTTGGTGAGAAGCACCAGTTTCTCCCTTGCCTTTTCTATCTCTTCTTGTACCTTGATTCCCTTCTCTCCCTTTACCTACATAGAAAGCTTGGGCTTCATTTCCCTTTGTCTTTGCAACTCCAATATTCATCTTTTCATTGATCATCAAGGCCAATAACTATTAAAGTGTGAAAGAGCATCTCTCACATACACAGATGTTGTAAAACCCTTCCACTTCTCATCATTCCTAAGTCCATTTAAGGTGTATGCAACCAGCTCATCATCATCCTCTATGTGAAAAATATGTGGAACCCAATAAATCACTGACCTCTTTGATTTTCAAAATGTAGTCAATTATGTTAATGCCAAGGGTTGTCCTTGGGCTTTTAAGTTCAGTCTTCAGTTGAATCTTCCTAGCTTTAGTTGTAATAGAGTAGAGACTCTCTAGAGTTTCCCATACTTTCATGGAAGTATCTAAATCTTGTATATTCCCAATCATGACATTGCTAATGTGATGTGATAGTATGAAGACTCTCTTTTCACTTTCATTCCACTTTTTGAAGTTCCTTGGTTGATGAAGAGTTGGATTCTCTCCTAATCTAGGTCTTGCATCTATTCCACTATTGAGATCTCATATTGCTTTTCCCACCAAATAATTGGAAATCCTAAATTTCCATGAATGATAATTATTTTTATCCAACTTCTCAATTTGAGCATTGTATTCTAACATGGTTAATTCTAATGCATTCTCTTATGTCCCTTTGATTCATGGGAAATGAATATTAACAAGAGCTTTACATCTAACCTTCTAGATTTATCCAACAGATGCGCTTCATGTCGTCCTTCTTCACTAGTAGACTTTCCTTTGTTTGGTGTCTGCTTTTGATCTTGATCGAGCTACACAGGAGAATTTACAACTTCCCTTTTGCAAACCTTGAAGCAATGGTGACCTCACAAGCGTTGTCATAGTACCTCTATTTACTGAAAGAATTGAATTTCCTAGGTTATGAAGATTGAACTTGAGGTCTTTTGCAAACATGCAACTTATCTTGCTTAAAATGATTACTCCTACTAGGTATCAATAGCTACCATTGTGCTCAAGAGGTACATGAGGCAAGGCAATTGGTTCACGTTGTTATTATTGAATATCATTGTAACCTCTCTTAGTTACAACAACATTTATTACTAATTGGGGTGTTTTTGCATGTACACGCATGTGGTTTGGACTTTGGAGTGGCCCAGGAACTTTTCAGCATTCTATGCATCAGATTTTGCTCCATATTCAATTAGTTTCATGCATGTATTTTTGGATGATTTTTTTGTTTTGGGTACTCATGAAGATCATTGGTGAAATTTGCACCTTAACTTTACGCAATGTCATAGAGTCCACCTATTTCTAAATCCAAGTAAGTCTACTTTTGGGAGAAACTTTTGAATGTTACGGGGGCATGTAATTTGTAACGATGGAATTGTATTCGATCAAGACAAGGTTAAAGTAATCTTGGAAGCATCTCCATTGCAATCTCTCAAGGAAGTTTTATGGTTCTTACATCAAATTTGGTCACATGGCTAACATTTGCATTATCTCGCCCACATTGCAATGCCTTTGGGGTGTTTAGCTCAAAGAAAACCAACATCATTCCAATGGACTACAGATTGTGATTTAGCTTTTTGGTTGTTAAACAGCCTTCTCACTAAGGCACTAGTCCTTCAAGGTCCTAACTGGAATCATCCCTTCCATGTTCTTGTTAATGCTTTGGATATTGCTATTGGCTCATTTTTTATGAAGAAAGCCAATCATTCATGGTCCCATCCTATTTTTTATGCTAGTAGAAGCCTTACTAATGGCGAGAAAATTTACTCAGTTGTGGAAAGGTAATGTTTCAGACTTATTAATTTGATAAAAAAATATCAAATATTATTTATTGGGATGAGCTTTTATTTTCCATATGGACCATAATGTGTTTCTTTATTTGGTAGAACAAAAAAAAAAACCTAGTAGGAAGACTAGCCCATTGGGTACTCTTGTTGTAGGTATATGAATATGATGTACTGCATCAACCTAATTCTTCCCATGTGATTGCTAGTTTCTTATCATGCCTTGATAGTGGTGAACCTCCAATGAGTATTGATGATTTGTTCCCTAATGTAGAATTATTTCAGGTTACAGAAGTTGATAAGTGCTACTTTCCCTACTTAGTATGACGAAATAATGTCTTTTTTATCCATAGGTAATCTACCTCCACATTTGCGATCTACTACTTGGAAGAAGCTAGCATATTCATCAATTTTCCATAATTCTGGATGAACTCTATTTTCAAGATCTAATAGGTTTTTGGTTGCATTGTGTAGATGAAATATCTTAGGGGCTATGTACCATGATTTTGTCAAAAAAGGTTTTCTTTGCTTTTATTAATTATGATCAAATCTTTTGTCTACACGAAGAAGAAAAGAATTTTTTTTGTTCAAATGTTTGATTGAATGACTGTGTAATGAATATTTGATTTGTAGTTTAAGTGAGCTTTTGACCTACCTTAACCCTAGAAACCTGTAAAATTACATGTAGAAAGTTCAAAAACTTCTTTCACCTTCAGAATTCAAGTATTAACCTTCTAAACCCTAAAGAAAGAGTGCGTGAGAGAGAGAAAGGGGGCCGTGGAGAGAAAGAAGATTGTTGTGTGTATCGTAGATACATCATAATGAGAGAGTGAGAGAGAGAGAGAGGGGGAGAGAGAGAGAGAGAGAGAGAGAGAGAGAGAGAGAGAGAGAGAGAGAGATTCCAGGTTGCCTATGTGCAAAATAGTTCTGGAGAGAGAGAGAGAGAGACAAAGATAGAGTTGAGAGAGAGAGAGAGAGTGGGAAATTGATGCATAGAAGCGAAATAAGGGATCCCGAAGCACTCATGGAGAAAGAGAGAGAGAAAGAAAGAGAGAGAGAGAGAGAGAGAGAGAGAGAGAGAGAGAGAGAGAGAGAGAGAGAGAGAGAGAGAGAGAGAGAGAGAGAGAGAGAGAGAGAGAGAGAGAGAGAGAGAGAGAGAGAGAGAGAGATGGAGAGAGAAATAGAGAGAGAGAGAGAGAAAGAGAAAGAAAGAGTTAGAGAGAGCATGAGAGAGAGAAATTGATGGATAGAAGCAAAATAAGGTATCCCATAGCACTCATGGAGAAAGAGAGAGAGATAGAGAGATAGATAGAGAGAGAGAGAGATGGAGAGAGAGAGGGAGAGAGAGAGAGAGAGAGAAAGAGAAACAGAGAAGGCAAGTGGGTTTTAGTGCACTACTAAAGACTAAGAAAGAGAGAGAGGGAGGGAGTGAGTGAGAGAGAGAGAGATTGATGCACAAAACAAAAACCAGGAGATATGGTGACCTTGAGACAGATCAAGCATAGAAAATGATCAGAATAGAGGCCAGGAAGAGAGAGAGAGAGAGAGAGAGAGAGAGAGAGAGAGAGAGAGAGAGAGAACGAGAGAGAGAGAGAGAGAGATGAGAGAGAGAGGAGAGAGAGTGAGGAGAGAGAGAGATAAGAGAGAGGAGAGAGAGAGAGAGAGAGATGGTGACCTTGAGGCCGATGGGGCATAGAAAATGACCTACTTAGAGGCTATGGAGAGAGAGAGAGAGATGGTGATGTGGAGGAAGATCAGACATAGAAAATGATCTATACACAGGTCAAGAAGAGAGACTGAGAGAGAGAGAGAGAAAGAGAGAGAGAGACAGAGAGAGAGAGTTTCTGAGGGAGTTACAAATGACAAAACAATTAAAAAGAGAGAGAGACGTGCACTGAGAGACACAAAGAGAGAGAGAGAGAGAGATTTAAGTTTTTGTAATCCCATTTTCATTTCACGATTTCTTATTTAATTTATTGCTTAAATAAATAAAAGAAAAAGCTAAATAACAATGCAAACGAAAAGGAATTCGTTTACATTGTTAAATAAAAAGGGAGAATAAGAATCAGATGTAAAAAGGGAAAATAAGATTCTATAAATAGAATTATGGGGAAAAACAAAGATAAATAAAAATAAAAGAGAAATCTAAGTAAACGTAAGGTACATTCTTTTGTATAAATAAAGGTATAATTTACGAATATACTAATGTTTGTTTTTTTTCAATTTATTTGTTTAGAAACCCCAAAGATTTTAAAAAGAAATAAAGAGGAGGAAATTTTATTTGGCCTTGTTGCTAAGAAGAGCGAATAAAGATTACCTTTTGCATCTGCACTATCGTAGAGGTTTATATGATCCTTATCTGTTTCAAGGATCCTACACTTCAATTTCATTTAGTTTGTATTAGGAATCTACCCCATACTTTGTGTATTGCCCATGGATGGCAACACTATTGATGAGTATATGATTTTTGAGGTTTCTAGTTTATGTTTGGCATCAAGTGTAATAGTTAGTAGGTGACTTCATTTTTTGATGAATTCCTCTTGCCCAAACCTACTTTCTCTCATATCCCTATGACTAATTTCATCGGCAAGATCCTACTCCCTTTTCCACGTGCTTTGTTGTTACCCATAAAACATAGGAAGGGTTCAACAAACTATCCCTAGGAAAGGCAACCAGCATGCAAACATTACTCACTAGAGAGTATAATGCACCCATAGGGCCCAATCAAACCCTAAGCTCATCCTCTTCATGACCTCTCTCTCTACGATAGCATTGTGTTCCTCCACATGAAGAAGTGATAGTCAATTTCGATGCACGTATGGGCCCTACAAGTGGACATCTTGGAGTGAATTTAGCCATCTACAAGATTGCTACCAGTGGCTTATGGTGGCCTAACATGCAAAAGAATGTTCATGCTTATGTATGGGTATGTGACCCTCATCAACCAACTAGCGAACCAAAGGCAGTTCATAGATTCCCTCTTCAACCAGTGCTTCCTTTAGAAGCATTCCAAAAATGGGGATTATATTTTATTGGTCCTATTCAACCCCCTATAGCTCATTCAAGACATAATTTTATTGTGACTTGTACCAATTATAATTCTCGATGGGCAAAAGCTTGGTCTTTAAAACATGCTACTGCGAGTAGTGTTGCAACTATGTAGTAGTCACCCTAATGGAATTCATGGTGCCTAACCTTCAAATTTTTGTTCATGAATGCTTGGTTCTGGAAGAACCATTTATCTATCCAATTACTATAGGCTCTTTGTTCTTTGGAAGAGATGGTATAAGAGCTTTATCCTCATGAAGGAAGTACATCGTCATCACTGCCAATGGCATGATCAACATTTAAAGAGCTAAGTGTTTTGGTTCATAAATTTGGTTCTATTCTCTCATTCAAAAATGAAGCAAGGGGCTAGAAAATTCAAGGTTCGATGGATTGTTTGTTTCAAGGTCCATTCCAAAATTGGTCTCATGACTTTTTGCCTTGTCACTTTGTCCCGAAAAGTTATTGAGACTCTGATTAATGGGTCCAAACATTGATCTTGATCCTAGCACTCTTCCTGAGTGATGCAGACAATCACCCAAAAAACAACATCTAGTCAATTAATATGCATGATGATGCTTGGTTAAGGGGCAATGGTGTTCAGTTCATGAAAACTAGGTTGGGGCTCTGGATCTTTTCATAACTTTAACCCCTGATAGGAAATCTTATCCACATATCAAGTACACTAATTACTATCAAAGTGGGTTCCTATGATTAAGTTAATATAAGCTCCACTAGTTGTATGGTTTATGATTTATGATTTTGTAATCTGGACATATGGTTAGTGATGATGACCATAGAGATAATTCTCCCGAACCATATCAAGGTCAGTGATCTGTGAATGATGAAGATTTCAAATAAGCTCACCCCAAAGATTATAGAGTGGTTTCGAGCCATGAATTTGATGGAGTAGGCGATGATCGATTGACAAAAGTTGATTGTCCATCCCATGGCATTTTCCTTCCTAGCTAGCTCAGATGAGTAAGTCGATGAATCGTGAAGGGGAGCATATCAACTTCTTCACTTTACAAACTAATGAAAATTCCATAATCCTTGTGGATTGAGATTATATTGTGCAATAGTTGGGATTAATCCATGAAGGTATTCTAGCACCAACAATGATGGTGTCCAATGAGGAGATGGAAAGGATGTTTGGAAAACCATGCTTCACGGAATATAACTATGCAAGGCTACTAGATAGAAGCGGAAAATGAAGGAGTCAAGGTTGACTGGGTAGAGATATTGTTATAACTTATGGAATATGTTGAACAATGCATTGTTGGAGTGTAACATGGAATATGTTGGCCAATGCATTGTTGGATTGTAACATGGAATATAACTTATGGAATATGTTGAACAATGCATTATTGGAGTGTAACATGGAATATGTTGGCCAATGCATTGTTGGATTGTAACATGGAATATGGTGGCCAATGCATTGTTGGATTGTAACATGGAATATGTTAGCCAATGCATTGTTGGAGTGTAACATGGAATATGTTGATCAATGCATTGTTGGAGTGTTAAATTAGTATTGAACAATGCATTGTTAGAGTGTTAAATTATTGATGTATTAATGTCTTTTTGATGTTTTTGATATAGCAGCTGAAGGTTCGTGAGGAGCGTGCAAAGCGTGAAAGGGCGGATATCAATAATCCGAATAATTATTATTTATCTTGTAAATAAACCTGCATAGAAGGTTCTATTGTTAGAAACAGTTAGAAAAGTAATGGTTAGAGTAAGGGTCGTTGTAGACCGCAGTTTCTATTATTGAAAGGAATGGCTTTCTGTAAAAGTTACCAACTTTTAGTTTCACGCTTACTTTTCGAAGCCGCTCTCATGTAACCACTCTTTTCGATGTAATCAAAAGTCCTATAAATACATGCACTCTGTGGACTGTCAAAATAGAGTGCATTGGGGGAGATTGCACCCAATCTTGCGTTCGGTCTCGTCTCTTGTTGTCTCTATTTTTCTGTGCGTCTTTTGCATTCGTAACCTTTGTGTGCGCGTGAGCAAGATCCTGACAATAGTGGTATCAGAGCTCTGCACGCGTCAATACGGAGGGTTCTGTTCTCTGTTCGCAATTCCAATTCCGATTTTGATTCCGTCTTTGTCTTCGTCTTCGATTTCGGTTTCTGTTTCTGTTCCAGTTCCAGAACCAGAAACTACGTTTTCACCTACGTTTTCACCTACGTTTTCACCTACGTTTACTCCTTCGGCTTACTCCAAGGCATCGACTAAGGCAAAGAACTTAGGCAATTACTTAGGCAATAACTTAGGCAATACATTGGCAACATTGGCACCCAAGGCTCCCTTCGCGACCGTTGGCTACGCGCGAGGCAATTTTAATTTTGAGTGGCAATAGAGAGGTTTAGATTCCCTAAGGTAGGAGGATTTGAACCCACAACCTCCTACTTTCAAGGGAAGTACTTTTACCACTACACTCTTTCTTGGAGTTATCACTCAAGTTCTCTCCTCTTATCTTTAACATAACTTTCAGTTTTTACTTTTGAAGGCGGCACGGTGCAACGCGACGTGGCGCATCTCAGGGTGCACTTCTCAGGGTACACCAGGTACACTTCTCAGGGTACACTTCTCAGGGAACACTTATGAGGGTACACCAGGGTACATCCAGACAGGGTACTTTTCGGCTAGGGTACATTCCCTGAGGGTACATCCCGAGAGGAAAGCACTAGCTTAAGGGTCCAAGAGCACCATGGAGGATTACAGTAATTCACCTCTACCTGAGGCAACACTCGAACGACAACTAGAGCTTCTGAGGCATGAGCTTTGAGGAGCTCAAAATGAGATCCAACAACGTGATGAAGTCCTTCAACAGATACAAACTGAGGCAGACAAACTTACGATGGTAGTTGGTTTGGAGGTGGGAATCCAAGCTGAGCTTCACACCCTACGACCTACAACCCTCAAAGAGGCTATATCTTTCGCCTATGATGCAGAAAAAGAATTCCAATACATAATCAAGTCAATCTGTCTACAACAACCATGCCAATGACCACTTTATGTTAAACCTACATTTCCTATGAAGCATACTTTTAATGCCCCATCTTACCCTAGTTTTCCTCGTCCTCCACAATCCAATTACTCAACTCCACCTGTTGCTTCATCTCTCCAACCAACCAAACCACCTACCCTTCAAACTTCAGCAGTGGATGCCCAACAGAAGCGACCACGACTCACTTGCTGGAATTATGGTAAACCTAGACATACAAAAATAAGAGGAATCATTGGAGAAGGACTTAAGTACCTTGGGTAACGATATCTCTCTTCACTCTCTACTTTGCATGCAGGTACCATACATAACAAACTAGTTAAAGTTCTCCATGACGATGGTAGTTCACATGACTTCATTTCACATTTATTAGTACAGGAACTTAAATTACAAACGTTTCCTTCCTTATATAAAGTGAAAGCTGCATTTCAATGTAGTTGTTATAATGTAACACGAGAAGTGCAAGATGTTACGATTAGCATAGGCCCATATGTTGATTCACGCACATTTTTTTTTAATTGCACCTTTGCAATCTTACGATGTTATACTAGGTATGCCTTTTCATCACCATTATAACCCACGTATTGACTACCATACGCATACCTTTAAGTTTGAATTCAAAGGTCAAATCATTACTTTGTTTGCACGGCATGATTTCCAACCGTTTCCATTGATTAGTCACACTCAAGTAAAGCGTGCATTTAGGAAAGGATTCAACTCATGCATTGTTTTTGTCAATGTCATCAATGATTGTACTCATACACTTCCTGATGCATATAAACCTTTCATGAGTACTTATAAGGATTGCTTTATGTCTGAGTATCCCTCTGAACTACCACCATCTCGAGGATCCTTCGACCATAGCATAGACTTAGTCCGTGGTAGTTCTCCTCCTCATAAAGCACCTTATAGACATGGCCCACTACACCAAAAGGAAATAGAAAACCAAGTAAAAGACCTACTACAAAAAGGACTTATAAGGCCTAGTTCTTTGCCATTTGGAGCACTAGTTCTCTTAGTAGAGAAGAAGAATAAAACTTATCGAATGTGCATTGATTATAGAGCCCTTAACAAGATCACAATAAAGAATGGATACCCTATTCCAGGAATAGATGATCTCTTAGATAAGTTACGAGGAGCTCGTGTCTTTAGTAAAATTGATCTAAAATCGGGTTACCATCAGATTTGTATGACACAAAGTGATATTTTTAAGATTGCATTTAGAACTCAAACCGGCCATTATGAATTTATGGTAATGCCCTTTGGACTTACTAATGCCCCTGCTACATTTGCACGAATGATGAACAATATTTTTCTTGATTATCAAGCTTTTGTTCTTTTATTCTTTGATGATATACTTGTTTACAGTAAGAATTATAGTAAACATGAAAAGCACCTTTAAACAGTTTTTCATTTGTTACGAGAGAACACACTTTATGTTAATTTTGAAAAGAGTTACTTCTTTCAACGTAAGCTAGAATATTTAGGACATATTATTTCAAGTGAAGGTGTGCATGTGGATCCGAAAAAAAATTAGCATTATAGTAGAATGGCCTACACCACAATCAATCAATGATGTTCGTTCTTTTCTTGGGTTGGCTAGTTTCTATAGGAAGTTTGTTCGAATTTTTTTCTTATTTAGCATTGCCTCTTACCTTGTTGTTGAAAAAGAAAATAAAATTTGCATGGGGACTTGCCCAACAACAGTCCTTTGAAAAACTGAAACATGCACTTTCACATGCACCTGTTTTACAGTTACCTGATTTTTCACAATGCTTTCATGTCGTTACTGATGCTAGTGTTTCATGAATAGGTGTTGTTTTAATGCAAAATGACCATCCTATTGCATTTGAGAGTAGGAAGCTTAAGCCTTCAAAATAGAATTATAGTACGTATGATAAAGAATTATTAGCAGTTGTACATGCTTTGCGAATTTGGAAACACTATCTTATGGGCTCTGAGGTCTTAATCAAAACCGATCAACAGGCTATTAAGCATTTATTAGGTCAACCTTTAATCTCTAATAGCCATCTTAAATGGGCATCATTCATTCAAAATTTCCAACCCATGATACAATCAGCTCACTAAGTATAGAAGACACAACTAGGTTATTAGCCCTCTACTCAGTGGAGATGGAAAAATCCAAGAGTATGCCAAACGTTGATGTTGAAGAAATCAAACTATTAGGAGCAAAAGTCATTGATCTTAAGCAACATAATTTAGAATTGCAAGATAGTTTGGCTGGTAGAGCTCTTATCTCAAATGCGCAGGTTACAACCATGTAAATTAAGCTCGATAATATGGAAGCACTGATTAAAGACACTCGAGAGGAGTAGTAGAAGTCAAAAGAACTTTAGGTGGTTCAAGATGAGCTTTGAAAGGTTAGAACAGAAAAATATTTATTGCAAAAAAAGCAATTGAGTAAATGATCAAAAGAGATAGTCTATCCTCTCAAATTGTAACTCTAATAGATAACCTACAGATAATTCCATAAAAATTAAATACTAGTATAGAATCAGAACTATACTTGAGGGATACTAAACAAGTCATTATTGTCAGGGGAGCACTAGATTGTGCTCTGTGACTACAATAGACAAGATTTCAGGAATACACTTATGATTACAAGAACAGCCACACAAGAAAATTGATACAAGAATACATAACTGATACAAGACATCCCACAATTGGGAACCGATAGGTATAGAAAATTAGAGAAGAGATGATACAGGAGATCCGACAATTAGGGACCATAGGTATGGAACAAGATATCTTGTAGATTACAAGAATTCCCTTCAGGGAGTTGAACTAGATACATGAAATAATTGGACAAGATCTCGTAATATGAGATTACAAGAGGATAAGAGGAGATGTCCAAGATACAACATTGGACAAGACTAGAACAAGGAACAAGAACAAAGAACTAGAACTAGAACTTGGAGAGTACTTACTTTGCGGTCATGACTCCTTGAATTCCCAAGATTGGCATTGGCAAGACTAAGAATGAATGTGGCCAACCCCTCCTTATATAGTTTTCCCAAGGATGGTTCATCAGTGGTTACGAGTTGATGATGTCATCAACTAGAAACAAGACCTCCAAGTATTAGAATTCTGCAAATAGATAGTCGTTCTTAGCGTTTTTGCATGTTTCAAACGCAATGGAAGTGGTGATTTCTCCAAATTTTAAACCAATCATGAGATATAGAAAGTGACATGGAATCTAAGGTCTAAGAAGGTTTCCTTCATGTCCATGACATCACCTCTCCCTCAAGCGATGAGCTCCACAAGGAGCGGCCATGTTCACTAGGTTGGGTTTCATTGGATTCTTCTTATGGAATTCTTGAACCTTGATTTTTGCTATCAAAAGATTTTCTATAAGTTCCATAGTACGATCACCGGTGTCATACATTTTCCAATGAATAAGGCATTCCAATCTTCCTCGAGAGATCCTTGAACCTAATATATGACGGACCTTGAATTCTTCATTATCCTCAACCTTGATACGTGGTGAAGGACTAGGTGTCTCTCGAGCCTCCTTGGGTTCTTCATGGGATAGATCCTTTGAGCTTCTGTTGGAATGTTGTGGTGATTCCAAACTCTTTGATGGAGAGCATTGAGTAAGCACACCTCCTTGATTGCACATGAACTCATCCTTATCCTTTACCTTCTTGATATCTTCATAACATGTATACTCCATATCATTTGTAATGACTTTTTGGGATTCAACGATTCTTGATTCAGATTCCTTAGGAACATTCTCTTCATTATTCGACACTTCTAGCTCTTGGACTTGGGTTCGTTTGAGAAAATGGTTCTCACATTGAACTGCTTGATTGATAACATCCTCCAAGGTATTTGCTTAAGGCATGGATAGCAAGAGATATTTGACTTTCGGATTGGGGCCACTTCAAAATTGATTAACCATGTAGTCTTCTTGATATGTAGTTCCACAAAACAACATCTTGATATTCAAGGCATAGCTTCAAAAAGATCGATCATCTTATCATAGCAATCATTTCATATCTTGGATATGTTCAATCAAGTCCTTTCTGGTAGATTGGATCTCCTTGCATAGGGAATCCATGATCCCTAGTCTTTATGAAGGTAGTCTTGCCAAAATTTCAGGGGAGCATTAGATTGTGCTCTCTAACTACAATAGAGAAGATTTCATAAATACATTTATGATTACAAGAACAACCACACAGGGAAATTGATACAAGGATACGTAACCGATACAAGGCATCCCACAACTGGGGACTCACAGGTATGGAAATCTGGACTAGAGATGATACAGGAGATCCCATAACCTGGGACCATAGGTATGGAATAAGATATATCGATTACACAAATTCCCTTCAGGGAGTTGAACTAGATACAAGAAGTAACTGGACAAGATCTCATACTACGAGATCACAAGAAGACAAGAGAATATGTCCAAGATACAACAATAGAGAAGACTAGAACAAGTAACAAGAACAAAGAACTGGAACTGGAACTTGGAGACTACTTACTTGGCGGTCATGACTCCTTGAGCTCCCAAGACTGCTGTTGGCAAGATTGAGAATGAATTTGGCAAACCCCTCCTTATATAGTTTTCCTAAGGACCGTTCAAGGGCAATTAGGAGTTGATGATGTCATCGATGATGTCATCAAGTAGAAACAAGACCTCCGGGTGTCCGAATTCTGCAAATACATAGTTGATCTTAGGGTTTTTACATGTTTCGGATGCAATGGAAGCGTTGGTTTCTCCAAAATTGGAACCAATGATGAGCTATAGAAAGTGACATGGAATCTAAGGTTTAAGAAGGTTTCCTTTGTGCCAAAATGTCAGGGCGCACTAGATTGTGCTCTCTCACTACACTAGAAAAGATGTGAGAAATATACTTATGATTAAAAGAATACCCATGTAGGGAAACTAATACAAGGATATGTAATTGATATAAGACATCCCATAACCCGAGAATGATAGGTATGTATGACTTGACTAGAGATGACACAAGAGATCACAAAACCCGGGACCGTAGCTATGAAACAAGATATCTGGATTACAAGAATTCCCTTCAGGGATATGAACTAGATACAAGAAATAACTAGAAAGGATTTTGTACTATGAAATTACAATAGGACAAGAAAGGATGTCCATGATACTAGACTAGACAAGACTAGAGCAAGAGACAAGACTAGAACTTGAAAGTACTTACTTGGCGGTCATGACCCCTTCAACTAACAAGAATGGCATCCATAAGAGTGAGAATGAATGTGGCCAACCCCTCATTTTATAGGTGTTCAAAGGCACTACTATATGGCGGTTATGACTTGATGATGTCATCATGATATCATTAACTTGAAACAAGACTTCTCGATGTCAGAATTCAGCAAATAGACAGTCGATCTTGGGGTTTTGGAACATTCCAAATGCAATGGTAGCTTTAGTTTCTCCAAACTATTAATAAAACATAAGATATAGGAATTTCACATGAAATCTAAGGTTTAAGATGGTTTTCTTTGTGTCCATGACAATTATTGATAAAGCTCAAATTATAACGAACAAAGAATAGCATATGAATGAGCTTAAGAGAGTTCCAAGTTAGATGAAATAAAAGATATTATTATATTGCAGATAGAACAGAGCTTTTCTTAATTCACCTTGCACTTAGCAAAAGGAATGAAGTCCTCTAAAGAGTTTTTGGAAACCATCTTCATAGAATTCATAGAAGCCAAATTTTTGGAAGTTTCTTTTAGGGCCAATTAGGGAACTTTGGAATACTTTGTTAAAGATTTTAATAATAAAGCCAAGCAGTTAGTTCAATAAGTGAAGGAAATTTTTTGATGCATTGTTGTATGCTCTAGATAGAATTATGCACCCTTCATCATATAAGGAGAATGATTTTAATTAATATGGGTTTGGTCCACCATGCATGCCAGTGTTACACACTTATTGATAAAGCCGAATTTCGTATTTCCTTGTAATTACTATTTTCCCCCTAATTCTTAGAGTTCTCGAGAAACTAAACCATTAACAATTCATGCACCTATTGTATGTAAATAACTGAGGAGACCAAACTAGGAGAGACATTATCAATGCAAAAGCAACATTTGCTCCAAATAAGTGTTGTATTTGTGTAAAATTTGGATTAGATAGGCTCAAAATTAAGTTTAAGCCTCTATTAAAGAAGAGCTTGAACTTAAAGTGGGAACTCTATTCAACTTTAACTGAGAGAGACTTGAACTTAAGTTTGAGCATCTATTCAATTTGGAGTTAGAAAGGTTCAAGCTTAATCTTCAGCTTCCATCAAACTTGGAGTAAGAAATGATGGAACTTAAGTTTGAGCCTTTATTCAACTTGGACTCAGAGTTTCTCAGACTTAAGCTTTAGCCTCGATTCAACTTTGAGTGAGATAGGTTTGAACTACATGTGGAACCTCTATTCATGTTTGAGTGAGAGAGGGACAAAATTTATTTTGATCTTCTATTCAACTTGAGTCAGAGAGGCTCTAATTAAGCTTGACACTCCATTCAACTTTGAATTAGACAAGCCCAAACTTAAGTTTTAGCCTCTATTCAAATCGGAGATAGAGAGACTTGAACTTAAGTTTCAACATCTTTTCTAATTTTAGTAAGATAGGTTTGAACTTAAGGTGGAACCTCGATTCAACTTGAAATCATAGAGGGTTAAAGTTAAGTTTGAGCCTCTACTCAAGTTGAATTCAAAGAGGATCCAAGTTACATCTCATCCTCTACTCAACTTTGAATCAAACACGCTCAAACTTTACTTTGGGAGTCAGAGAGGCTTGAACTTAATTTTGAACCTACATTCAACTTGAGGTGAGACAAGCTCCAACTTTGAGTAAGATAAGATCTAACTTAAGTTGGAACCTCTATTCAAATCAAAGTCAAAGAGGCTTTAACTTAAGTTTGCACCTTTGTTCAGCCTAGAGTCAGAGAGGCTCAAACTTAAGTTTTAGTCCGCTATTAAAACTTAGAGTTAGAGAGGTTCAAACTTGACTTTGAGCCTTTATTCACCTTGGAGTGAAAGATCCTAGAACTTAAGTTTGAGCATCTATTCAACTTCGAGTTAGAGAGGCTCAAACTTAAGTGTGATTCTCTATTGAACTTGGAGTTAGCGAGGGTTGTGCTTAACTTTGAATCTATATTCAAGTTGGAGTCATGAAGAATTGAGCTTAGTTTTGAACCTCCATTCAACTTTTAGTCTAATAGACTCAAACTTAAGGTTAAGCCTCTATTCAAATTGTAGTGAGAGAGGGTAGAACTTAGGCATGAGCCTCTATTCAACTTTGATTAAGATAGGCTCAACTTTAAGACGAAAACATTATTCAACTTAAAATGTGAGAGGCTTGAACTTACGTTTGAGCCTCTATTAAATTTTGAATACAGAAGTCTTGAACTAAAGTTTAAGTCTCTATTCAACTTGGAGTTAACAAGGCTTAAACCTAAGTTTTGGTCTCTATTCAAGCTAGAGTCATATAGGCTAAAATTTAAGTTGGAGACTCTATTCAACTTGGAGTCAGATAGGGTATAACTTAAGTTTTGAATGGAAGGTAAGAGCCTATATTCAAGTTTGATTCATAGAGGCTCCAACTTTTGTTTTACTCTCCATTCAAGTTGGAGTCACACAAGCTCAAACTTAAGCTTCAGTCTCTTCTCAACTTGGAGTGAGTGAGGCTCAAACTTCAGTTTGATCCTCTATTCCACATTGATTAAGATAGCTTTGAAGTAAAGGTAGAACCTCAATTCAACTTGGAGTCCACTTGGACTAAGAGAGGCTCAAACTTAAATTTGAGCCTGTAGTTAACTTTGAGTAAGATAGGCTTGAAGTTAAGGTGGAGCCTCTATTAAACATGAATTCTATGAAGCTCAAACTTAATTTTGAGCATCTATTCAAATTGAAGTCAAAGAGGTTTGGGCTCAAGTTTGGGTCTTTATTCAACTTGGAGTCATAGAGGCTGGAACTTAAGTTTGAGACTCTGTTGATCTTGGATTGACAAAGGCTCGAACTCAGGTTTGAACATGTATTCAATTTTAAGAACGAGAGGCTCGAACTTAACTTTGAGCCTCAAGTCAACTTGGAGCTAGAGAGGATTAAACTTAATTTTGAGCCTCTATTCAACTTGGAGTCAGATAGTCTTGAGCTTAAATTTGAGCCTCTATTCAACTTGGAGTAGCTTGGACTGAGAGATACTCAAACTTTCAACTTGGAATTATAGAGGTTCGAACCTAAGTTTAGCTTTTGTTGAACCCGAAGTGACATGAGATCTAATTTAAGGTGGGGCCTCTATTCAACTTTGAGGCACAAAGTCTTGAAGTTAAGTTTGAGCTTTTAGAATTTTGAGTGGAAGAGCTTTAAATTTAAGTTCAAGATTCTACCTCTACAAAAAATGGTGAATTCAAGTTCAAATTATAAACATCACGCAACTAAAAGAGGTTAAAAGAATATAAGTTCAAGTCTTTCAAAAGATATATTTTGAAATAAGAGTCTCTTAGATTCTATTATAAAATGATAGGGTTGAACTTAAGTTTGATCTAGCCTCAAAATTAAGTTGGAGATTTGTATCCTTGTAGCCTCTTTATTTTTTATCAGCAAACGTGAAGTTAAGTTCAGACCAATAATCTTTTGAGAAGTAAAGTCTCAAACTTAAGTTTGAACCAATATTGGTTGATTTTTATTCACAAGAAAATTATAAAGGATTCAATAATAGTAAAGTATGTTGGAATTATTTGACTTCCAATGAAATTTTTATCAACGGTTTAAAAGTTTCCAAGAAATTTTCGTTTAATCATATAGAATTAGTAGATGTTTGTACATGCAAATAAGATATCCTTCTGTGGAGACAATGTTTATGTTTGTGCTCTAAATTTAGTTTATGTGAGTATCTTTACAATAATTGAAAGTGTGGTTTATTGAATAACATTAAAAGTATTTTCTCATTTATTCTTTTTGTAGGAACAATCAAGCTGAAAACAAATCAAAGTATAAGTGATCAAATTAAAGAAAGGAAAAAGTGGAAATGGTAGAGATTTATCTTCATGGATAAAGAAAAGTTTGAAAGATATGCAACTCCTATTATTTTATGATAAAACCATTAGATGCTACAGATTGCAAAGAGTTAGGAGAATTTTGTGTAGTTGTTGGTATGGATGAAACGTTGAATCCACCAATGTTGGATACTCAAAAGTTTTCAACTTTAGAATTGATTAGTTGGCCTAGACTCAAAATCATTGCAAACAAAGGTGAGCCTATGATAGAAAATTTAGGCTTTAACTCACATTGAAGATGATAATTGCACTCGTATTGATGATGTAGATGCTAAAGTTAGAAAAAATAATTATTCTTCAGCATTAGGCTTTAACTCATTGTATGTCATTGAAGACGATAATTGCATTGGTATTGAGGATGTAGATGTTGTTAGAGAGAATAGTTATTCTCATGCTATTGATATTCAACATTGTTCTTATGATATGCAAGTTGTTTTTTTTCCTCTTCAAATGGAATATGATCAACAAGAGAATTTTCATATGGAAAATGGTGAGTGTGCATATTCTGAATAGAATATGAAAAAAGGAGTTACATGCACAAGGTGAGAGTGCATAATTGAAAGAGTACTACATTGACTCTAAATAAGAAATGCTCATTTGAAAGCAATAACATGATTTCAATGCATGATTTTTGTGAACATAGATGTTATCGAGTAGAAACTAGAGCTAAAATAATGGATGCAAGGTTAAACGTTTGGGTGCAATGCTATTCAAATAGATACAAATATTTACTAGATTTCATGAATATGGTCTATAAAGGTAAAACTGTGAAATAAAGTAACATAAAATTGTGAAGTACTTAGGTCTAACTCAATCTACATCCTTCCCTTGATCTTTGAGAAGAGCTATTCTCCATCCTTTGCTCTTGGGGAAGGAGCTGAATTCCACCCTTCAACATGTTCTTCAATTACATCCTCCTTTGTGGATCAAAGAGGAATGAAAAATCATAAGTAATACCCTCCTTGCTCCGATGTTACTTCTCTTTGATCCTTCCTTAAGACTTGTGAGCCAATTCTTTTGCCAATTTCCATGGTTGATATTACGTATAATGTGATGGTGAGATTGGATTGCTTCACCACTGTGCCATCATGAAACGTATGGGTAAGATATGCTCTGTATAGGAGCTTTTCCTTTTAGTTCTCCTAAATTAGTTTCAAAATGTGCCTTCACCAAATAAGAGAAAGTTGTGCTACAGAGCTTGTTTTGTTTGATGAACATAAAATTTGGAAAATTGGATGGCTCCTATGTAATCAGAATATGATGCTATCATGAAAAATGGTACTTGTTGTTTATGTGACTTGCCTCCAAGAAAGAAGGCCATTGGCACTAAGTGGGTATACAAGCTGAAACATAAGCCTGGTGGAACAGTTGACATGTATAAGGCTAGGCTTGTTGCAAAGGGGTATGCTCAAGAAAGAGGCATTGATTTTGATGAGAACTTTGAGCCTACTTGTCGAATGTCTACTATTCGTAGCTCCTCATGGTTGCCATGTACATCAATTGGACATCAAAACTCCATTTTTGAATGGTGATTTGCATGAAGAAATGTATGTTTTTCAACCCTATTGCTTTGTGCAAAAAGGGCATGAAAAACAAGTGTGCACATTGAAAGAAAAGGGCATTATATGGTTTTGAAGCAAGAACCATGTGCTTGGTATGACAAGATACATGCTTATATGATTGCACATGGCTTTGAGAATAGTCCAACTAGCATGCAAATGATGTGCTTATTGTGTATCTTGATGACATGCTGCTCACTAGTCCTCATGAGAGGCATATTGCTGATTTAAAGGCTGATTTGCATGCCTCATTTGAGATAGAAGATTTGGGGCATTTGCATCATTACTTGGGCATTCAGTTTATGCAAGTTGATGGTAGAATAGCTTTCTATCAAAAACAAGATATTGAGATATTATTGCAGATAGTTTCCAAAAGAAGGTGTCTACATAGGAGCACAAACATCACTATGTACAAGCTGCAATTTTTGAATGGCCGGAACTGAACCATCTTTGAGAAGGGAGGAATGCTGCATTTGGCCCAAAATACAGGCTTCACGGACATGTTTTTTGGGTGCCTCAAGTTTGGCCAAAGAGGACACCATTTCAGATTTCTATAGGCATAGCAAACTAGCAAAATTTAGATGACCAAAGCATGTAAAAAACTTTGCACATTTGACATAGCACGAGAATCATGTACTTCACATGCTGAATCATTCATAGTTTTTTCATAGTCTATGAGCTTATATAGCACATGATATAAAATGCGAGAAGCAATAATCATGTTACCATTTGACAGATCATGAACTGTACATCTATCATAAACAAATTTCACAACCAAGCCAATCTTGGCTAATGCAGAAAGTGATAATAGATTTTTCTTGATCCCTAGCAAAATAAAGCATCCGACAAAGTGAAAGAACTATCATTCGCAATAGTCACAATGATCTTACCAACTCCCACGACAAGATAAGAGGAGTTGTTGACAAATGTGGCAGTATTCCCTGTAGGGGTAGGCTTGAGTGAAGTGAAGAAACTGTGTTGTGTGGTAATATGTTTGGTTGCCCCACTATCAAAGTACCAAACATCTAAATCTACTACAGACATACACTATTCAGGAGAAGATGGGTCAAAACTCCAAACAATGGTAAACACCCATTCTTCATTCTGCACAAGATTAGGAGACTTTGTTTTTGGTGTAGAGGCCTTTGCATCAACCATTCTAGCCTTTTTCTCTTTGCCTCTTTTGCAGCCAGTTTTGGACATTTCTTTATGACATGATCGTTTCCTTTATAGTAGTTACAAAAGAATTTCTGCTTTTCTGATTTCTTTTCATCTTTGTCTTCCTTCTTTGAATGTGCAGCATTTGCTGATTTCTGCTTACTATTAGATGAGCTCCATTTTCCTTTGCCCTTGAGACTAGCCAAGAAAGCTTGATCTACGACACACATAATGGACTTGTTTTGCCAAGACTAATCTTCCTGTAACAAAAAAAAGACTAACTCCTCAAATGAAAAGGCATTTGGATTGCCTTTCATCATCAAACAAAGAGTAGAAGCAAAACTCTAATATGAATCAGGAAGACTATTTAGAACGGTCTGCACAAGTGAGCTATCTAGTATAACTTCATCAGTCGAAATTGTTCCTTCATGTCTTTGATCTTTGTTAGAAAAATGTCCATAGAACCACCTTCATTCATATGCTCACTCTCCAACTGTTTTCATAGGTAAGCAACACAAGCCTCATTCCTAGCGTGCTACAATGTGGTAAGTGTATCCCAAGCATCCTTAGTTGTTCTGCAAGAGCCAATGTGAGGAATAATGGCACATTTGATAGACAAGGCTATCAATGCATGTGTGTGAGCATCTTTGCCATCTCAACAAATTTCCTATATAGCAAGTGCAGTAGAAACTGCAACATGAATAGGAATCTGAAGAATATCAGCATCTTCAATGCCATTTGCATCAGCTTCAATACCTATATTTGCATGTGTAATAGGATGTTTTTCATCACCCTACACAATGGTCCATAGTCCTTTTGCAACCAATACATGTCGCATCATATAAGCCCACAATGGGTAATTGGTACCGTCCAACTTATCCTCAATAGTCAACATATGGAATACATCATTGTTTTCAGCCATGGCCACTGACTAAAATACCCTACTGCAAAAAAAATGATTGTATCTGAAAAAGTTCAATAGAACTACCCTGACGAGTTCTTCCAAACATGTAACATACTTTGAGAGATTATATTGGCGAACCAAAACCTCTATATATCTTTGGAACAAAAAGATAAAATAGCATGCACAAGCACTATGATAGTGCATAAAATGAGCTCAAAATATGCTCACCCATAATATGCTCACCAAATCTTGTGCAATTCCAAGATTGTGACCGAATGGGTGTTGATGATGCTCTAGATGAAGCTGTGACTTGCTTTAATAGCAACTCTTCGTATTAGACATTTGTAGAAGCACGGGAACAACACAAGGAAGAAGAAGAAGCTTGGAGCACAACACACAATACTGAATGTATTACCACTAGAATGTACAAAGATAATTAACTCGTTAGGGCTATAGGCATATATACAAGCCCGGGAAAAAAAACTTCTAAAGAGGGAAAAAAGTGCCCCGATGATCGTAGTGTGTTCACACACATGACTACCTAAATATATCAACAACTATTAAGTGCATCTTTCATTACTTGAGTGGTACCCGACTACTTGGATTGTTTTATCCCAAGGGGGAGATCACTACCACCAAATTTAGATGCTTTTTCTAACTCTGACTTGGCTGGTTGCTATGACACTCATGTGTCCACTAGTGGCTTTTTCTTCATGCTTCGTAACTCATGGATATTTTGGTTGAGCAAGAAGTATCCTACTAAGGACACTTCCACTTGTGAGGCTTAGTATAGGGCAGCTTTCAGAGTGACTGTTGAGTGCTAATTTCTCACTTCTAGTTGTGAGGCTCACATGCCTCATGGCTGATTTGGGTTTTTGTGGGTCTTCTCCCACCACCATCTTCAGTGACAGTTAGAGCACATTGGTAGTTGCGAGTAGCCCTATGATCCATGCACACTAAGCACATTGAGAAGTTCTTAGATGGAGAGATTAGCTTGGCATATGTGCCCATGCAGGGAGAACATTGTAGACCTTTTTGCGAAGGTCTTGCCTAGGGAGAAGCTTGAAGCTTTCCACAAAGCTTTTGGCTTACTTCCTATTGTGGATTGATTCCACATATCTTGGCACTTCCTTATACATGAGTGCTAGCTTCTTGTTCATCGCATCACTCCCAGGGGGGGTTTGTTGACATATTTGGGTAGTGATAGTGATGTGTGTGAAGACACTAGGATTGACAAGGCATTTTTTTCCCTCTTTAGGAGGGGTTTCCCCCCAGCTTCTATATAAGCCTATTGCCCTAATGGGTGACTTATCTTTTTACATTTTAGTGCTATTACATTCAATATTGTGTGTTGTGCTCCAAGCTTCTTCTTCTACCTTGTGTTGTTCGTGGGCTTCCGCAGACCTCGAACTCCAACAACTTCACTAGATACATGCACATAATATATGCAGCCAAATACTTTCAAATGACTTACACTTTGTTTCCTTCCATACCATACCTCATTGTGTGTCTGTTAGCCCACAATTTGGTTGGTTTTGATGCACTAATGTGGTTCTATTTGGTAGGAAAATACATTTGATTTCAGGTACTTGCAGAGTTAATCAATGGGATGAAAGGTTTTTGCAAACTACATGGCTACATCTTGTGCAGAGGGGAATGCCCTTGGTGTTCGGAGTTCCAATTATGGAAAATATAAGCATGTTTAGGATGCAATCACATGTGTTGAGCAGATGCAGGTTGAAGGGTTTTCTTCAACGGATGTCACTCTTGTCAGCTTGCTTGATGCTTGTAGTAATATTGAAGATGTCAAAAGGGGTAAAAAATTTACATGCCGAGATTATTCATAGAAACTTGTTGAAAGACAATAGTGCTATTGGCAGTGCAGTGATTGACATGTATGCCAAATGTGGCTTAGTTGATAAAGCAAAGGAGGTCTTTGATAAGCTATCAACAAGAAATGTTATATTATGGACCACATTGATTGCTGGTTATGTCCAACAAGAGTTTGCCAAAGATGCATTGGACTGCCTTGAGAAAATGGTGTTAGAGGGAATCAGTCCAAATAATGTCACTTATGCTTGCAGCTTGAAAGCATGTACCATACTTGGAGCTACATGTAAGGGTGGGGAACTACATGCTCAAGCTGCGAGAAGCAGTCTATTCAAACAAGACACTACTTTACAAAGAACGCTAGTTGAGATGTATGCTAAGTCTGGGCTACTTTCAAAAGCTCATGAAGTGTTTAACACCCTTTCAGCTCGAGATTTATCCTCTTGGAATACATTGATGGCAGGTTATGCGCACTTGGGAGACAGTGCTAATGTGTTACAGATCTTTGAGAAATTGAAATGGGATGGTCTACAGCCAGATTTATCAAGCTTCAGCCATCTCCTCAGTGTATGCGATATCACGGGGATGCTGCATTCAGCCCATATGTTCCTGCATTCCATGGACGATGATTATAGTATGACTCCGACTATTGAGCACTATACTGCTCTCATTGATCTTTATGGTAGACTAGGCTATGTGGATAATGCTTTAGTGGACATGTATGGTAAGTGTGGGGTCTCTCGCTCTCTCTCTCGTTTTTTTCCACGAGCAGATAAGGAGGAAGTCGGCTGCCAGAAAAGGGGGGGGAGGACATTCTCAGAGGTTGCTCGGGAAGCGAGAGGGGAGAAAAGTCATTTTGTTTGGGAAGCATTAGAATCGACGGCCCCCTTCCTTATTGTCTTCCTGGAGGGACCATCAAAAGTCGACAGGGAGGAGGAGGATGCTCTGGTAGTCATCGTGTGTCTGCCAACGGCGAATGGTGTTAGAGATCTTGGCGTGAGTGATGTGCAAGAATTGTCGATGGTGGAACAGGAGCAAGTGGTGCGGGCGCAGGCATTGAAGGAGGGTGCGCTGAATGGAGGTGATTCCAGAAGTGCCTCCGTTGGATTTTGAGATAGGAAGATGAAATATGTTTACATCTGCTAGAATGACGTATTAAAGCGTTGAATCTACACAATGTCTGAGCTATAAAAAATACTGAAAAAGAAAATAAAGTAAGTAGAGTACTGGCCAGTGGCTGTGCTTCAGAGCTGTGAATGAGTGACTGTAACTTTGTATTCACTAGAAACTCTCCAGTCGATGCAAAGATTCAAGGTCCTGAAAGGAGGCTGATGCCGGGCAGTGAGGTGTACAGGTGGCACCAGTTATTGTAACAGATGCAAGGCTAGATACACTTTGTGCAAGGGTTGTTAAATACTACTTAGTTAGGAGATTTGTAGAGCCTACAAGGCACCCATTAGAAGAGTGGAGTGATGCTCATGAAGGTACTTTGTTCCACTATTCTTCTGGTATGCAAGCGATTTTGTTTGCAGTTGGGATTTGTGAAAAGGTAAGTGTTTTCAGTTTTGGAAAGTCTCCAATGTCAAGGCACCATTATCATACAATTCAGAGGGCAGAGCTTGGGCTTCATGATACGCGGCTGAGTATGACTTCTACATGGACTTGGCTGCATAGGATCCTCATGTCATACCTTTCCTGAATGAGGCAGGGTTCTCTCTACCTTTGGTGCATAATTATTGGTGATCGCTGCTTATCTGATGATATCTACTTTGAGACAATGATAGCAATAGGAGTTAAGAAAAGGGAACCTTAGGAGCATTCTGAAGGGGAGTACGAAACCACGTCAAATGGAGGGGAGGAGAACCTTTCCATCTAAAAAAAAAGGGGAATTCTACATTGGCTTTGTAGAGTTTCGGAAGAGTAGTCTTCCTCATCAACTGGGGAAGCCCATATGAGAATACAGATGATCCAATGGGAGGCTCGATCTAAGGACAGTCAAGAGATATGGTAATTAGAAGCAGCATACATACAAGAAAAAAAGTGGTCAACTATATATATAAAAAAGAAAAACTAGGTGGCATGCCAGGAGGACTCAACTCCTTCATTAATTAAGGAGTAGCCACAATGCTGAGAGAGGCATGGAAAGTTAGCAGTGCTGGGGATTTATCTCTGATAAAGGTGGACCCACAACATCCGGAAGAGGACTAGCTGCTATACCTCATAACGCCCAAGAAAGCTGCTTCAAGGACCTGGGAGAAAAAGAAGAGTCCAAAGAAATGTTGTGTATCAATGCCATGTGCTTGATGATTGTCATGATCTCTAAAGCTTGTATAACTCTATGATTTTCTGTCTCTTGTCTCTTGTGGATCGACCTGAGAAGTGAGCAATAACTAAAAATCCCAAAAAGCCCAGGCTGTTGTCATGCTTCAAGAAGGATTTTGGGGAGTAGATGTAAGGATGAGGACAATGGATGGAGAGAGATAGTAGTCCTGTAAACTGTGAAAGGGGAGAGTTGAAGGGGGGAATTCAACAGAGGGGAGATCTTCTTCAGCATCATGGGTTTTTGAGGGCATTCAATGGTACTGTAAGTTTTTCTGTTTCAGCGTCTCAATTTGCAAATTGATAACCTGGCAAGTTTGAAACTCGATTGCATAGAGTTCATGGATTGACTTTCGTACTTACATATTGTTTAAAAATTAGGTAGGAAACTGTTCATTTATGTACATACGCTGTTGTTTTTGCCATTGCCTATTTAAGAGTTTCTTGTTACGATCGAAATATATTCCGACGTGAAAGGAGGGGGTTGAGTGAAGAAAGGGAGTGGAAGCGGGTATATACATATGTGATATTCGAGAGCAATTGTGGGCTCTAGGTAATCCAAGTGGATCAATTGCTAGGGGTTTGAGCAAAATAAAGGCTTCACAATCATCTTTTCCTTGGGCTCAAGACCGTATCATTTGGTGCGTTTGCCGGGAATTGGCTTAGCACATCTCATAGAGAGTGCTACGAGTTCGCTTGGTGCCCCAATCGTGTGGCACAGCCAAGTCGATCCCAAATCTGCTTTGACCTTCATGAAAGAAATGGCTCAACAAAAGCCAGCATGTGGTTTGGAGAATGCCAATATGAGGCAACCAAATTTTGGACAAAATAGGAGATGGATAGATTCTCATCCGACCATGAGACATCATGTGAACCGAGGGTGGCGATTTGGCCCGATATCAAATTATGTGAGATGCTGGTGTTGCGAGCAGATTGGGCATATAGCCAAATATTGCCCTCGTGTATGCTCCTCGTTGGATTTTGTCCCCACATGTGCAGACTGTGGGAAAAAGAGACTATGCGAGCACGTGTGTGGCTCAAAAGAGATGACTGACATAAAGGTTGCAACGAATCAAGCTGATAGGTGTTTATCCTCCTTGTATGTGGAAGTTGACAAGGGTGGAGTTACTTCGTCGACGGACACTGCGAGAGCAAGTGAAAGCAAGGACACTGGATCTCATGATCGAGACTTGGTAGAACTTGTGAAGAGCTTGGAATGTCAAGTCAATTGGTTGCATGTGGAGCGAGATAATGAGAGGATCAAAATAGAGAAATTAGAGGAAAATCAAGTGAAAATGGCCGAGGTCCTAGGAACTTGGGAAAAGCAAGTACGAATGTTGAAAAATGAAAACAAGGAGTGGAAAAGAGTAAACAAAAGCTGGAGGCAAGATCTTGTGAAGCCCGAGAGTGAAAACGTGGTCTGGGACTTGAGATCCGGTTTGATGGTAGCCGACTGCTTTGGAGTTGCGATCGAAGAAGAGCTCTCAAGAGACGAGGATGACCTAATGAGGAGAGTCGAAGGAATGGAGCATGAAATCGAGAAGGTACAAAGCATAATCCGTCGATACAGTGATCAAGCGGGTAAGGCATGTGACGAGTTCCACCTGGAGTTAGAAAGAATGAAAAGTGCCCAAGCGGAGAGTGATGAGAAAGTGAGACGAGTAGAGAAAGAGAATGCAAGGCTGAGTAGCAAGCTCGGTAGGTGGATGAATCGGAAAGACGACGAGATGCGAGGACAAGTGGAGGATCCGAGAGCGAGGAAAACGGAGGAAGAGCTGAAAGCGGTGTTGGATAGGTTGGATGCGTTCGGAACAGAGTTAGAAAGGACGAAGAATGAATTGTCGAAGAAGGTAGATGACCTGGATGAAGAAAATATGAGTAGGATTTGGGAGGAAAGATCGATTAGAGAGGAGGTCGAGAAGTTGACCGTTCGAGTTGAGAAGAGGGAGGATATTCCCCTCGGATCTGCAAAAAGGGTGAGAGAGGATAAAGAGATGGAGCAAATATGGAATCGGTTCCGAGGCATCGATTGTGACCTGTTCCAATATCAGAGTGATATTGAGCACAATAAACAAGGATTAAGGGACTTAGCGACAAGGCTTGAGGCACTAAGAGGCCCAATGGCTAATGGTAATGTTCAAGGTCATCTATCAGGTCAGGTGGAATCTTTGCGAGGCAGAGGTTGGAGATGAAAAAATAGACGAGGCGATGGATGTGGGTGAGGACGGCTTGAGTTTGATTAGGGTTTGCTTTGTGGACTGCGAGTCAAAGATGTGAGGACGGGTGGACCAAGTGTGTTGTACACTTAAGAACTAAAGTGACACTTTTCGAGGTTTCACGTCGACAAGGTGGTTAGTATGTGCGGGTTTTGCAAGGACGGGTTGACCATGGCATTAGTGGCTGGATTTTGGCTTGAGTAGCAGCAGAGAGGAGATGTGTCTCATTGGGATGTCCACGAGGGGATATATGTGTGTGTCGTGATTGGGATGGTTGGGAAAAGATCCTTTCTTTTGTCTCCTAATTCTCGAGATGCGGGAATGAAAAGAAAATGATAAAAATATATGTTTGTGTATGTGTGAGTGTGGCTACGCGCCTATGTGGGCCGATAGGTGGGTGGACCCACTTTGGCCGGGGGTCAAAGCCACGAACCGATGTCGGTTTCGCATAGGGCTAGCCGTATGTGTGTCGCGCACTGCGTCGGGTTGGTAGATGGGTGGAACAAACCTGACCGGGTGGTCAGGGCCACGAGTCGCACCCAGCTTCGGTGTAGGCCGGCAAGTGTGAGTAAATATGTGAAAAAAAAAATGATGAAAAAAGAGAGAAAAAATGTGGAAAAAATGAATGAGAAGAATTCCTCGCTCGAGGGGGGACATAAGAGAGGTGAGAGAGCATGATGCTCGGATGGGAATATATGTGTTTGTGTTGTGGGGATTTGGGTTATGTGTGGGCTCCCGATGAAACATGTCAAATTGAAGCTTAAGCTCGGCTAGGGTTTTGGCTGCGACGTGTCTATGGAAAGTTTGGACTTGAGGAATCCAATCGTGCTAGTTGCATTGTTTGTCTGCAAACCTTCCGGAAGTGTTTAGTTTGGCTCTTAGGTGGTGCAATGACTTGTGAAGTTCGGAATCGCGTCGACGATGAGTGATCTTGTTAGAGTGAGCTCGTGTTAGGCTTGAGTGGTCTTTGTCGTATGTCCATCAAGTTAGGAGAGGTGGTGGCGACCAAGCATAGGATCTGATTGATGAACAAAAGAGCACAGAGTAGATGAAAAGGTAAGTGGGAATAGAAAACCCTAGGTGGGAAGGAAATGGGAAATTGGTGAGAGAAATCGGTTAGAAATGAGACAAAGGAATCAACAAAACGATCGTGAAACCGGGAAAAGTATCGAAAACAGAACTCGGAAATGGTTTTTGATGGTGTGTGTAGAAAGTGTGTTGATATGTGGAGTAGAGATTCATGACGTGTTGAACGAACAGTCTAGAAGAGTGACGAGAGGGAATGTGGATGGGCTTTTTGCTTGCATGTATGTATGTTGTGTGTGACGAGAATGCATGTGTGACGCGGATCATGATGTGTGTGCTGAATATGTATGTGTGATGTGGATCAAGGATATGATTGTCTTTTCATTTTGGTTGTACATATTGTGATTTGATGAAGAAAAGTTCTAATGTTTTAATGAAGTTTGCAGGCAGGTGGACATGGCGATGAAGATGCGAGAAGATGGACAAAGATGGTAAGTGAAATGATTGGATTTTGGTACTAACAAATGATTGTATGAGTATGATTTCAGGTGCTACATTGAGGAAGAAGAGAATGGGTATGCAAGGTAAAGATTTGCATTTGATTGAGTGATCAGCACATGTTGGATGATTTGAGCACAGGAACAATTTGGCTCGTCGAGGACGACTTCGCAATTAAGAAGAGGGGAGTATGTTAGCCCACAATTTGGTTGGTTTTGATGCACTAATGTGGTTCTATTTGGCAGGAAAATACATTTGATTTCAGGTACTTGCAGAGTTAATCAATGGGATGAAAGGTATTTGCAAACTACATGGCTACATCTTGTTCAGAGGGGAATGCCCTTGGTGTTTGGAGTTCCGATTATGGAAAATATAAGCATGTTTAGGATGCAATCACATGTGTTGAGCAGATGCAGGTTGAAGGGTTTTCTTCAACCGATGTCACTCTTGTCAGCTTGCTTGATGCTTGTAGTAATATTGAAGATGTCAAAAGGCGTAAAAAATTTACATGCCGAGATTATTCATAGAAACTTGTTGAAAGACAATAGTGCTATTGGCAGTGCAGTGATTGACATGTATGCCAAATGTGGCTTAGTTGATAAAGCAAAGGAGGTCTTTGATAAGCTATCAACAAGAAATGTTATATTATGGACCACATTGATTGCTGGTTATGTCCAACAAGAGTTTGCCAAAGATGCATTGACTGCCTTGAGAAAATGGTGTTAGAGGGAATCAGTCCAAATAATGTCACTTATGCTTGCAGCTTGAAAGCATGTACCATACTTGGAGCTACATGTAAGGGTGGGGAACTACATGCTCAAGCTGCGAGAAGCAGTCTATTCAAACAAGACACTACTTTACAAAGAACGCTAGTTGAGATGTATGCTAAGTCTGGGCTACTTTCAAAAGCTCATGAAGTGTTTAACACCCTTTCAGCTCGAGATTTATCCTCTTGGAATACATTGATGGCAGGTTATGCGCACTTGGGAGACAGTGCTAATGTGTTACATATCTTTGAGAAATTGAAATGGGATGGTCTACAGCCAGATTTATCAAGCTTCAGCCATCTCCTTAGTGTATGCGGTATCACGAGGATGCTGCATTCAGCCCATATGTTCCTGCATTCCATGGACGATGATTATAGTATGACTCCGACTATTGAGCACTATACTGCTCTCATTGATCTTTATGGTAGACTAGGCTATGTGGATAATGCTTTAGTGGACATGTATGGTAAGTGTGGGGTCTCTCGCTCTCTCTCTCGTTTTTTTCCACGAGCAGATAAGGAGGAAGTCGGCTGCCAGAAAAGGGGGGGGAGGACATTCTCAGAGGTTGCTCGGGAAGCGAGAGGGGAGAAAAGTCATTTTGTTTGGGAAGCATTAGAATCGACGGCCCCCTTCCTTATTGTCTTCCTGGAGGGACCATCAAAAGTCGACAGGGAGGAGGAGGATGCTCTGGTAGTCATCGTGTGTCTGCCAACGGCAAATGGTGTTAGAGATCTTGGCATGAGTGATGTGCAAGAATTGTCGATGGTGGAACAGGAGCAAGTGGTGCGGGCCCAGGCATTGAAGGAGGGTGCGCTGAATGGAGGTGATTCCAGAAGTGCCTCCGTTGGATTTTGAGATAGGAAGATGAAATATGTTTACATCTGCTAGAATGACGTATTAAAGTGTTGAATCTACACAATGTCTGAGCTATAAAAAATAGTGAAAAAGAAAAGAAAGTAAGTAGAGTATTGGCCAGTGGCTGTGCTTCAGAGCTGTGAATGAGTGACTGTAACTTTGTATTCACTAGAAACTCTCCAGTCGATGCAAAGATTCAAGGTCCTGAAAGGAGGCTGATGCCGGGCAGTGAGGTGTACAGGTGGCACCAGTTATTGTAACAGATGCAAGGCTAGATACACTTTGTGCAAGGGTTGTTAAATACTACTTAGTCAGGAGATTTGTAGAGCCTACAAGGCACCCATTAGAAGAGTGGAGTGATGCTCATGAAGGTACTTTGTTCCACTATTCTTCTGGTATGCAAGCGATTTTGTTTGCAGTTGGGATTTGTGAAAAGGTAAGTGTTTTCAGTTTTGGAAAGTCTCCAATGTCAAGGCACCATTATCATACAATTCAGAGGGCAGAGCTTGGGCTTCATGATACGCGGCTGAGTATGACTTCTACATGGACTTGGCTGCATAGGATCCTCATGTCATACCTTTCCTGAATGAGGCAGGGTTCTCTCTACCTTTGGTGCATAATTATTGGTGATCGCTGCTTATCTGATGATATCTACTTTGAGACAATGATAGCAATAGGAGTTAAGAAAAGGGAACCTCAGGAGCATTCTGAAGGGGAGTACGAAACCACGTCAAATGGAGGGGAGGAGAACCTTTCCATCTAAAAAAAAAGGGGAATTCTACATTGGCTTTGTAGAGTTTCGGAAGAGTAGTCTTCCTCATCAACTGGGGAAGCCCATATGAGAATACAGATGATCCAACGGGAGGCTCGATCTAAGGACAGTCAAGAGATATGGTAATTAGAAGCAGCATACATACAAGAAAAAAAGTGGTCAACTATATATATAAAAAAGAAAAACTAGGCGGCATGCCAGGAGGACTCAACTCCTTCATTAATTAAGGAGTAGCCACAATGCTGAGAGAGGCATGGAAAGTTAGCAGTGCTGGGGATTTATCTCTGATAAAGGTGGACCCACAACATCCGGAAGAGGACTAGCTGCTATACCTCATAACGCCCAAGAAAGCTGCTTCAAGGACCTGGGAGAAAAAGAAGAGTCCAAAGAAATGTTGTGTATCAATGCCATGTGCTTGATGATTGTCATGATCTCTAAAGCTTGTATAACTCTATGATTTTCTGTCTCTTGTCTCTTGTGGATCGACCTGAGAAGTGAGCAATAACTAAAAATCCCAAAAAGCCCAGGCTGTTGTCATGCTTCAAGAAGGATTTTGGGGAGTAGATGTAAGGATGAGGACAATGGATGGAGAGAGATAGTAGTCCTGTAAACTGTGAAAGGGGAGAGTTGAAGGGGGGAATTCAACAGAGGGGAGATCTTCTTCAGCATCATGGGTTTTTGAGGGCATTCAATGGTACTGTAAGTTTTTCTGTTTCAGCGTCTCAATTTGCAAATTGATAACCTGGCAAGTTTGAAACTCGATTGCATAGAGTTCATGGATTGACTTTCGTACTTACATATTGTTTAAAAATTAGGTAGGAAACTGTTCATTTATGTACATACGCTGTTGTTTTTGCCATTGCCTATTTAAGAGTTTCTTGTTACGATCGAAATATATTCCGACGTGAACGGAGGGGGTTGAGTGAAGAAAGGGAGTGGAAGCGGGTATATACATATGTGATATTCGAGAGCAATTGTGGGCTCTAGGTAATCCAAGTGGATCAATTGCTAGGGGTTTGAGCAAAATAAAGGCTTCACAATCATCTTTTCCTTGGGCTCAAGACCGTATCATTTGGTGCATTTGCCGGGAATTGGCTTAGCACATCTCATAGAGAGTGCTACGAGTTCGCTTGGTGCCCCAATCGTGTGGCACAGCCAAGTCGATCCCAAATCTGCTTTGACCTTCATGAAAGAAATGGCTCAACAAAAGCCAGCATGTGGTTTGGAGAATGCCAATATGAGGCAACCGAATTTTGGACAAAATAGGAGATGGATAGATTCTCATCCGACCATGAGACATCATGTGAACCGAGGGTGGCGATTTGGCCCGATATCAAATTATGTGAGATGCTGGTGTTGCGAGCAGATTGGGCATATAGCCAAATATTGCCCTCGTGTATGCTCCTCGTTGGATTTTGTCCCCACATGTGCAGACTGTGGGAAAAAGAGACTATGCGAGCACGTGTGTGGCTCAAAAGAGATGACTGACATAAAGGTTGCAACGAATCAAGCTGATAGGTGTTTATCCTCCTTGTATGTGGAAGTTGACAAGGGTGGAGTTACTTCGTCGACGGACACTGCGAGAGCAAGTGAAAGCAAGGACACTGGATCTCATGATCGAGACTTGGTAGAACTTGTGAAGAGCTTGGAATGTCAAGTCAATTGGTTGCATGTGGAGCGAGATAATGAGAGGATCAAAATAGAGAAATTAGAGGAAAATCAAGTGAAAATGGCCGAGGTCCTAGGAACTTGGGAAAAGCAAGTACGAATGTTGAAAAATGAAAACAAGGAGTGGAAAAGAGTAAACAAAAGCTGGAGGCAAGATCTTGTGAAGCCCGAGAGTGAAAACGTGGTCTGGGACTTGAGATCCGGTTTGATGGTAGCCGACTGCTTTGGAGTTGCGATCGAAGAAGAGCTCTCAAGAGACGAGGATGACCTAATGAGGAGAGTCGAAGGAATGGAGCATGAAATCGAGAAGGTACAAAGCATAATCCGTCGATACAGTGATCAAGCGGGTAAGGCATGTGACGAGTTCCACCTGGAGTTAGAAAGAATGAAAAGTGCCCAAGCGGAGAGTGATGAGAAAGTGAGACGAGTAGAGAAAGAGAATGCAAGGCTGAGTAGCAAGCTCGGTAGGTGGATGAATCGGAAAGACGACGAGATGCGAGGACAAGTGGAGGATCCGAGAGCGAGGAAAACGGAGGAAGAGCTGAAAGCGGTGTTGGATAGGTTGGATGCGTTCGGAACAGAGTTAGAAAGGACGAAGAATGAATTGTCGAAGAAGGTAGATGACCTGGATGAAGAAAATATGAGTAGGATTTGGGAGGAAAGATCGATTAGAGAGGAGGTCGAGAAGTTGACCGTTCGAGTTGAGAAGAGGGAGGATATTCCCCTCGGATCTGCAAAAAGGGTGAGAGAGGATAAAGAGATGGAGCAAATATGGAATCGGTTCCGAGGCATCGATTGTGACCTGTTCCAATATCAGAGTGATATTGAGCACAATAAACAAGGATTAAGGGACTTAGCGACAAGGCTTGAGGCACTAAGAGGCCCAATGGCTAATGGTAATGTTCAAGGTCATCTATCAGGTCAGGTGGAATCTTTGCGAGGCAGAGGTTGGAGATGAAAAAATAGACGAGGCGATGGATGTGGGTGAGGACGGCTTGAGTTTGATTAGGGTTTGCTTTGTGGATTGCGAGTCAAAGATGTGAGGACGGGTGGACCAAGTGTGTTGTACACTTAAGAACTAAAGTGACACTTTTCGAGGTTTCAGGTCGACAAGGTGGTTAGTATGTGAGGGTTTTGCAAGGACGGGTTGACCATGGCATTAGTGGCTGGATTTTGGCTTGAGTAGCAGCAGAGAGGAGATGTGTCTCATTGGGATGTCCACGAGGGGATATATGTGTGTGTCGTGATTGGGATGGTTGGGAAAAGATCCTTTCTTTTGTCTCCTAATTCTCGAGATGCGGGAATGAAAAGAAAATGAGAAAAATATATGTTTGTGTATGTGTGAGTGTGGCTACGCGCCTATGTGGGCCGATAGGTGGGTGGACCCACTTTGGCCGGGGGTCAAAGCCACGAACCGACGTCGGTTTCGCATAGGGCTAGCTGTATGTGTGTCACGCACTGCGTCCGGTTGGTAGATGGGTGGAACAAACCTGACCGGGTGGTCAGGGCCACGAGTCGCACCCAGCTTCGGTGTAGGCCGGCAAGTGTGAGTAAATATGTGAAAAAAAAAAGATGAAAAAAGAGAGAAAAAATGTGGAAAAAATGAATGAGAAGAATTCCTCGCTCGAGGGGGGACATAAGAGAGGTGAGAGAGCATGATGCTCGGATGGGAATATATGTGTTTGTGTTGTGGGGATTTGGGTTATGTGTGGGCTCCCGATGAAACATGTCAAATTGAAGCTTAAGCTCGGCTAGGGTTTTGGCTGCGACGTGTCTATGGAAAGTTTGGACTTGAGGAATCCAATCGTGCTAGTTGCATTGTTTGTCTGCAAACCTTCCGGAAGTGTTTAGTTTGGCTCTTAGGTGGTGCAATGACTTGTGAAGTTCGGAATCGCGTCGACGATGAGTGATCTTGTTAGAGTGAGCTCGTGTTAGGCTTGAGTGGTCTTTGTCGTATGTCCATCAAGTTAGGAGAGGTGGTGGCGACCAAGCATAGGATCTGATTGATGAACAAAAGAGCACAGAGTAGATGAAAAGGTAAGTGGGAATAGAAAACCCTAGGTGGGAAGGAAATGGGAAATTGGCGAGAGAAATCGGTTAGAAATGAGACAAAGGAATCAGCAAAACGATCGTGAAACCGGGAAAAGTATCGAAAACAGAACTCGGAAATGGTTTTTGATGGTGTGTGTAGAAAGTGTGTTGATATGTGGAGTAGAGATTCATGACGTGTTGAACGAACAGTCTAGAAGAGTGACGAGAGGGAATGTGGATGGGCTTTTTGCTTGCATGTATGTATGTTGTGTGTGACGAGAATGCATGTGTGACGCGGATCATGATGTGTGTGCTGAATATGTATGTGTGATGTGGATCAAGGATATGATTGTCTTTTCATTTTGGTTGTACATATTGTGATTTGATGAAGAAAAGTTCTAATGTTTTAATGAAGTTTGCAGGCAGGTGGACATGGCGATGAAGATGCGAGAAGATGGACAAAGATGGTAAGTGAAATGATTGGATTTTGGTACTAACAAATGATTGTATGAGTATGATTTCAGGTGCTACATTGAGGAAGAAGAGAATGGGTATGCAAGGTAAAGATTTTCATTTGATTGAGTGATCAGCACATGTTGGATGATTTGAGCACAGGAACAATTTGGCTCGTCGAGGACGACTTCGCAATTAAGAAGAGGGGAGTATGTTAGCCCACAATTTGGTTGGTTTTGATGCACTAATGTGGTTCTATTTGGCAGGAAAATACATTTGATTTCAGGTACTTGCAGAGTTAATCAATGGGATGAAAGGTATTTGCAAACTACATGGCTACATCTTGTTCAGAGGGGAATGCCCTTGGTGTTTGGAGTTCCGATTATGGAAAATATAAGCATGTTTAGGATGCAATCACATGTGTTGAGCAGATGCAGGTTGAAGGGTTTTCTTCAACCGATGTCACTCTTGTCAGCTTGCTTGATGCTTGTAGTAATATTGAAGATGTCAAAAGGCGTAAAAAATTTACATGCCGAGATTATTCATAGAAACTTGTTGAAAGACAATAGTGCTATTGGCAGTGCAGTGATTGACATGTATGCCAAATGTGGCTTAGTTGATAAAGCAAAGGAGGTCTTTGATAAGCTATCAACAAGAAATGTTATATTATGGACCACATTGATTGCTGGTTATGTCCAACAAGAGTTTGCCAAAGATGCATTGACTGCCTTGAGAAAATGGTGTTAGAGGGAATCAGTCCAAATAATGTCACTTATGCTTGCAGCTTGAAAGCATGTACCATACTTGGAGCTACATGTAAGGGTGGGGAACTACATGCTCAAGCTGCGAGAAGCAGTCTATTCAAACAAGACACTACTTTACAAAGAACGCTAGTTGAGATGTATGCTAAGTCTGGGCTACTTTCAAAAGCTCATGAAGTGTTTAACACCCTTTCAGCTCGAGATTTATCCTCTTGGAATACATTGATGGCAGGTTATGCGCACTTGGGAGACAGTGCTAATGTGTTACAGATCTTTGAGAAATTGAAATGGGATGGTCTACAGCCAGATTTATCAAGCTTCAGCCATCTCCTCAATGTATGCGGTATCACGAGGATGCTGCATTCAGCCCATATGTTCCTGCATTCCATGGACGATGATTATAGTATGACTCCGACTATTGAGCACTATACTGCTCTCATTGATCTTTATGGTAGACTAGGCTATGTGGATAATGCTTTAGTGGACATGTATGGTAAGTGTGGGGTCTCTCGCTCTCTCTCTCTCGTTTTTTTCCACGAGCAGATAAGGAGGAAGTCGGCTGCCAGAAAAGGGGGGGGAGGACATTCTCAGAGGTTGCTCGGGAAGCGAGAGGGGAGAAAAGTCATTTTGTTTGGGAAGCATTAGAATCGACGGCCCCCTTCCTTATTGTCTTCCTGGAGGGACCATCAAAAGTCGACAGGGAGGAGGAGGATGCTCTGGTAGTCATCGTGTGTCTGCCAACGGCAAATGGTGTTAGAGATCTTGGCATGAGTGATGTGCAAGAATTGTCGATGGTGGAACAGGAGCAAGTGGTGCGGGCGCAGGCATTGAAGGAGGGTGCGCTGAATGGAGGTGATTCCAGAAGTGCCTCCGTTGGATTTTGAGATAGGAAGATGAAATATGTTTACATCTGCTAGAATGACGTATTAAAGTGTTGAATCTACACAATGTCTGAGCTATAAAAAATAGTGAAAAAGAAAAGAAAGTAAGTAGAGTATTGGCCAGTGGCTGTGCTTCAGAGCTGTGAATGAGTGACTGTAACTTTGTATTCACTAGAAACTCTCCAGTCGATGCAAAGATTCAAGGTCCTGAAAGGAGGCTGATGCCGGGCAGTGAGGTGTACAGGTGGCACCAGTTATTGTAACAGATGCAAGGCTAGATACACTTTGTGCAAGGGTTGTTAAATACTACTTAGTCAGGAGATTTGTAGAGCCTACAAGGCACCCATTAGAAGAGTGGAGTGATGCTCATGAAGGTACTTTGTTCCACTATTCTTCTGGTATGCAAGCGATTTTGTTTGCAGTTGGGATTTGTGAAAAGGTAAGTGTTTTCAGTTTTGGAAAGTCTCCAATGTCAAGGCACCATTATCATACAATTCAGAGGGCAGAGCTTGGGCTTCATGATACGCGGCTGAGTATGACTTCTACATGGACTTGGCTGCATAGGATCCTCATGTCATACCTTTCCTGAATGAGGCAGGGTTCTCTCTACCTTTGGTGCATAATTATTGGTGATCGCTGCTTATCTGATGATATCTACTTTGAGACAATGATAGCAATAGGAGTTAAGAAAAGGGAACCTCAGGAGCATTCTGAAGGGGAGTACGAAACCACGTCAAATGGAGGGGAGGAGAACCTTTCCATCTAAAAAAAAAAAGGGGAATTCTACATTGGGTTTGTAGAGTTTTGGAAGAGTAGTCTTCCTCATCAACTGGGGAAGCCCATATGAGAATACAGATGATCCAACGGGAGGCTCGATCTAAGGATAGTCAAGAGATACGGTAATTAGAAGCAGCATACATACAAGAAAAAAAGTGGTCAACTATATATATAACAAAAAAAACTAGGCGGCATGCCAGGAGGACTCAACTCCTTCATTAATTAAGGAGTAGCCACAATGCTGAGAGAGGCATGGAAAGTTAGCAGTTCTGGGGAAAGTTAAAAATTAGGTAGGAAACTGTTCATTTATGTACATACGCTGTTGTTTTGGCCATTGCCTATTTAAGAGTTTCTTGTTACGATCGAAATATATTCCGACGTGAAAGGAGGGGGTTGAGTGAAGAAAGAGAGTGGAAGCGGGTATATACATATGTGATATTCGAGAGCAATTGTGGGCTCTAGGTAATCCAAGTGGATCAATTGCGAGGGGTTTGAGCAAAATAAAGGCTTCACAATCATCTTTTCCTTGGGCTCAAGACCGTATCAGTGTCAAATGATGAACTCTAGCACTAGGTGCTCTATTCATAATGTACACAGATGTGCTAACAACTTGAGCCGAAAAAGAATTAGGCAAACACATATCATTTAGCATGCTTCTAGATGCTTTTTCTATAATTTTGTTCCTTCTTTCTACAATTCCATTTTGTTGTGGCATATAGCTGCATGTAACTTCTCTTTTGATACCTTCATCATAAATAAAATGAGTAAAAGCTTGAGAGAAATACTCTCCCCCTCCATTAGATCTTAGCTTCTTAACATACTTTCCTCTTTTCTTCTCAATAAATGATTTGAAATTCTTGAAACAATCAAAGACTTCACTCTTATGTTTGATGAAATACACAAATTTCATTCTACTAGATCATCAAGGAATGACACATAGTACTTATTACCAACTAAGGATGCGTCTTTAGTAGGACCCCACATGTCTGTGTGTATAAAATCTAGCAAACCACTACTAACATAGCTTGAATGCTTGGAAGGATGTCTACTCTACTTTCTCATTTGACGTGCTTCACAAAGATGCACCATATGTTGCATGGTAATATTAGGTAATCCTTCATCAATCCTCTTTTTTGATAGCTCCTTTAACCTGTGTAGATTCATGTAGCCAATCCTCTTGTACCATAGATCAAGCTCTGCTATTCTATGCATACCAGAAGAGAAATAGTTTGTATGATTTGGTTTTACCTTGGATGTAAACAATCTACCTTGTTTTTTACCTCTATCAGCTAACCTCCTTTGCTTAGGATCCTCTGTGAATCAACCTACATGATTAAATCTTACTTGCAAACCTTTTTCTATCATTTAACCAACCAAGATCAAATTCTTAGTGATTGTTGGCACATAAACTACATCCTTCAAGAAATTCCTCTTGCACTTATCTTGCATAACAACATCTCCAACCTACATAATCTTATGTGTTGTATCATCTCCTCTTTCAACATGATCTTTACATGAAGGATTATGCATATTTGAAATCCATGAAGCATCATGAGACATATGGTTAGAGCAACCACTATCTATATACCATACATCACTATTGTAATTCATCTTAGTTTCTACATTCATCATAAAAAGAGATAAGCATCATTTTTACCTTCAACCACAAATTTCCTTTTTGTTTACCTCTTCAACAATAGCCTCCTCGTTGGTTACCACCTTGATTATTTTTGTTTTGATAGCAATCTTTGGCATAGTGTCCATACCTTCCATATATGTAGCAATTATTGCTATCTTCACTCCTTTGTCTTTGATTTTAGTAGTAGTAGTAGCCCCTCATACCTCTAGTGCTTTATCTTCCTCTTCCTCTTGTGTCAAAGGAGCCACTTGAAGTCCCTTGATCATCACTCCTTCTTCCTCAACCTCTATTTGAGCCTCTACTACCTCTACTTCCTCCTCTTGATGATCCTACATAAAGACCTTGTCCTTGAGATCCTTTTTTATTCGAAGTAGAGCCATTTAGATTCATCTACTTTGTGGCCATGAGAGTACCAACTTGATCAAAATCTGGTAATTCTCCTTTGACATAGACTACAGTAATGAATGGTTTCCATTGCTCATCATCCTTGAGTCCATTGAGATTATGTTCTTACCAAGTTGCTATCCTCCACATTGGCTTGAATTGATGCTAGTTGATGTGCAATCTCTTTAACCTTCAACAAGTAATCATTGACCGATGTTCTTGTATCTTTTTTTATGTTGTTCAACTCATTTTTAAGTTGAATCTTCCTTGCTCTTGTACTTTTATCATACAACCTTTCCCATGCAAGCCAAACATCCATACTTGTGTCTAGATCTTGTATGTAACGTACCATTGAATCTTGAATATTTTGTGATAAAATGAATATAACCCTTTTGTCTCTTTCATTTGAAATTCTAAAATCCATTAATTGTTGCTGAGTTGGATCCTCTAGTAATATAGGTTTTATATATGTTCCATCAATCAAACCATACAAGCCTCAACCTTGCAAGTATGTTGTGATTCTAAATTGCCATGCTTGATAGTTGTTCTTATCAAGCTTCTCTATTTGTGCATGTTGATCACCCATTGTGTAAATACTAAACTTCCTCCTTTAATTCTCCTTTTGGATATGTGAGATAAGAAGAAGTATGAGATTTACCTTTGTCATGAAGTTTATGCACTTTTCTTTGCTTGAGACGCTTCCTTGCTATCTTCTTCTAGCTTTGTGTAGTGTTCATGATGAACCTCTGCCCCAATAACTTCAAATTCTTCATCAAGGTATTGCAACATTTTCCAAGTTTCAATTCCTTCCTCAGATACCAATGTTGGAGTTTATTGTCCTCTAAAGTAAAGCTAGAAGTAGGTGGAACCCACTAGGAACTAGTTGAACTTCTCACAAACTTGTGTGTAGAAAACAAGTCATGCTTGCAGAGCTAGTCACTTAGAATTTGTTAAAACTATTTGAATTGCATATACTTGACAAGAGATTTATAACGAGCGTAAGAACACTCATGTTTGATAAATATACAAGAAGATATGACCCCTGCAATTTAGCGGCTAAATGGAGACCTTCAACAACGATGAATCCGAGAACACACACTACTTAAAGAGAGTACTGCTCTCATCACATAAATTTAATGATTGTGAAACTTGATAGTATGAAATCAAATAGAAAGAGATTTCCAATGAACCATGAAACATGTAATTTTGATATATAGTGAGGAGATATAAGCTATTCAATCTCTATCTACATAACTACAACAACAAAGAGATACACATATGACTCTCTTGGACTTCCCACAAGATCACAACTTCTCCTCTCTTATTATAGCATGGAAAACTAATCCAAAACATTCTTAATACATATAAGATCATGGTAGACACTTTGGTGGAGGTATTGCATGACACAAGTGCTCAAATAAGCAAAATATTGATGGACTTTGAGAACTAGCCACATCGACCTTTCACTAGGACATGAATGCAACTCCCTTATGACTCACTAATTTGACTCACCATGTTCTAGAATTCTCATGGTATTTTGGCTATCCTTTATCAATAATATGAGCCTTCTTGAAGTCTTTGAAGATCTTTCAGATGTATTTACATATTTTGGGACTTGTACCTATACATAAAAGAAATGTTCTCAATGCTAATGGGAATCCCAACTTGCATGTTTGATGAAGGTCAAATTTAAGCATCTAAGTTATTGTGAAGAAAGCGACTTATGAGGGTCCTCAATTGTGTAGTCTAAGGTAGTAATGAGCAAACATGATTGGAGTGGAGGGTGTGAAGGGGCTAGTGATCCCCCTATGGGGGCTCCTAGGGGGCGAGCAATCCCCCTAGTGGGTGTCTAGGGGCACCACCCTATGCATCATGGTAAAGAAAACATTCCATGGAATATTCATATTGGACTTAGAAATCATTCATATGTGTTTGGTTACTTGAATGGACCTAAGCCACATGTGGGGATTATGAAGGAAATGGTGGCCCAAGTCCTATCACCCATGCCTTGCTATGTGTGGAAGGTCACACCTCTCTATTAGCCTATATATACATGATTTTTGCACTTGCCTAGACATCAAATTGAGCTAACATACCTCTATCTTGTAATTTGCTATTTAGATTCGTCTAGATCATCATTTAACCCCTACATTGAGAGCGGAGAGTTGAAGAATATCATCAAATTTTTTACTTGTTGTTATTATTAAGCTTTGAAATTATAATACATTTGTTTTCTCTACTATTTCTCTTGTGTTCTCTTGCCTAACTAATTCTTTTACAAATTCAAATGATTGTCAACTTGTAGCCCCTAGTTATTTCACATTCGGTTCATTATATTAGAAGAATTAAAAAATTATGTGTGCACATAGGGTGCCACAAAAATGTTATTTATCTTAAGATGGATAGGCACAAAAGGCAACTTGGATTGCACAACAATTTGGATGAAAAAGTCAATACAATTCAACACATTGCTCCATTGCAAATTTGATCACAAATCTTCTTGAAAGTCTTTTATCATGCAAGTTTCTTTATTCTTCTCTTCTCAACTTTCATCTTGGAATTCCCCTCTTCATAATTATCTTTTAGAGAGTTGTACTCATTCTTCACATATACCCAACAAAAAGGATTGTCTGTCCAAAGAGTTTTATCTAATCAATTACTCCCATTTGTCCTCTATCTCTTACAACTTCTATGCCTTTTCTATTGTATCTTAGTTTCCTTGATAATGATCGTCCTTCCCTACAACATATTTTTATAAAAGCCCAAGGAAGCACATGTTCCCTCTTCTCTACTAACTCTGCTATGTTTCTTCTCACTATGCTATTCTCCTATACAAATCGACCACACTCTAGCAAGGAGACAATTCTCGTGTATATATTCTTTTGGGAGTCTCTTCCTTCCAATAACATCCTAATTAGATGATGAAAAAGTAGCTCCTTTGTTGCACATGTGTTCCATTTTGAGCTATAGCATTTCCTCTTGAACTGAATAAGGAGCGTTGTAATCTTCATTCCAATCTACTATTCTCAAAATCCTTGAAGGAATCACATCTCTTCTTGACTTTTTTTGGTGTAGTTCATAATCCACTTTTTTGAGTGCACGTTTTTATAGAATTGCATGTATTCCTCGCCATGAAAACTTCTATCACCCATCAGTGCTCATGCAAACATGTACATGAAGCTTGATCCATAGAATTTACATGTTCACAAATCTCCTTACTCATACCAATTCTATAGTTGCACCCATTATATAGCTTAGGATGCTCACGGGTTAATTTCCATGCATTGGCTTCAATACTCGTATGTCTTAATCATAGCCATTGACATTTATTACATGTTCATGATCATTGGGTTTAGGTGACCTAGCATATTCTAATGTTGAACAACCTCCTACTTCTCAATAAGTTTCGTGCTCATAAATTAATAATCTTCTCAACCAAGTACTACTTGAAAGGATAGAGACAACAAAAGGAAAATGATCATCATGAAATCATACACAATACATCATAAATAGAATCGTTTAATGGGTTTATGTTCCAAAATAGAGAGAAGAACTTCCATCATATAGCATATATTCAATTTACTATCTTTGCTTGCCTAATCTTAATCAACACATGTTTGATAGGATTTGTCCACAAAGAACAATTTTTTCCATGAAATTTCAGGATCTCAAAATGGTCTTTTTCCTGCGAGGAAAAACTACTCGTTAGAGGACTAGCACTAGACCTTGATCCATCGAATGTGCATGAGATCTATGATGCCATGATGATACACAACGAAATAGAGTATTGAATGAGCTAGAATAGTAAAAACAACATCAAGGTTTGAAAAGATGAAAAAAATAATGGGATCAATCAATAGCAATGGAAAACTAAAGAGATTATGTGAGAATGTATGTGCTCACACCAATACGTGTCTCAAGGAGCAAAGTAATCCATCGTATAGTCGAAAATAAAAAAAAATCTAGAAATGTTTCGCTAGAGTCGCGTTTGTAAAATGAGCATATGTGAAATGTATAAAACTCATAAAAGTGTGAGTATTGACATGTATGAACAACTAGCATATATCTCCTTTGACATGGCTATGTAAGATCTCCATGTGCATTGCCAAAGAGACCCAAGATCTAGGTGTATCTGAGTTAAGAAAAACTCAGCATCACCCTCTTTATGAATGTCATAAGGCTTTATGTGAAAACTTTAATGTTATATCAATGACCAGATGGTCATACACCAGCAATATCAATAGAAGTGTGCCTATTGTGTATGTGCTTAGTATATGCATTACAATGATACTAAAGGATGAATGTACAGCCAAGCGCTAGCCACAAATAGCCCAAGCACTATCATCATAGAGAAAAACCTTCCTAGAAACTTGTAGGAGTTGAAATTTGGTGATAAATTGGAATGTATGCAAGAAAAGAGAGAGAATATCAAGTGCATGTAATGCCAAGTTTGATCTTTGGACCATTATTTCCACCTCTAAAGTCAAAATCCTGCCAAATCTACAAAATCAATGTCTATTTTTGCATAATTTTGCACACAAAACTCATAGAAAATGGATGTAAACAACCCGTGAGATAGTTTCAACAGCTCCAAAAGAATATGAAACTAAAGTATCTTCATTTCCACAATCACCAAGCAATAAGAGCTTGGTAGTAGGGTAACCTATTAGTTAAGTGAGCCTTGAGGGGAATGGGTGACATGTCAAGACATACTAATACTTTGTCTTCCTTGATAATTGAAGTCCTTCCTCACATACAACCAATGCCACCTATAGTGCTTCAGTGACTCAGATGAAAAGGTATGCCAAGGCCTATGCATGGGTTACCACCTTGGTCTTACGCCTTTTGCAAAGCAATCACAAGCCACAAAGTGTTGGGAACAAAGTGGTACTTGCAATGCTCACAATAGCAAAAACCTTTTGCTTCATAGTGCACTAATACGAGTGAAATAGTGTAACCAAATGCACCACAATGGATTCCCTTTGCAGAGATCTTTCACAAAGATGCTCTCATAGTAAAGAAGCAAGCTCTAGTTGAAACACGTGGTACTCCACACAAACTTCCTAAATATGTAGAATATACATGGTACACAAAGAGTCCACCATACATTTGGTAGGCTTAAAAATGTGATTGAACCTATAATTTCTATTTGACCATGAAGTATTTTGATGGCGATGCACCATAGTGTGCTCTCCTTCTCAAGAGCTCCACGATGATATCCTCATAGTAGAAAACCAACCCCCTAAGGCCGCATACAGTATTCCGCATAGATGTTGTAGAGTACGCAAAAAAATAGAGTGCATAGGGAGCACGAAGACATAATTCTTAGGTCTTACAAATGTGGTCAAACTTACAATCTGTGACTGACTAGGCCACTATATGTTTTATTAAAGAACATATAGAAAGAAGTGTCATGTGCCCATTTGGCCTTTCACATGGACACTAATGGTAACAATCTCCCACTAAAGGCCAATATGGCCAAAGTAACTATGGGAGAAAATATAAAGAGTGATAAAGAATACTTGAGTGTAGGTATACAAACTATAATGCCCACCTGATGGGCATGTTACACAATATTCTAGTGACTATGTAAAATCATGAATCAAGTAACCTCCATCAAGTGACAACAATGTCGAAAGCTATCGTGTGGTAGAGCTTTAGTCAAATAATTTGCAGCATTATCTCGAGTGTGAAGCTTCTCAAGAATAATGTGCTCAGTGCCTAAGCAATGTCCAATGAAGTGATACCTCACCTCGATATGCTTGATCTTTGCATGATAGACCAAATTCTTAGCCAAAGCAATGGCACTTTGACTATCACTGAGAAAATGAGGTACATGTTGAGGTAAACCCATATCACAAGCAAGAGGAGAAAGCCACAATGCTTCCTTACATGCCTCACTTGCTCCAACATACTCTCCTTCTATGGTGGAAACATCTATACATTCTTGAAGATGAGATCTCTAGAAATAGGACCTACAAAAAAATCAAAACTATACGGTGATGTAGACTTATCTATGTAACCAGTAATGGATATTTTCCCTCTACTTAAGGATAGAAACTTGTCCTTGATGCCACTCAAATATCTTAAAATCATCTTGACCACTTCCCAATGTTTCTTGCCAGGATTAGACATATATCTGCTCACAACTCCCATTGCAAATGCAATGTCTAGTCTCGTAGGTACCATAGCATACATGAGACTACCAACAGTAGACTGATAGGGAACTTTGGTCATGAATTCCTTTTCCTCATTTGATTTGCGGCAATCATCCTTGCTCAGTTTCACATATTTGGGTAAAGGTGTACCCAATGCCTTTCCAATTTGCATATTGAACTTGTGAAGTAGTTCAGATATGCACTCACTTTGAGACAAGTATATGCATCTTTTGCTCCTATCACGAGCAATGTGCATGCCAAGAATATGTTTGACATCCCCCAGATCTTGCATATCAAATATCTCACTCAACTTCTTTTTGAGAATCGACAAATCATAAGAGGACTTCCCATCAATCAACATATAATCGACATAAAGTATCAAGCATATCAAGCTGCCATCTCAGCATCTCTTCGTGTAGAGACAATGATCCTCATTGCTTCGGGAATAGCCTTGAGACTCATAAAAGCATCAAACGTTTGGTGCCACTGTCTAGGGGACTGTTTAAGTCCATACAAGATCTTCTTGAACTTCCAAACTAGACTTTCCTTGCCAGGAACTACATAGCCCTCTAGTTGCTCTATATAGATCTCATCTGTAAGATCTCTATGCAAGAAAGCACTTTTCACATCCATTGGGACTAGTTCTAAGTCCTCCATTGCAATGAATCCAAGCAACATGCATAGGGTAGTCATCTTGACCACTCCAGAGAAGCTTTCCTTGAAATCAACACCATGTTGTTTCTTAAAACCCTTTGTAGCAAGACGTGCTTTGTACTTTGAAAAAGCACTATATTTTTTCTTATATACCCATTTACATGGTAAAGCTTTCATGCCCTTTTGCAAAGGTACTAAATCCCAAGTACCATTCTTGTCAAAAGAATCCAACTGATTCTTCATGGCACACTCCCACTTGACATGATCCTCTCTCTTGCATAGCCTCTTTATAGCAAGAAGGCTCACAAGCATCTGTTTGCATAACAAAATCTAAACCTGGAACATATTTATCAGATGGATGTGAGACACATGCAAAGTGTCTCAATGGTTACTCAATAGGAACATGTGCAGACTGATCTGATTGGACATTCTCTTGAATGTCAAATGTGAAGCATTTTTATGCATTCTAACTAGAGGACTAGTATCCTCAAACATCACTCTTCTCACTTCAACCTCTTAATGGGATGTTTATGCATGTTAGACTCATTGAAAATGGCATCACTACTTCTGATCATTGACTGTGTTTTAGGATCCCATAAGTGATATCCAAATTGTCGTTCTGGACTATATCCAAGAAAATTGCATTTCTTTGACTTTTGGTCCAAATTTTTTCTAAGCTTTTTGGGTATATGAACATATGGCTCACACCCAAAAACTCGAAGATGATCATAATATGATGACTTCCCTGTCCATAAATCCTGTGCCACTTTCAGAACTTTGGCAGTACTAGGTGAAAGGTTAATCACATGAACTGCAGTCAATACTGCTTTTGTCCAAAAGCCTTATGAGAGGTTTGCATGCTGAAACATAGAAGCCACTCTATCTTGAATAGTTATATTCATCCTTTCAGCTACACAATTCTATACTAGGACGGGGTTCTCTTTTCATCAAGAATGTCATTTACATACCTTTGGTGACAATGATAGAATCATACAAAATTTGGTGCGCAGACTTGAGGTGATTACGAGTTTAAAACATCTTTGCTTTATTTGAATGTAAAGCCTTAAGCTTAGTTCCTTTTTCAGTCCCAACTAAAGCAAGCCATTCTCTGAAACTAGTAAATACCTTATCCTTCGATTTGATAGGATATACACAAACTTTTCTAGTTGCATCATCTATGAAAGTGACAATGTAAAGAGAACAACCTAAGGACCTAGTGGGCATAGGACCACACACATCTGTATGAACGAGATCTAAAGGCTGAATTGAAGAGTTATGCATATTTTTGGTTTACTTTCCATATTGACAATGATCACAAAATGAAAACTCACAGAAACATAACACAGGTACGTAGAAAGAATGAGAAAAAATTTTCGTTCCACTATGAGATATATGGCCCAAGTGACCATGCCAAATACAAGCCGTAGGCTATTCAGTAATAGCTAACAAGTGTTCTTTCTGTAATACAAATAAAGGATAAAGTGAACCAACTTTTCTTCCTTTTGAATAACCATATTTCCCTTTGATATATGAAAGGACTAAGCATAGAAGACCACCTTGTAACCAAGGTCATCAAGTTGAACAATTGACATCAAACTACGTGATAACTGAGGTTCATGGCATAGATTATGCATAGTAAAGTTTGAGCCATCAATGAACTGCATGACCACATCTTCAATCCCCACAATGTCACACTAGTAAGAGTCACCAAGTCTCACGGTACCAAGAGACTTTGCTGCATAATTAGAGAACCATTCTCTATGTGGTGTCAAATGGAAAGAAGCACCAGATCTAGTAGCCATGTGTGGGAAAGAGAATCAACCATAAGAGCATTTGGCACATTATTATCATGTCAACACATCAGCATCATGAGAAATAGCATTAATTACATCAATCTTCACAATCGTAGATGGTTGTTAAACGATAATACTTCTATCCAACTTTCGGAAGAGTATTATCGGGTCCTCGGGTTCTTGGGAGTGGTAGGGGTCTGTTAGACAGAGGCCCTGTACTATTTTCCCAATTCTTCACACAATCATAAATACTCCATCACGTCTTAGCACAGTGGGTGAGTCTGAATACTGACCACTCTTCGGCACGGTGAATATTAGGACTTTTAGACTAAATCTGCTATGGTAATGGAGCAGAGGTCCTGTTGTGACTTTTAAATAATAGAATACGCACTTTTCAGTAATTGAATACTACTCAATATGACGATTTCATGTGACAGGTAAGTACACCGAACAATAATACACAGACAACTATAATCGGGATTACGCCAAACTTATCGTATACTGACTCAAGTCACAAATTCCTGCCGCAATTGACAAACTTACCAATACTTCTGTTCACATACAGATCTTTACCGAATTCTCAGTGAACGCAGACTATTGTATCAAATCTGGTCAATTAACCGAAAAGATACTAAATGTAGATGATTAACTTTGACCTTACACAGTCTCTCGTAGGATGACAAACACACTATTTCACGACAGAAAGGATCCAGAATCGTATATAACTGATCATCAAACAGACTCACAACACAAGACTACCGAATGGAAATCGGTTCAACAAGGAGAATAGCAGAATAGTTAGATACGAATAGAATAGAACAGAACTCAATGTACTCATCAATATCTCATACATAGTCTCAAAATATGATGCTCGCAATCTCCCAAAGTGATTCAATATAACAGACAGACAGAATACAATACGATACTTGCAATTTCCAAACACTTCAGTTCGAGATGTGATCAACCCTACTTGCTACAATGCCCAACAGAACAGAGACTCCTTCCGAAAAAACTACTACTACTCATCTTTACCGCTTTCCTTTATGCGCTTTAAATAGAAATCTGCTACAATGTTTCCGCGAATCCACTTTTTACGGCACCTGTCCGGGTTCATCCGTCCTGGTTCGGCGGCCCTCTAACACTGGCACGCACGGTGGACTCGAACCCGTAGGTGCAGTACTGTTAGTAATATCCTTTTGCCTGGGCTATCCCAATGTTCCCTTCCTTTACATGCATCCAGAAAGGCTCTGGCTAAACGTTCAGCATGCCAATATCCTGCTGGTGATTCAGCAAATATAAGCAGGCTCATTCCCCTATGCGCTTGAGGACCATATGCGTGCCTGGCCCTTCAACCCCGAATGTGTCACCGTACGTGATAGGTCTTCTCTTTCTCCAGAACTTCCTCAAACTCGTATAGCTGGTCTAGTTGCCACTTCATGAAGTCCCGCTTTCTTATATGCTGTTGCCTCAAAAGCTCACGCTTTTTATACTTGTATTCTTCAGTTTCTCTCAGGCTCAGTTCAAAAGCGATCAATGTCTTCTTGCATTTTCGCCTGTTTTGGCTGTTGTTCTTCTTTACCCAGCTTTTTCTCAAGTTGTTCACAGCGCTCTATATGCCCAAGTTGCAGCTCTTCCTTTTTGACTTGAATAGCTTCTTGAACATCTAAGCCATCCTGAAAAGCATGTCCATATATACATACAATAGGAGGCCAGACAATGATATGATTGTTAGCTGCCTCGAGATCAAAAGAAGCTGTTCGTGAGTTAGCACAGACAACTTGACCTTGTGAATTGGCCTTGTCATGTGCTTTAATCGCTTCGTCTATGGAATCAAAGTACCCTCTGTGCTGTTGAATCCCCTTTTCTTGAAAGTTTGTGCGTGTTTGTACCGCTTTAGTTCCCATTTCAACTTGGATATGCCTGTGCTATGCTTGTTGAAAATATCCATGTCTTCTGCAGAAGCCATGTACCCATACAGTATCCTATCACCACCTGGCTGAAATATCCTTTTGCAGTGCCTGCTTGGACTTCACTTTCTGAAGAGCTGATCCTGATTCGCTTTGTGCGGAAGAGTTGATTCGCTTTCTCTTCGTCGTCTTCTTCAGTTTCCTCCAGTGGTTGTGCTGATTCTTCGTGCCTAAGTGCTGGGCCTGTGGGTGGGGGTTGTGCAACGAGAATGGTTGGGAAGAGGAAGGAGATGATGTGGGGGAGGCGAGAGCGCGGAGAGCTTCCTTTCTGGAGTTGTTTCACTATAGCGACGGATTCTTTATGGATTCGTTGGAAGAAATAAGAAGCAAAGTTTACAGGTTCACGGGTGGCTAATTCTAGAGCGGAGTAGAAGGGGCGAGAGATACCGTAGGTTCGTTTTTGCAAGTTGAGGATTGCTACAAGAAACTGTAGGGCGGATCGTTCGGGTTCTGGGCGGCAGAGAATGGCATATTCGTTGGATGAGGAGCGGGGAAAGAGTGCGGTCATGCGAGCGATAGGGATGCTAGGGCCATTTTCGCGTCCTTGTGGGGTGAGGCGGTAGGCTGCAGAGAAGGCTTGGAAGGTGATGACGGTCCTATATGGGAGAGAAGGGAAGACCCACTGTCGTTCGGTGACGGGGAATTGGGCGATGGCGTGGATGATTTGTGCGGAGAAGGGATGGGCTTCCACTGAGTGCCAAGGCAACTCAGCAAAGTTGGACAATCCTCTACAACGCAGGTATTTGTCGACGTCTGTCGGGATACCATCACGGAAAGCAGCGTAGTTGGCTAGCGCTTCCATGGTGTTTACAAGCACTCTTACAGATAACACAGAAGACAAGGGAATACGTATAGTCTAGAGAACACAATAGTGTTTAGGCGCAACCGAGGGGGTTAAATAAGGAGAACACGGTGAGAAAGGGAAGGGGAATGGGTATCATTGTTCGGTGCGTGAAAGGTACTGTTTGCATGCTGGCGTGTGTGCTTGAGTGACCGGTAGGGAGAAGCGGCTAGTAACATAAAGATTCGTACAAAACACTACTAAAAAGGAAGAAAAGAAAAAAAAAGAAAAACACAAAAATTTATACAAAACGCGGTTCGCCGCCGAATAATTTAATGCGTATTAGTACTGGGATAATACGGCCGCAGCTTCGACCCATTGATTACCTTTGGCAATGGATTTCCGGTCAACGTAGTCAACCGAAAAGTTGCCGGACCAACTTGTTCTGAAATCTTGAATGGACCGAACCAACGTAACTTGAATTTTCCTGCTGATCTGTTGGACTTCGCATTGTAGAAAAGAACAAGCTGTCCTACCGAAAATACTGAGGTCTTTAAATTGCGGTCATGTGTCCTGGCGTGTCTTAGTTGGATTTCTTTCATAGTTAAGAAACTGAGCCATCGGTGCTCATCTAATTCTCTAAGTGTTTCCAACCGAAATACCAATGACTCTTCGGGTAGAAGCTTCTGAGAAATTGCTACTCTTAAACTTGGTATTACAATTTCCATCGGAGCTATTGCTTCTAGTCCATAGGCTAACTTGAATGGTGTCAAGCCGGTGGTTACCTTATATGTAGTGCGATAGGCCCATAAGACTGCAGGTAGCAACTGATCCCATCTTTCCGGTGTTTCTCTAGTCAATTTCTGAGGCATGTTCAGCAAAGATTTGTTGGTACTTTCTGCCAATCCATTTGCACGAGGATAATATGGTGAGCTGAATTTATGACTGATCTGGAATGACTGTGTTAATGCTTTCATCAAATTGTTCATAAAATGGGTGCCCTGATCTGAAACAAGCTCTAGTGGCAATCCAAATCTTGGAAAGACATCTGATAATAGACATTTTGCTACTTCAACTGCTGTAGCCGAACGTAAAGGCCATGCTTCTGCCCACCTGGTTGCGTAGTCTGTGCAAGTCAATATATACCGGTTATTACTGAATACCGCGGGAGGTGTGATTGGACCAATAAAATCTAGACCCCATTTCTGAAATGGTTCTAAAGGAAGTACTGGATGAAGTGGAAAGTAATGGCGTTGTAGTGGTTGTCCAATTCTTTGACAGCTATCACAAGTTTTGATAAATTCCAATACATCTCTGTACATAGTTGGCCACCAAAGTCCACTTTGCAGAATTTTTCGGTGAGTAAGATCTGCTGCAAAATGTCCTCCTGTTGGACTTGAGTGGGCTAAATTGATGACTGAATTTACTTCATGTGTAGGGATACATCGGAGTAAGGTTCCTGTATGATCTGCATAATAGAATTCTCCAGCAACTAATCGGAACCTTCGACTAAAAACTGCAATTTTTCGGCGTGTAGCTGTAGGGACTTCAGAAGGTAGACATCCATCCGAAAGGAAGGTCAATAACTGATCATAATACGTAGTTGGTACTGGTTGGGTTGACAATTCCTCAGTAGTTGGTTCTGAAGTATAGATGGCTGGCGTTGTATCATTTATACCAACCGGAGGTTCACCTGAATCTAAGCGTGACAAAAAGTCTGCTAAAAGATGTGAACTACCTGGCCGATGAATGACATCATAGTCGAATTCCTGCAATAGTAGGACCCATCGTGCTAGGCGGCCACCTATATGTTGCTGCCGAACCAAGTAAACAAGTGCAGCGTGATCGACATGAAATGTAAATTTTCGGCCCAGCAAATAATGTCTGAATTTTTTTACCGAATACACTAATCCTAAGCATTCCCTCTCAGTTACCGAGTAGTTCTTCTCTACAGGTGCTAATCTTCTGCTAGCATAGTATACTGGTCTAAACCATTTATCTATTTGTTGCATCAGTACACTTCCTATTGCTATATCAGATGCATCAACAAATACGTGAAATGGGTGATCCCAATCTGGTGGCTGTAAAATGGGAACCTGTGTTAATAACTGTTTCAGTCGATCAAATGCTATCTGACATTCCTGAGTCCATTCGAATTGCCGTGGAGTCTTGGAAATTAATTTGTTCAGTGGTATTGCCACATGAGCAAGCCACCGTAAATGCCTTCCATGCCATCTCACTTGACCCATAAACCGCATTACTTCCTTAGGTGTATTAGGCACCGGAGCTTCTAATACTGCTGAAATTTTATCAGGATCGACTTGAATACCCTGTGCCGATATGATGTGACCAAGTAACTTACCACATGAAACCGCAGACACAGATTTGTTTGGGTTTAAACACAATCTATATTCTCTACATCTCTGAAAGCAACATCGTAAATGTACCAGATGTGCGATCATCTTACCGAAAATTGAAAAATCGTCAAGGTATACTTGCATAAATGAGTTGAGATAAGGGAAAATATCTCCTGCATACATCTTTGAAATGTGCTTGGTGCATTCCTCAATCCAAACCACATTACTGTACAAGCAAAGACACCCCAATTTGTAATAAATGCAGTTTTTGGTATATCCTCTTCAGCCATTCGTACTTGATTATATCCACTGTATCCATCTAGAAATGAATACATCTCATGACCTGCTACTTTGTCAAGCATAATATCCAAAAAAGGAATCGGAAAAGGATACTGTTGCAGCATTTAATTTCCGATAGTCTACGCAGATTCTCAATTGCTTGTTTTTCTTTGGTACAATCACAATTGGTGAAATCCATTCCGCATGTTCTATTGGTACTATGAATCCAACTTTTAATAACCTATCAAGTTCAGCCTTTACCTGTGATGCATAATGTGGGTTCATCCGGTAGCTGGTTTGCTTTATCGGTTTCGCTTCTGGTTTTAGCATAACTCTGTGTTGATAAATACGAGGATCCAAGCCCTTCATGTCTTTGTAATCCCATGCAAAGACGTCAGTAAATTCTTGGAGTAATTGAATTAAATCTGCTTGAAAGGCTTCAGGTAAGTTTTGCTTTATCTTTACAGGACGAGGGTGATCTTCATCTCCAAGATTATAAGTAATTAACTGGTCTTCTGGAACATAAAATTGTTGATATTTCTCTGTATTAGCTGATGGTTCGAGAAGTTGCTGTAGTTCATTACCATGAATCGAAATGGTATCTTCCTCCTTAGTTTCTTCGGCAATGGGTATTACTGTACATACTGAAGCATTCCAGGTATCTACCACAGACTGTAGATCAATAGTTCCTAATGTCATTAAATCAACATTATTCTTCAGAAATTCTTCTTCTTCGTCATCAGACAACCCATCTAACATATGGACTGGTTCGGCAAAGTATGGTCGAGCATGTAACTCACAGGGTTGTATCGCATCTAACTTTACAACATATTTGCGATTTTTATTTTTGAACGTAAGTTCCTGGGCTGACCAGTCTTGAATTACCTTGGCTTGTTTCAACCAAGGACGGCCGAAAAGTAGATTGTAATCTAGGGTGGATTCCGGCAATTCTAGAACAACAAAAGTCATCTTGAATGTTGTGTCTTGCACAGTTATGGGTATATCTCGGACCAGTCCTACTGGATGAACTCTAGATTGATCAGCCATCCTAACAAAGAATTGAACTGGTTCTATCTTAGTCCATCCTAACTTCTTACAAAGTGACGCAATGGCAATATTCACGCCAGACCCCCCATCAATTAAAACTTGTGGGATTTGATGTTTATGAAACCATACCGTAATCAGAGGAACTGAGTCATCTACCGTAGAGTCTGGCTCTGGTTGTACTGTTGCGGTAGCTGGAATGCAAGCAGATTTTGTAGTAAACTGTTGTTGAAATTGTTGGCGTATTCCTGGTACTAATGCCAGTAATTGCCCGAAAGGCAGTGTGATGGATGCTTTTGACAATATATCCCATGCTGGTTGCAATTGATTTGCATCTTCCTTAACTGTTGAAGATGAAGCTTGGTCTGAAGATGGTAATTCTACTGCAGATGATGTACCTGCTTCTGTATTGTCAGCACGAGCTTGTGTCGTATCCGGGGACTGGATTACTGGAGTAGGTTCTGGAAAAACAGGTGGTTCTACGGTGGTCCACTGGCTAGCTTTATGATACATTCTGTGTTGTTCACGTATCCCTGGTTCAAATAATTCTGCTGCTGGTTTCAATTGTTTACCGAAACGAGTTTGAACTGCTGCTGCCTGCGTCTCTACAGGTGTGATTGTTACCACATTGGCCATTGGGTTTTGACGTTCCTTTTTCCTTTGATCATATTCCGCTGCATCTCTACAGAATCTTCTAATATGGCCCAATTGTCCACAGAAATGACATCGAGGTGGTGGTAAATTATGATTTTCCGGTGGTGGTCCATTCTGCCAGCGCGGTGTATTATAGTTGTTGTTCCTCTGTCCTCGATAATGTCGATAACCTTGTTGTTGATTGTTTCTCAAATGTGGGGGTACATATTGATTGGCTGGCTGCCCTTGTTCCTGAATAATTGCATTAACTGTTGCTGTTCCTTGTCTTTTGGCATTGTATGCACAATTCTCAGTGGTATGTCCAACAATGTTACAGATGGCGCAATAGGTCTGATTTAACGCACACTGGGCACTAGTATGTCCTGAATTCTTGCAGGTGGTGCAATATACTTGCTTAGTTATATCTTCAGCCACATGTTTGTTTGTTTTTATCCATTCCAAATCCTCTGAAAATCCACCAACTTTGTTTTCCAGCTGAAGGGTCATTGCGATCACTGCATCGAGGGTCATGGCTCCTACACATCTTATAATCATGATTTGCCTAAGTTGAGGAAGTAAGCCATTGATAAACCACTGTGTAATAACATCGTCTGGTAAATTAGCATGATCCTGAAGTAACTGTCTTAAATGTGTTCTGAAAAGGGTAGCATACTCTTGTACAGTTTGATTTGGTTTCTGTCTGTTGTTCTGTAAATACTCAAAGATCTCTGCAGGATTCTTTTTCAGCCTGAATCGCTGCAAAAAAGCGTCTCGTACTGCTTCATAAGTACCGAAATGATTAATATCGTATTCAGTAAGCCATCTTGCTGCTTTATTCACAAGTGTAGATTGAAAAACAAATGCTTTGTATGCCGGATCCGGTGGATGGTTGAGGACAGCGTAACTGATTTCAAAGGTGCGTACGTGAGCATCTGGATCATCTCCTGGAAATCCACTAAACTTTGTGTATGTTACTCCCGTTGGAGCCGATCTGGGTTGACCTAACTGTCGTTGCGGTTGTTCATTCATCGTAAATGTATTATACACTCCTTCTGTATTTCTGTTTTGAGTTTCTGAACTACCGAAATTTGTTTCACCAAATGGCACACTTTCCGGTGCAATTAGCTTACTTACTATATTGCGAATTTCTGTTTCAAATAGTCTTCCTTCCTCCTTGATATCCAGAGTAGGAGGACTTGCTTCCAAACGTTGTAGTTGAGCGGAAGATTCAGCCGAAACTGCTGAATCGTCACCGAAAAACTGTGTTTTTCTTACCGAAATTCCACCGGAAGGATTCGAAATTGTGACTGGATACAGTGTTGATTCGCCTGTGTTAATTTCCTTCCCTAAAGTGTTTCTAATTGTATCTGAATCTATTCCGAAAACTTTTAGACTAGATTCCAACTGCGTCTTGGTAGGTTCCAAAATTGCTGTATTTTCGACAGTCTGCACCGTAGTGATACCAGACAGTTCTAGAGATGTACTACGTTCTACCGTGATTTCACCGGAATCAGTTTTATCGTTCGTCACTTTTTCGACAACTGGGTCAGGTCTAATTGCACTAGTACCTCCCAGAGTTGTTCTTAATACCCCTAACTGGTGATTCTTGGGATACTTTTCACCTGATCGAGTAATCGGCATGTAGCATTTCCGTACTAATCATATAGTATTACGAACAGAACAGTCTTGCAACAATCTGATTCTGTTGCTATTGTCTATCCAACAAAATTTAATTCGAACAAAATACCAGGCAATCTTAATGCCACATCCCCAGTAGGATCGCCAATGTTAAACAATAATACTTCTATCCAACTTTCGAAAGAGTATTATCGGGTCCTCGGGTTCTTGGGAGTGGTAGGGGTCTGTTAGACAGAGGCCCTGTACTATTTTCCCAATTCTTCACACAATCATAAATACTCCATCACGTCTTAGCACAGTGGGTGAGTCTGAATACTGACCACTCTTCGGCACGGTGAATATTAGGACTTTTAGACTAAATCTGCTATGGTAATGGAGCAGAGGTCCTATTGTGACTTTTAAATAATAGAATACGCACTTTTCAGTAATTGAATACTACTCAATATGACGATTTCATATGACAGGTAAGTACACCGAACAATAATACACAGACAACTATAATCGGGATTACGCCAAACTTATCATATACTGACTCAAGTCACAAATTCCTACCGCAATTGACAAACTTACCAATACTTCTGTTCACATACAGATCTTTACCGAATTCTCAGTGAACGCAGACTATTGTATCAAATCTGGTCACTTAACCGAAAAGATACTAAATGTAGATGATTAACTTTGACCTTACACAGTCTCTCGCAGGATGACAAACACACTATTTCACGACAGAAAGGATCCAGAATCGTATATAACTAATCATCAAACAGACTCACAACACAAGACTACCGAATGGAAATCGGTTCAACAAGGAGAATAGCAGAATAGTTAGATACGAATAGAATAGAACAGAACTCAATGTACTCATCAATATCTCATACATAGTCTCAAAATATGATGCTCGCAATCTCCCAAAGTGATTCAATATAACAGACAGACAGAATACAATACGATACTTGCAATTTCCAAACACTTCAGTTCGAGATGTGATCAACCCTACTCGCTACAATGCCCAACAGAACAGAGACTCCTTCCAAAAAAACTACTACTACTCATCTTTACCGCTTTCCTTTATGCGCTTTAAATAGAAATCTGCTACAATGTTTCCGCGAATCCACTTTTTACGGCACCTGTCCGGGTTCATCCGTCCTGGTTCGGCGGCCCTCTAACAATGGTGCAGGTAACTGTTCAACATGCCCATCAACCTTCTTCCCTTTACCTTTGGCATTCTTTAATGCATAACAACCTTTCTTTATGTGTCCTTTCTTACGACAATAATGACATTGGATATCCCTCTTCCTTGATTTACTTCTACTCTTATTCCATTGACCATTCTTTTCCTTGTTCTTGCTCTTGCCATGTCGTTGATTCTTTCCTATTGTTGCAAATATCACACCTACACATTTGGCTAGAGTCTATGTGCAACAAATTGAAGTTCTATGGGAACCAAGCTATGAAAGCATTTACCTTTTCACCACTTGTAAAAGTCTATTTGACTTGGAGAAATAGTTTTAGCTACCAGTAAACTTGTGGAGTTTGTTAGATGGAAAATCCACGACCTTATTTGGAGAGAATATCTCCTAGATTAGAGGATCACTTTTTAGTGAGAGCCAATGAAGAATTCAAATTCAAAATTCAAATGACTCATCTATAAAAGACGATTGAAAAAACTCGTGGGTAGAGATCACTTCAATTCCAAGGTTTTGTTCATTACATTGTAAGAGAGTGAGGCTCATTTCATAGCCTACAATACTCAATATCATTAGGCATTGTTTATCAAGCCAATGATCATGTACAACATTGTCTTGTAATACAATAGATCAATACTTTCATCTATGGTCTCTCTGTCATAGTTACTTTGAATAGTCCTTTTGTACTTCTCATATCTCTGTCCATTCGTCCCTAGTTTCAATGTTATATAGATTTTTGGAATCAACACAAAGTCCTCTACATGCTGACAACGTTTGATGATAATCCATTCAGCAGATGTTGAGAAAAGCGCTTCGAAGTACCTACTCGTCAAACTCTGTAGAGGTCCTAAAAAATCAGGGGTAATGACTTGATTGGTAAATTGATTGCTCTCTATATAGAGAATCATTTTAAGTGATTCCACTTGGCATCATTAGCTCATTAATCTAATTTGATAACTCCAAAAGGAAGTTTTCTAATTCCTACTATACTAGAAGCACTGAGCTTAACAAGCAGTAGGTGCGTGAACAAAAATAGAAAGTTTTCATTGATCTTTCAACTTACAAGTAGTCTGTTTTGAATCAATCATTTCTCAAATCATTTCCAAAGTAAATAGGCGCTTGTTTAGTGTCATTGGAAAGCTAAGAGGGCCTACAATGCAACTCTGAAGCAAAAAGGGGCTGGTACAAAGTAGGGATTGGCAGTACCGACTCATATCTTGGAGTGTCCATCCATCTTTCTCAACCATGGTATGAGAGCAAAGCTAAGGTCAAATGGGAGATGGTTTTCCTTCTTTGATTGATAAATTGGACAAGAACAACTATCAAGCATGGTCCTTGAGAATGAAGACATACTTTCAAGGAAGGATTCCCTATGGATATATCTTAGGAGATGAGGAGATGCCCATTTTCAGAAGCAAAGGACAACCTACAAGAGAGGAACATGAAAGACTCAATACATGGTGTGCCAATGATGCATTAGCAAGGTCATACTTACTTGACTCAATCTCTGATTTTCTTCTTCCACACATTAGGAACTATAAGACATCCAAGAGACTTGGGAAACAGTGTCTTCATATTTCTCTTCCAACACAAGGGCTAGGAAGAACAAATTGTGGATTGCTTTTACCACTCAAAGAAAGCAACCCAAGCAAGGCATCTGAGAGTATGTGACCAAAGTCAAGGATATAGCTGATCAATTGGCAAGCATAGGAGAAGAAATTGAAGAGGAGCAGATTGTAAGACATGTAATCAATGGCATTAAAGAACATGACAAATGGGAGAGCTTCACCACTACCATGGACTTGTACATGGACATGCAGATTCCAGAACTTACCACACTCATGGGGTAACTCTTCACCCATGAAGCCAAGCTAAACAAGAATGGAGATTCATCGAGGTAATAGCTCTTCCCCCTATACACAGATAAAAGTAAGACTAAAGAGAAAGGAAAGAATAAGAAGATTGAGGATGAAGGAGCTACCTCCCAAGCCAACTATGCACGGAGAGGTAGAAACTCAAGAGGAAGGGGCAAAGGAGGTAAGCAAGGTAGGGAGAGACCTTATAACTCCTCACCATGTAATATTTGTGGATTGTCAAATCATACTACAGATAAGTGTTATAGGAACTTCAAGAATCAGAGAGGTAGACGATTTCAAAGAGGTGGAGATACACAATAAAGAGGAAGATTCAATCACCATCAAGACTACAATCACAATTACAACAACTACTACAATAAGAACTACCAAGGAGGCTATAAATCAAGCAAAGATTAGAACAACTATACAGAGGAGCAAAAGGATTCTCTTTTGATTATGAATATGATCTCAATACTAGGTATAAATGATGACCATCTCTTCTACATTGATTCAAGATGCTCAAACCATGTGGCAGGTAATGTAGCTCTTCTCTCTGACCTTGAGGAACCAAAGGGTAAGCATCAGGTACAAACAGGTGATGACACCAAGCACTCAGTGATTAAAGTAGGAAATGTTAAGACCTCTCATGGAAATAGAAATATGTTGAGCAGGGTTCTATATGTACCAACAATTACCAAGAATTTGATGAGTGTTGGACAGATTGTGGAAAAAGGTATGCAGGTTAGGCTCAGCCAATATGGAGCATTTTTGGAGGATCCCCAATATGGATTCAAGAGAATTTCCAAAGGAGAAAAGACAGGTAGATTATTCATGTTTGAACTTGAAGTTACAAGGAATTTTGCACTCTATAGTTACAAAGACCAAACACTATCAGAGCTTGAAATTTGGCATAAGAGATTAGGGCATATTGGTGAGAGAACTTTAAAGCAAATGTGTAGAGATCAATATGAGCTTGGGATACCTAATGTATCCAAGCAAAACATGACCTATAAATGTGGTGCTTGTCAGTTTGGAAAATCTCACAGGTTACCCTTCTCAAGGAAAGGCTACATGCATGAGGACTACCTAGAGCTTGTCCATACAGATGTATGAGGACCAAGTAAGGATCCCTCAATTTTTGGATCAAGGTATTACCTATCTTTAATTGATGATTGTAGTAGGTGGATTGTCTTATATTTTATGAAGCACAAAGATGAAGTATTCAGTTGTTTTAAAAAATATCTTGCGCTTGTTGAGAACCAAATAGGAAGAAGCCTTAAGAGACTAAGATCAGATGGAGGAAGTGAGTACTTCTCAAATGATTTTGATGCATTCGTGCAGGATAGAGGAATTAAGAGAGATCTCAAAACAAGGTATACCCGTTAGCAAAATGGGATGGTAGAAAGGAGAAATAGACTAATTGTTGAAACAGCCATGTCAATGTTAAATGAGAAAAAGTTACCTAATTACCTATGGGCAGAGAGTATATTGACTACCACTTATCTTGTAAACAAGTTGCAATCCTAATCTCTTGATGGGATGACCCCATATGAAGCATGGCATGGTAGAAGACCTTCACTTGATCATTGCAGGACCTTTGGATGTGTTGTTTATGTGCATATCCCTTCTCAAATAAGAGGTAAGCTAGACCCTAAGGTAGAGAATTGCATCTTCATAGGGTATGACTTGAATCAGAAAGGGTAGAGGTTCTATAATCCTTCCGAAAAAGAATTTATGGTAAGTAGAGATGTTTTCTTTGATGAGAATGACTCTTGGTTTGAAAGTGAATGCAAGAAAGTAAAGCTACCTTATGACTTGGAAGAGGAATTCGCAAGCCTCACTAAGGAGGAACCGAACCAAATTGAAGACATCATCTCAGATGATGAGGACATCATCAACTTAGAAGAATTCAAGGCATGGAAGTCCAAAGGCAAAGTCAAGATGAAGAAATTAGAGGATATACCTGAATCATCCAAACCAGCAATCAGAAGATCACAAAGGGAGAGCAATAAGCCAATCACATATGGGTATGAAACTTCCTTAGTTACTTAGCATTCTATTTATCTTGCAAAAGAGTTGTCATTTGAAGAGCCATCATCATATGAAGAAGCAAAGACCAAGGCAGAATGGAAGGAAGCTATGGATGAGGAAATTGAAGCACTCAAGGAAAATGATACTTGGGAACTAGTGCCAAAGAAGGAGTCTATGAAGGTAATTGATTCTAGATGGATCTAAAAGATCCATAGGAATTCTGATGGATGAATAAGCAGGTAAAAAGCTAGGCTTATGGCTAAGGGTTTTGCACAAACCCAGGGAGTTGATTATGAAGAAACCTTCTCAGTATTGGTAAGTGTGGATGCATCAAAGAATTGGAACATGTACCAATTGGATGTAAAAAATGCATTTCTTAATGGCTAGATATCAGAGGAGGTGTATATGTCTCAACATCTTGGCTATGAGGATCCAAGAAAGGTAACATATGTGTGTAAATTCAACAAAGCTCTTTATTGACTGAAACTGGCACCTAGGGCATGGAACCATAGGTTGACTACATACCTAGAGGATCAAGGATTCATCATGAATAAAGCAGATACTTCTCTGTTTGTTAAGAGGAGTAATTCAGAGGTAATATACCTATGTGTATATGTTGATGATATCATACTCACAGGTAATGATGCTAGTGGCATCAAACAGATTAAGAATCAAATGATGCAGGAGCTCAAAATTAGTGACCTTCGATCACTAAAGTATTTTCTTAGACTTGAGTTAGTTTATACTAACTCTGGAATTTATATTACTCAAAGAAATTATATATAAGACATGTGAAAGAAGTTTCATTTGCAGGATGCCAAGGTAGCAAGCACTCCAATGGAGGTAAAACAAAGAAGTTTCATTTGCAGGATGCCAAGGTAGCAAGCACTCCAATGGAGGTAAAACAAAAGTTAAGTGCTCATGAAGGTGATGTGCTTGAGAATATTGCAGGTTACCAAAGCATAGTAGGAAGCTTGAACTATGCTACATTGACAAGGATTGATATTGCTTATGGACTAAGTGTCTTAAGTCAATTTATGCACAAACCTAGGGCACCTCACTTGGAAGCTGCAAAGAGGATTTTGAAGTACCTTAAGTGCACTCAAAATCAAGGATTATACTTTCCTTATACCTCAGATTTGGACATCAAGATATATTCAGATGCAGATTGGGCAGGTTGCAAAGATGATAGGAGTACCTTAGGTTACCTATCTTTTACAGGTGACAAACCTATGTCATGGTCTTCAAAGAAGCAACCTACTGTTGCTTTGTCTTCTATAGAGGCACATAAAAAATTCAAATGACTCATCTATAAAAGATGATTTAAAAAACTCGCGGGTAGAGATCACTTCAATTCCGAGTTTGTGTTGAGTAAATTGTAAGAGAGTGAAGCTCACTTCATAGGCTACACTACCCAGTATCATTAGGCATTGTTTATCAAGCCAATGATCATGTACAACATTGTCTTTTAATACAATAGATCAATGCTTTCATCTATGGCCTCTCTATCATAGTTACTTTGAAGATTCATTTTATGTTGCTCATATCTCAGTCCTTTCTTCACCATTTTCAATGTTGAATCCTCTCCAAGTCCTCCACATGATCACAAACGTTGAGCATAATCCATGTAGAAAAATTGGAGAAAACTGCGTCGAAGTACCTATTGGAAAAACTCTGTAGAGATCCTAAAAAATCGGGGGTAATGATTTGATTGCTAAATTGATTGCTCTATGTATAGTATGTCATTTTAAGTGATTTCACTTGGAATAATTAGTTAATTAAGCTAATTTGATATCTCCAAAAGGAATGTTTCTAATTCCTAATGTACTGAAAGCACTTAGCTTAACAAGAAGCAGGTGTGCGAACAAAAATAGAAGGTTTTCATTCATCTTTCAACTTGGAAGTAGCCTATTTTGAATCAATTATTTCTCACATCATTTCCAAATTACATACACACGTGTTTAGTGTCATTGGAAAACTAAGAGGGCCTACATCTCAACTCTAAAGCAAAACGGGGCTGGTACAAAGTAGGGATTAGTAGTACCTACTCATGTCTTGGAGTGTCCATCCATCTTTCTCAACATTTCCTTGGTAAGTGTCATGAAAATTATAAGCATCTCCACTCTAAGTGCCAACCATAGATTTTCTACAAATCTCCTCACTCAAGAGTGCTCCACATATGTCATCATAGACAAGTTTACCACCAGGTGCACTACTGCTAATCGTTGTGCAAAATGTATCCCATGATGATGGCAAGGTGCATAATAGCAACACTGCTTTCATTATATTATCCATATCCATTCTCTTAGCCTGTAAGTGGGAGAATATAGCATCAAACTCATTGAAATGAGCAAAAACACTATCTATGTCCTTCACACGAAGGTCATATAATTTTCTCATTAGATACTCTTTATTTGATGCCCTCTCTTTTTCATATGTAATGCATAACTTCTTCCAAAGCTCCTTTGCACTTTCACAATCTAATACTTTAAAGTAAAGATTATCTACCACATGCAAGGGATTGGTAGAACTAGCCATTTCATCTAACTCATCCCAATCCTCTTCATCCATGTCAGCAAGCTTCTTTGAAATTCCATTTACTCCCTTCCATTGCCTCCCTTGAATCAACATGTCTTTAATCTAATTCTTCCATAGAGCAATCTTTGTGGCATCAAACTTTCGGATCTCAAAATGGTATTTGCCCTACAAGTTATAGCTTCTCCTTAGAACACTGGCAATAGAGCCTGCTCCACCATATGTGCCTAACATCTCTGATGCCATGATGGTAGAGAAATGAATCGAATGATAATGGAGCTAGAAGAGTCCAAGCACCAAAAAAAAAAGTGTGTCAAGAAGTAAATCAACCACTATATAGTTGACAAAACCAAAAATCTGGAAAATTTTTGCTAGAGTATCCTCTGCAAAATGAGAGTATGATCAGTGTAAAAACTGACATGTTAATCTAGATAGTGAATCAATGACTCCATTGGATATAATCAGTTACCCAATAGAAGCCAACTAGGCTTATCGAGTACCTATGGACAATCATCTTAGATCTCCTATGGCTAGGCTGGGTAAGTCTTCTACCTACATCATCAAACCGATCCCAAGAGCTGGGTGTCCCCCAATTAAGAAAACCTCGCCACGACCCTCTTTATCAAACGTAAAAGGCTTTATGCAAAAAACATAACCGCTATATCAATGACCACATGGACATACATAAGTACTATCCAGAAAAGCATACATGGTGTGTATGTGCTCAATATATGCAATAAAATGATACTAAAAATGCTGAGTGCATAGCCCAAAAACTAGCCAACAACACCCGCAAGTGACTGTCAACTTTGATGTTTTAGGCTCAAAAACCTTCATAAATTTGCAGTGGCTGATCCCACCGAAACTGAAAAGCTTTTAAGAAACCTGTAGTTTTATGAGTGTGGCTGAAAGCATAGCCCCAAAGGTTGATATTTATTTGCAGATAAGTATAAATGACACTCTTCTTGATCTTCTCGGACCTGTGTGAAGAGAACTATGTGCGAAGGCACTCCAAAAAGGGCTCCAAAAGACACCCCAAAAATGCTTCAAAAATAGGCTTTGAAAGCAAAGAATGAAGCTTTGAGGAACCAAAACATGTTCAAGGTAATGTCAACCTGAGTCTTTCCCCTTCTTTAGACACCAAAAAAGTGTAGCTTACTAGCAAGAGATTTCCATGGTTAAGCAAGCTCCGGGAGAACAGTACTAGGATGGGTGATCTCCCATGAAGTACTCGAAACCTTTATCTTCCTTGATCGTTGAGGTCCTCCCTCATGTGCATCCAACATCGCCAATAGTGACTTTGGTGAATCAGATGACAAGGTATTCGAAGGTCTATGCCGTGGTCTCCGCCTTAGTTGTAAGCCTTGGAAAAAGCCTTGGGTGGGTGGGTAGGTGCACCCTTCGCTTGCACAAAAGGAAAAATTCTTTTGCGTTGAAACGCTCTGGTACTAGTGAAGTATTTTGATGGGAATGCAACATAGTGCACTCTCCTTCTTGAGAGCTCCACGACGATATCCTCGGAGTAGAAAATCGAGCTCCTAAGGCCACACATAGTATTCCGCATAGATGCTACAAAGTACACAGAAAAACACATTACATAGGCAGCAAGAAAACAAACTTCTTAGGCCTTATGAATGTAGTCAAACTTACAATCCATGATTGACCATGGCACTATATGTTTTTTCAAAGAACATATACAAAGAAGTGTCCTATGGCCATTTGGCCTTTCACATGGACACTAACGGTAATAGATCAAGCCTCTATATATTTCATTGAAGAACATGTATGAAAGTGTCTGATGGATATCTAGCCTTTCATACGGATACTAACAATAATTAATGGACAGATAGATAGATGAACAATTGTATTGATATATAGATGGATAGATAGATGCATAAGTAGATAGATAGTTAGATAAAAATATGAATAGGTAGATGAATAAACACATAGATAGATAGATAGATAGATAGATAGATAGATAGATAGATAGATAGATAGATAGATAGATAGATAGATAGTCACCTTTGCTTAATGTTGGTGTAGGACAATCAACAATTGAAGTTATGATGAACGCTTGGAAGTTAAGGACTAAAGAAAAGATCAAGTTATGAAGCATGAAGGAAGTGCATGTCTAGAAAATGAAGATGTGTATACATATGTACATTAATTTAGAGTCAGTTCATCATATACTTTTGTATGGTCATAAGCTTGTAAATATTTGCCTATATATACAAAGAAAATGTCGGGGCCAAGGGAGAGAATGTGTTAGAATAAGTTTTGAGGAGAATTAGATGTCAATAGACATTTTAGAAGTGAGTAGAATCTCTCTCATCAATCAGATGTAAATTTCTCAGAAATGGAAAAATGTTGCACCCAATCTTTCTAAGTATTCTCCTTCTGTGTTGAATCTTTTGTGAAATGATTTTCTACAAGTCTAAGTCTATAGTTGATTGACCTATGTACAAATTTTCAGCTTCTAATTGTGATGAGACTGAGAGAATTGAGTGTAGGAACATTTACATGTGTAAATGGAAAGAAGTGAAGTTACAAGAGACACAAAATTGGATGCTAATGTTTTGGTCAGTTCTCCTTCCACACTTCAGACACCACTCCCAATCCCCCCTCCACCAACCTTATCACCATTCACGAGAATCTTCACATTTGCATCCACTATTCCCATCCACTCTTCCAAACCCTGTCCATTGATTTTAGATAGTCATGCATTCAAGCATTCCAATCCCATATATTCATCATCCACTATTGACAATGCTCTTCAAAAAATGTTTATGTGTATGCATCAAGTTCATGAGGAATTTAGTACAAAGGCACAATTATACCAAGATTTAAAGTTGCACACCATCCACCTACAAGCATAGCTAAACTCTTTGAGCATAAAAAATGTCTGCCTCAATGCTAGATACACAATGAGCAAAGCAAGCACCCACCCACCCACCCAAGGCTTTCTCCAAAGCTTATGACTAAGGCGAAGACCAAGGCATAAAAATTGGCATACCTTGTCATCCGAGTCACCAAAGTCACCATTCGCAACATTGGCTATGCATAAGGGAGGACCTCAACGATCAAAGAACATAGAGGTTCTCGGTACTTCTCGGGAGGTCACCCATCATAGTATTTTCCCCCCAAAGCTCATTTAACCGTGGCAATCTCTTGCCACTAAGCTACACTCTTGTGGTGTCTGAAGAAGGGGAAAGACTAAGGTTAACATTACCTTGAACATGTTCTGGTCCCTCAAAGCTTCATTCTTTGCTTTCAAAGCCGGTTTTTGAAGCATTTTTAGGATGTCTTCTGGAGCCATTCTGGAGTACTTTTGCACATAATTCTCTTCACAGAGGTCCAATAACATCAAGATGAGTGTTCTTTGTACTTCTTTGACAATATATATCAACCTTTGGGGATGTATTTTCAGCCACACTCATAAAACTATAAGTTTCTCAAAAGGTTTTCAGTTTTGGTAGGAGCAACCACTAAACATTTATGCAAGTTTTTGAGCCTAAAACATCAAAGTTAATAGACACTTGCAGGTGTTGTTGGCTAGTTTTTGGGTTGTGCGTTCAACCTTTTAGTGTCATTTTATTGCATATATTGAGTACATACACACTATGTATGCTTCTATGGACATCGCTTATGTATGTCCATGCAGTCACTCATATAACAGTTACGTTTTTTTGCATAAAGTCTTTTCGGTTTGATAAAGAGGGTTGTGGTGAGGTTTTCTTAACTGGGAGACACCCAGATGTAAGGGCTTCTTCAATGATGTGGGTGGAAGACTTACCTTGCCTCGCCATAGCAGATGTATGATAGTTGTTCATAGGTGCCAAATAAGCCTAGTTGGCTTCTATTGGGTAACTCATTATATGTAGTGGGCTGAGTGATTCGCTCTGCAGATAAACATGTTAGTGTTTTATGATATTTTGACACTAGTCATATGCTCATTTTGCAGGGGAGACTCTAGCAAAATTTTTTGAGATTTTAAGCTTTGTCAACTATAAAGTGTTCGAGTTACTCCTTGATACACTTATTCGCTGGTGTTTGGACTCTTCTAGCTCCATTATCCTTTTATTCAGGTCTCTACCATCATGGCATTAGAAGTCTAAGGCACATCTCGTGGATCAAGGTCTAGTGCCAGTGTTCCGAAGAAGCCTACTGACATGGATGAAGATGATTGGGATGAGTTAGATGAAATGGTCAGGTCTACCATTGGCTTGCATGTGGCAGATGATGTTTACTTTATAGTATTAGAGTGTGAAAGTGCAGAAGAGATTTGGAAGAAGTTATGCAATACATATGGAAAAGAGACAACATCAAATAAAGTGTATCTGATGAGAAAATTATATGAACTTTGTATGAAGGACACAAATAGTTTTTTTTCTCATCTAAATGAGTTTGATGCTATATTCTCCCAGATATAGGCTCAAAAAATGGATATGGATAATGAAATGAAAGCAATATTGTTGTTATGCACATTTCCATCATCATGGGATACGTTTTGCACATCTATTAGCAATAGTGCACCTGGTGATAAACTCCTCTATAATGACATATGTGGAGTACTCTTGAGTGAGGAAATTCATAGAAAATCTATGGTTGCAAGTCATAGTGGAGATGCATATAATGTTTGTGATTCTTACCAAGGAAAGAATCAGCAACATGGTAGGACAAAGAACAAGGAAAAGAATGGTCAATGAAATAAGAGTAGAAGTAAATCAAGTAAGAGGGATATCAAATGCCATTATTCTCATAGGAAAGGACACATGAAGAAATATTTTTATGCATTAAAGAATGCTAAAGGTAAAGGATAGAATGATGATGGGCATGTTAAACAGTTACTTAGACCATCTACTTTGACTATGAAGATTGAAGAAATTAATGCTATTTTTGATGGTGCTAATTTGTTTACACTTGATAGTACCATTCCAACTGAGGATCTTATGGCTGATTCTCTTTCCCACATGTGGCTGCTAAATTCTGGTGCTTCTTTCCATGTGACACCACATAGAGAATGGTTCTCTAATTATGCAGCAAAGTCTCTTGGTACTGTGAGACTTGGTGACTCTTACCAGCGTGACATTGTGGGGATTGGAGATGTGGTTGTGCAATTCATTGATGGTGCAAAATTTACTATGCATAATGTATGCCATGTACCTCAATTATCACAAAATTTGATGTCAATTGGTCAACTTGATGACCTTGGTTACAAGATGTTCTTCTCTGCTCATTCCTTTTGTATATCAAAGGGAAATATGGTTATTACAAACATAAGCAAAGTTTTCTCGCTTTATCCTTTATTTGTATCACAGAAAGAACACTTATGAGCTATTACTAGACAACATATGGCTTATATTTGCCATGGTCATTTGGGCCATATATCTCATAGCAGAATGGAAAATCGTTCTTGTTCAGACTACTTACATGTGTTATCTTTATTTGATTTTCCATTTTGTGAGCATTATCAATATGGAAAGCAAACCAGAAATGTGCATAGAATGCACATCTGCAACTCAGCCTTTAGATCTCGTTCATACAGATGTGTGTGGTCCTATGCCCACTAGGTCCTTAGGTGGTTCTCTTTACTTTGTCATTTTCATAGATAACACTACTAGAAAAGTTTGGGTATATCCTATCAAATTTAAGGATGAGGTATTCTGTACTTTCAAAAAATGGATTGCTTCAATCTAGACTGAAAAAGGAATGAGGCTTAAGGATTTACATTCACATAATGGGGGTGAGTATACCTCACATGAATTCAACCTTTTTTGTTAGCCTAGAGGGATTCATAGAGAGTTTATAGGTCCTTGTACCCTTTAACAAAATGGTGTAGCTGAAAGGATGAATAGAACTATTTAAGAAAGAGTAGTTTCTATGCTGCATTATGCAAACCTCTCACAATACTTTTGGGTAGAAGCAATATTGACTAAAATTTATGTGATTAACCTTTCACCTAGTACTACCAAAGATCTAAAAGTGGCACAAGAGTTATGGATAGGGAAGCCACCATATTATTATCATCTTTGAGTTTTAGGGTGTGACCCATATGTTCATATACCCAAGAATCTTAGAAAAAAGTTGGACTATAAGTCAAAGAAATGCATTTTTCTTCAATATGGTCGAGAAGGACAATTTGGATATTGGTTATGCCATCTTGAAACACGATCAATGTTCAAAAGTAGTGATGTAATTTTCAATGAGTCTAAGATGCATAAACTGATGGAGAGTGTTAATCCCCAAAAGAACAACCTACTCTTGAATTTAGAACACCTCTATATCAAGAGTAAGTCATAACCTTCACCAAATTAGAGGTCCAATCTCCAAATTATCAAAAGTTGAAAAATTCTGTGAAGAAGATAAAACACAGAAAGTCTGCTGCACAATTTCTTCTCATTGACCTATCAAATATGTAAAGTTTTCTATGAAATTTTGTATGGAGTGTCGCCTAGAAGTTGCGCACCTCCTCCAAGTTAAAGTTCTTCAAAAGGTTTAGTATAACTTGAGAAATCAACTTCACAAGTTACCTATGTCTAAATCTGCACTTCTGAGAAGTCGATTTGACACCCCTAACTTCTTAGCTTTTGTTCTCACAATGTCGAACCCGTTTTATCAAATCCTTTTGGCTGTAGATAGCTTATCTTTCAACTTAGATTTTGAGCTATCATATGTGTAAAACTTTACACTGTGCACTGAACACTACTCATTTCTTTGGACTCGAAATCTGCGCCTGTTTCAGAGAACTGTGAACACTCATCACATATGAATGTTCCTACACACAATTCTCCTAGCGTGTTTACAATTAAACTCTGAAACTCAAGTCATAGACTCATTAACTATGAACTTAGATATCCTCAAAAGGATTTCACAAATGATCTACCATAGACGGAGCAAACACAGAAACATCGGGTGCAATATTTCTTTCATTTCTGGAGAAGACTACAACTGAAAATGAGAGAGAGACTTCAACTCACTTCTCATGTGTCTACTGACATTTACAATCACTTATTTCTCTATTCCTATGCTCATACATAGTCTCTCCTTGTCTTCTCTCTTTACCCCGACATTTTCCAAAAGTATTTATAGGCAATTATGTACAAACTTTTATCAAAACATAAGTATATGTAACCTATGTCTTAACTAATGTACATATGTGTACATGTCCTTCACTCTTGTGAATGTATCCATCTTCTTTACTTCAAATCTTCAATTGGTGATTGGTATACACCAACAGCTCCCCCTCAATCATCAATTGAGGTTTCTCTTTTCTTCTTTATACCTGCCATGTCTTTAAACTTCTGTAGCTTTGGTCAATCCAAGCTCTTTGTAAGCATATCAGCTATTTGATCTTTAGTTGAAGTATGTATGACTTCAATCTCTTTATCCATCACCTTCTCTCTTAGAAAGTGATACTGTATCTCAATGTGTTTGGTCCTGGCATGAAAAACAGGATTAGCAGCTAAATACAATGAACTCATGTTATCTCCATATATAATTGGTATCCCATGCACAATGTCAAAACTCTTCATCAAGGTCTTGAGCCAAATCACTTCCTTTGCAGCTTCAACCATGCCTTTATATTCAGCTTCTGTAGAAGACAAAGCAATTGTATGTTGCTTCTTGGAACACCATGAGATTAACTTATCTCCCACATAACACATGTATCCAAAAGTTGATCTTCTATCATCTGGATTACCTGCCCAATCTGCATCAGTATAGATCTTGATGTTTGTATCTGATGTGAACCCATAATACAAACCTTCATTGAGTGTACCCTTAATGTACCTCAACACTCTTTGTCCTGCAATCCAATGTTCTTTCCTTGGGCAATGCATGAATTGAGACAAAACCCCTACTGCATATGATAAATCAGGTCTAGTTAAAGTAGCATAGATAAGACTACCAACCAAACTCTGATATTGTCTCATGTCCTTGAATTCTTCACCTCCAAACTTACTCAATTTGTGATTCACCTCCATTGGTGTAGGTGCTACCCTGCAATCATCCATTTTAAACTTGATTAACAAGTTCTTCAAATAGCTTTCTTGGGTCACAAATACTCCATGTTGAGTATATGTAATCTCCATGCCCAAGAAATATGACAAGTCTCCCAAGTCACTTATTTTGAACTCCTTTTCCATTTGCTTCTTGAGTCTTTGTATTCCTTCTTCATCTGTACCTGTAAGGATTATATCATCAACATATATGCACATGTATATGAAACCATTATCACTTGCTTTGACAAGCAAGCTACTATCTGCTTTAGACACCTGAAATCCAAGTTCTTTCAAGAACTTTAAAAGTCTATAGTTCCATGCCCTTGGGGCCTGCTTCAAGCCATACAAAGCTCTCTTGAGCTTACACACATGATCTGGATACCTTGTATCTCTGAACCCTTGAGGTTGCTCCATGAACACATCATCTGAAATATAACCATTCAAAAAAGCATTTTTCACATCAAGTTGACATAACTTCCAACCTTTACATGCAGCAATAGCTATAAGTGTCCTGATGGTTGTCATCTTTGCCACAGGACTATAAGTCTCATCATAATCAACACCATATGTCTGAGCAAACCCTTTGACAACAAGTCTAGCTTTGTATCTAGACACACTTCCATCTGCAAACCTCTTGGTCTTGTAAACCCACTTGCATCCAATGATTTTCTGACTATTTGGCTTTGGAACCAAATCCCATGTTTGATTCTCCAATAGTGCATCATATTCTTCCTGCATAGCTTTCTCCCATTTTTCCTTACCTTTTGCCTCTTCATATGTAGAAAGGTCTTCATCTGTTTTCATCATATAAGCATAATCTTTTGTGGCCAAAAATGAAGTATCATAGCTATACCTTGTAGGTTGCCATTTGTTCCTTGTAGACCTCCTAAGTTCTCCACTTCTTGAGGTTTCTGGTTCTTCATATTCAGGATCAAATCTTGGTGTTTCTTCCACTTCAACCTGCACTTCATTATTCTCTTGTTCATCAAATATCTGAACCTTTGATTTACCTTTCCTTTGGCTCACTTCTTCTTCATCACCTGTATTGATATTGATTGTACCTGCATACCAAGTGCTTTGCTCATCAAATGTAACATCTTTAGAAACCATGAATTGTTTTGTAGATGGACTCCACAATCTATAACCCATCTGCTTATCATCATAACCAATGAAAACATATTTTTCAGCTTTAGGCTCCAACTTGTGCCTTAATTGTGATGGCACATATGCATATGCCACACACCCAAAAACTCTGCAATGATCCAAGGTAGGTCTCTTACCCCACCAAGCCTCATATGGTGTCATACCCTACAAAGCTTTACATGGTAACCTATTGACCAAATAAGTAGCTGTATTTACAGCCTCAGCCCACAAATAATTAGGACAATTTTTCTCCTTCATCATGGATCTTGCAAACTCAACAATTGTTCTATTTCTCCTTTCTGCTACACCATTTTGTTGAGGAGAGTACCTGCAAGTAACTTCCCTTTTTATACCTGCATTCCACAAGTAATCACTGAACTCATTAGAAAAATACTCTCCCCCTCCATCTGACCTTAGTCTTTTCAACTTATGTCCTGTAATTCTTTCTGCATATGCATGATAGTGTTTGAATGTATTAAACACTTCTGACTTATCTTTGATCACATAAATAGTGATCCATAAACACTTCTGACTTATCTTTGATCACATAAATAGTGATCCATCTAGTAGCATCATCAACATAAATCACATAATACCTTGACCCATTTATACTGAAATCATTTGATGGTCCCCACACATCTGTGTGTACCAATTCAAGCTTCTCTGAGTACATAAAACCATGCTTGGAATAGGAATGCTTATGAGCCTTACCTAATTGACATGCCTCACATTTATATGTCATATGTTGACCTGCAACATTAGGCAATCCAAGCACTGAACCATTGTTAATCATGTCTTTAATACCTCTTTCATTGAAATGTCCAAGCCTCTTGTGCCAAAGATCTAACTCAGAGATCTTATGTCCTCCATATGTGAACATAGCATGACCAATATTGCCTTGAATCTTCAATGTAAAAAATCTTCCTTCTTTCTTCCCTGAAACAATCTGTTTATACCCTTGGCTAGGGTCTTCCACATATACTCCATCATTAGTGAACCTTACTTCATATCCCTTTTCAACAATTTGTCCTACACTTATCAAATTCTTAGGAATTGTAGGAACATACAAGACCTTACTCAATAAGGTGCTACCATCCTTGGCCTTTACTGATCCAATTGACTTCACATTGTGCTTTGTGTTGTCACCTGTTTGAACAACATGATTAAAAACCTTATTCTCCAAATCAGTCATCAAAGCTATATTACCACTTAGGTGATTGCTACACCCTGAGTCAATGTAGAAGACTCTCTGATTTTCACTTTGCCTTTCACAAGTTGCATTCATTATCAATGTTGAATCCTCCTTTTGATCTGAAGCATAATTGTAGTAGGTGTTGTTGTATTGTTGACTTTGGAATCCTCTACCTGCATTTCTTCCAAAGTAACTCCTACCACCTCTGCCTCTGAAATTACCTCTTTGATTTCTGCCTCCTCTTCCTCTTGAATTTTAGTTCTGATTATATCCACCATTACTCTGATTATTATGCCAACAATCATTAGCTAAGTGATTTGTCTTACCACAAATCCAGCAAGCTTTGCCTCCATCTTTGTTGTTCCTGCCTCTTCCTCTACCTTTGCCACCTCCTCTTCCTCTTAGGAAGTTGGCTTGACTAGTTGTACCTTCATCTTCACCTGCTTGTTGCTTTCCTTTGCTATTCTTCTTCTTGTCCTTTGAGTACATTGCATGACCTGCACTCTTGTCACCATCTCCTTTAACATCTTGCTCAAATGTCAGCATATGACCTAGCAACTGATTTAAATCAGGAGTGAAATGATCAAGTGATAATTCTGTAGACAAAATGAATGGCTTCCATTTGTCATCACCTCTTAAACCTGTAAGAATTTGCCTTACCAATTTATCCTCCTCAATGTCTTCATCAAGAGCTCCTAAAGCATCTGCAATGTCTTTCATCCTTGTTACATAGTCTGAAATAGATTGAGAAGCCTTCTTCTTAAAGGTTGTAAATTCTGCCCGTAAAGATGCCTTCCTTGACTTTGTAGTATTCTGGAAATGCTCCTCCAAAGCATTCCAAATATCAGTTGCACTTTCAAGACCTCGAATGTGAGGTAACAAATAATCATTGACTGCCATATATATAATGCTCCTAGCTTGAGCATCTTTCTTCATCCAATTTTTCAAATCTGCTAACTCTTCCCTAGTTGGAACACTAGGATCTCTGAACTCTGGCTTCTCTTCTTCTCCTGTGATGTAGGCTATTAAATCTTTGCTCATAAGATGAGCTTCCATCCTCATTGACCATGCAGGATAGTTTTCCCTATCCAATTTCTCTATCTGTAGAGAATCTCCCATCTTGTGTCCACCTGTGTATTGAAATCTTCAAGCTTTATGAACAATATATGTACCTTTACTTCGAATTAGACTCCTTTTGTCCTTCTTGATGTCGTATGGTCTCCTCCTCAAGCTTTGCCTTCAAGCTTTCACCTTTTAGTTCTTCAATTATTGAATTTCTTGAATCTGCAGCAGTCGGGATCCTCCTTTCCTTGATTTTGATGTCTCCTGCTCTGATACCACTGATGGAGAGTGTTAATCCCCAAAAGAACAACCTACTCTTGAATTTAGAACACCTCTATATCAAGAGTAAGTCATAACCTTCACCAAATTAGAGGTCCAATCTCCAAATTATCAAAAGTTGAAAAATTCTGTGAAGAAGATAAAACACAGAAAGTCTGCTGCACAATTTCCTCTCATTGACCTATCAAATATGTAAAGTTTTCTATGAAATTTTGTATGGAGTGTCGCCTAGAAGTTTCGCACCTCCTCCAACTTAAAGTTCTTCAAAAGGTTTAGTATAACTTGAGAAATCAACTTCACAAGTTACCTATGTCTAAATCTGCACTTCTGAGAAGTCGATTTGACACCCCTAACTTCTTAACTTTTGTTCTCACAATGTCGAACCCGTTTTATCAAATCCTTTTGGCTGTAGATAGCTTATCTTTCAACTTAGATTTTGAGCTATCATATGTGTAAAACTTTACACTGTGCACTGAACACTACTCATTTCTTTGGACTCAAAATCTTCGCCTGTTTCAGAGAACTGTGAACACTCATCACATATGAATGTTCCTACACACAATTCTCCTAGCGTGTTTACAATTAAACTCTGAAACTCAAGTCATAGACTCATTAACTATGAACTTAGATATCCTCAAAAGGATTTCACAAATGATCTACCACAGACGGAGCAAACACAGAAACATCGGGTGCAATATTTCTTTCATTTCTGGAGAAGACTACAACTGAAAATGAGAGAGAGACTTCAACTCACTTCTCATGTGTCTACTGACATTTACAATCACTTATTTCTCTATTCCTATGCTCATACATAGTCTCTCCTTGTCTTCTCTCTTTACCCCGACATTTTCCAAAAGTATTTATAGGCAATTATGTACAAACGTTTATCAAAACATAAGTATATGTAACCTATGTCTTAACTAATGTACATATGTGTACATGTCCTTCACTCTTGTGAATGTATCCATCTTCTTTACTTCAAATCTTCAATTGGTGATTGGTATACACCAACATAAACAACCCATTAAGGAGGTTGAAGTGAGAAGAGTGGTGTTTAAGGATACTAGTCCTCCAATTAGCATGCATAAAAATGTTGCACATAGGGACGTTCAAGAGAATGTCCAATCAGATCAGCCTGCATATATTCTTGTTCAACAACCATTAAGACGCTTTTCATGTGTCTCACATCCACCTGATAGATATGTTCTAGGTTTAGATCTTCTTATGCTAACAGATGTCGATGAGCCTGCTTGCTACAAAGAGGCTATGCAAATAGAGGATCATGTCAAGTGGAGCATGCCATGAAGAGTGAGTTGGATTTTATTTACAAGATTGGTACTTGGGATTTAGTACATTTGCCAAAGGGTAGGAAAGCTTTACCATGTAAATGGGCCTATAAGCTGAGATGCACATTAGACAATGCTTCTCCAAAGTATAGAGCACCACTTTTTGCAACGGGTTTTAAGCAACATGGTGTTGATTTCAAGGAAATCTTCTCTCTAGTGGTCAAGATGACTACCCTATGCATGTTTCTTGGATTCATTGCAATGGAGGACTTAGAGCGAGTCCAAATGGATTGAAAACTGATTTTTTTGCATGGAGATCTTACAAATGAGATCTATATGGACCAATGAGAGGGTTATGTAGTTCCTAGCAAGAAAGTCTAGTTTGTAAGCTCAAGAAGAACTTGTATGCACTTAAACAGTCCCCTAGACAATGGTACCAAAATTTTGATTCTTTTATGAAGTCTAAATGCTATTCTCAAAGCAATGAGGATCATTGTCTCTACACAAAGAGATGATCAAATGGCATCTTGATATGCTTGATACTATGTGTGAATGATATGTTTATTGCTGGGAAGTCCTTTGATGACTTGTCAATTCTCAAAAAGAACTTGAGTTAGAAAATTGATATGAAGGATTTGGGGGATGGCAAACATATTCTTGGCATGCACATTACTCCTGATAGAAGTAAAAGATGCATACCCTTGTCTCAAACTCAGTACATTTGATATGAAGGATTTGGGGGATTCCTAACATATTCTTGGCATGCACATTACTCATGATAGGAGTAAAAGAAGCATATACTTGTCTCAAAGTGAGTACATATCCAAAGTACTTCATAGGTTCAATATGCAGGGTGGAAAGGCATTGAGTACACCTTTACCCACATATGTGAAATTGAGCAAGGATGACTGGCCCAATTTAGATGAGGAAAAGGAATTCATGACCAAAATTCCCTATTAATCTGCTGTTGGTAGTCTCGTGTATGCTATGGTAGCTACAAGACCAAACATTGCATTTGTAGTGGGAGTTGTGAGCAGATATATGTCTAATCCTGGCAAGAAACATTGGGATGTGGTCAAGATGATTTTGAGATATTTGGGTGGCACTAAGGACAAGTTTCCATGCTTAGGTAGAGAGAAAGCATCCATTATTGATTACGGATATTTTGACTATGCTAGTTGTGTAGAGAACCATAAGTCTACATCAGGGTACATTTTTCATTTTGTTGGAGGTGTTATCTCTTGGAGATCTCCTCTTCAAGAATGTACCTCTATTTCCACACAGAAATAGAGTATGTTGCAGCAAGTGAGGCATGTAAGGAAACATTGTGTCTTTCTCGTCATCCTTTTGATATGGGTTTACCTTAGCATGTACCTTGTTTGCTTAGCAATAGTCAAAGTGCCATTGCTTTGGCTAAGGATCTGGTCTGTCATGTAAAGACGAAGAACATTGAGGTGAGGTATCACTTCATTAGAGATTGATTAGCCATTGAAGCATTATTCTAGAGAAGGTTCACACTCGAGATCATGCCGCAAATGCTTTGACTAAAGCTCTACCACAGGATAGCTTTCCACACTATTGTCACTTGATGGGGGTTACTTGATTCATGATCTTACACAGTCACTTGTATACTGTGTAACATTCCCATCAGGTAGGAGGTATAGTTTGTATACTTATGTAGAGGTATTCTTTATCATTCTTTATTTTTATCCCATAGTTACTTTGGCCATATTGGCCTTTAGTGGGAGATTGTTATCGTTAGTGTCCATGTGAAAGGCTAAATGGCCACCAGATACTTCTTTGTAATGTTCTTTAATAAAACATATAGTGGCTTGATCAGTCACAAACTGTAATTTCGACTGCATTTTTAAGACCTAAGAAGTCTCTGTTTGTGCTCCCTCTGTACTATGTTTTTCTGCGTATTTTGTAGCCTTTGTATGGAGTACCATGTGCAGCCTTAGGAGCTGAGTTTTCTACTCCAAGGATATCATCGTGGAGCTCTCAAGAAGGAGAGCGCTCTATGGTGCATCGCCATGGAAATACTTCACCCTCTTCCCAACCCCAAATCATACTCCCTAGCCCTCCCTTCATACCTAAACTCAACCCCAACCTTCCCCCTATGTGACATATCCTTGTTAGCCCCTACAACCTACCTAATCTTTCCTTCTTACCCGCACTTATACATTTTCTTCTTCCATGAGCTATTATTTAGTTGTGGTCATTCCCTTGTGATGGTTCTTTCATGCTCCTAGTGTACTTGGTAGTTGCTTGGGTGCCATTTTGAAGATTTTGCACAATAGGTATCATGATGAACCTCTCTTCTTATGGTTTGGGTGTTAGCTCTCCGAGATAGAGAGCCCATTAGGAGGTGGGCAGCTATTGAGATAGTCAAATTCAAAGTGATCAAAGTCAAAGTGATCAAAGTCAAAGTGGTCAAAGTCAAAGTGATCAAAGTCAAAAAGGTCAACTATAGAATTTGTCAAAGGTGAAAGTAATGACTTTGCAAGTGATGCACACGTGGTGCAAAACCGCAAAGTGGTGCATAGGTAGTGCACAAATAGCTATGAACAAGGTGCACAAGTAGTGCGCAAACAGTTTATTCACATTGGTTATGGGTTGCAAAAAGTTTAGTGGAGGTTCCACATTGTCTTTATGTAAGGTTTTCAAGGGCTTAAAGTGTTTGGAAGGTCTAATTGAACCCTCTAAGCCACACATATTGAAGAAATGAAGTCAAAGGCGAAGTCATGTGAAGAGGAATCGGTACCCAAAAGTGTATGTATGGACCCCCATTTAAAATTTTGTTTTTGTCCTAAAGTCACTACAAGAAAAAAATAAGGAGTCCTTGGTTGTACACATTTTTAGACATCCTTGGAACATCAAAGTGAGCACTAGGATACACTATCAATTAGGAGCAATGTACATAAGTGAATCGACATACAAGGAATAGACATTATTCTTGGAGTTAGTCTAAGAAAGTGAGAGCATAGTCTACACTAGAGATAGGAGCAAGAGACATTGAATGAGTGCAACATGGAGATGCAAGGGAGAGACAAGTGTGGATGAAGGGTGATGTAGTGTGTAGAGAACTAGTGAGAGAGGCAATAAAGGTGGCACAAGGTACCATTGAAGAAGTGTGCACGTCGATAGAAGGTGTCCTTTCATCCTACCCTATTGGAAGCTTTGGTGCAAGGTGTGCACAAGAGCAAGCTACTAGAGAGGGTGGAGGTCTAGTGTAGAGAAGGTTGGTGGCATAAGAAACTTTGGGTATCTTATAACTTTTTGTGTGTGTACTCTTTGCGATTAAGCACTCCACACAGAGAACAATTATTTGTTCTAGACATCATCATTGTCTTTTCTATTTGTAATCAATTTACAAAATCTTTTTGTGCCTCTATTTCATTTCTTCTTCTTCTTCCTTCTCCTACAAATACTCAAGTCCCTTTTTGCAAAAGAATCCCCCAACAAAGTACATTTTGGATTTTTTGATGGACTTATAAGATGTAAACCATTGAGAACTCCTATGGAAGTGAATAGAAAATTAACTTCAATGGAAGGTAATGAAGTATATGAAGGAGTTCTATAAAGGTCTATGGTTGGATCATTAAACTATAACAATTACTAGACTAGAGCTAGCATAATAGTTAGTATGCTTTTTGAATTCATGCACACACCTAGAGTTCCACATTTACTTGCAGCAAAGAGAGTACTTAGATATCTCAAGGGTACACTCAATGAAGGTCTATTTTATCCTTTTGAAGATTGGGCTAGATCTAAAGAAGAAGAACAAGTGGATACGTAGTGATGCTTGGCAAGAACGTAATCTCCTGTATGTAAAAGAAGAAACCTAAAGATGCCCTCTCATCCCTTGAACCTAAATATAGGACATTAGCTCAAATGAATAATGAGCTTATGTTGCTCAAGAAGCTAATGGTTGAGTTGAACTTGTAGGTTAATAAATTTCCAATCATGTGTGAGAATATGAGTAGTGTGTATCTATCTAGCAATCCCATGTTCCATGCTAGACGCAAACACATAGAAGTACACTATCATTATATAAGAGAGAAGGTGCTCGCTAAATAACTTCAAGTGCAACATATAAGTAACAAGGACTAATGTGCTAACATGTTCACCAATTTGGACTCAATCAAGTAAGCAAAGTTCAAGAAAGGCATTGGATTGTTGGAGCTAGGATGAGGAATTGAAGCTTCAAACTTGAGGGGGAGTGTTGAAATACAAGATTCAATCTTAGTTTTATTTGGACCATCACATGGATGCCACTTGGAGCCTCATAAACAAAGCATCAAAGCACATGAAATCCCAAAATCTAGCTTACACAAAATCTTCTCATCTCTATATCTACACACACTCACCTTCAACATAGAGATATACCACATATGTGTGTGGTCCTAGATAGTTTGGACGCAATTTAGTAGCCCCCAAGCTAAGCTAGTTCCATGGGTGCTTGTTTGGGTGACTTTGAATAAGGTTTTGTCTAGTGACAATTAATAGACAGAATTTTGTCTGAGCACTCTAGATTTCTCTAAGTATTGAGCATTATTCATTAGTCATATATCACCCAATGCTTGTAATCTTTGGATTTTAGAAAGATAATTAAGTTATCTAAAGTTGTTTAAAGTTTGAGATCACGTTTTTGCATATTCTTAGAGAACAAGGTTCACGAGTAAATAGGTCTCTATCTATCTACACCTAGTGAAGAGAAAATTTAGTCTATATTTATTCTACATAGTCTCAGAGATTTGATCAATTCATTAAGTAGAGGTTCTATGAAGTTTCCTCTGAGGACACTATAGTTTCAAGGCTGTTGGGAAAGATGGATGGGCACTTCAAGAAATGAGTAGGTACTACCAATGCTTGCTTTGTACTAGTCCCTTCTTGCTTCAGAGTTTAGTTGTAGGCCCTCTTAGCTTTCTAGTGACACTATACAAGTGTCTATGTACTTTGGAAATGATGTGAGAAATGATTGATTCAAAACAGACTACTTCCACGTTGAAGGATCAATGAAAACCTTCTATTTTTGTTCACACACCTGATACTTGTTAAGCTCAGTGCTTCCAGTACAGTAGGAATTAGAAACATTCCTTTTGGATATATCAGATTTGCTTAATGAGCTAATGATTCCAAGCAAAATCACTTAAAATGATGCACTATACAGAGAGAAATCAAATTGGCAATCAAATCATTACCCTCGATTTTCTAGGACCTTTGTAGAGTTTAACCAATAGGCACTTTGATGCACTTTTCTCCACATCTGATCAATGGATTATCTTCGCAATTCGTGAGCATGTAGAGGCCTTGGAGCAAATTCCAACAAGCTATAGAACATTGAAAATGGTGAAGAAATGATGGAGATATGAGCAATACAAAATGACTATTCTGAGTAGCTATGATAGAGACCATACATGAAAGTATTGAACTATTGTATTAATAGACAATGCTGTACATGATCATTGGCTTGATAAACAATGCCTAATGATACTGAGTATTGTAGGCTATGAAGTGAGCCTCACTCTCTTCAATATAATCAACAACAACTCAAAATTGAAGTGATCTATCCCACGAGTCTTTACGCCCACCTTATATAGATGGTTCATTTAAATTTTGAATTTGAATTTTCCATTGGCCCTCACTAAAAGTGAACCTCTAATCTAGGAGATATTCTCTCCAAATAAAGTCATTGCTTTTCCATCTAACAAACTCCACGAGTTTAGTGGTAGCTACAAATACTCCTTCAAGTCAAATGGACTTTTACAAGTGGTAAAAGGTAAATGCTTTCATAGCAATGGTTCCCATAGAACTTCAATTAGTTGCACATAAACTCTAGCCAAATGTGTAGGCTTGATATTTGCACCAACATCTCCCCCTCAAGCCAAACATCTTGGATTGATCTTCTTCTTCAATCTTCTTGAATATCCTGCAATCCAATCATAGACTTAAACTTACAAAGTTTTGTAGCATCTAATGCTTTAGTCAATAAGTCTGCACATTGCATATTAGTTTATACATATGCCAAATGAATTTCCTTGCTCAATAGATTCCCTCCAACATAATGATAGTGGACCTCTATATGCTTGGTCCTATCATGATAGATAGGATTTGCTGCAAGATGTAGTGAGCTTGTATTATCTCCAAAAATCATTGGAGATGTAGTATGCAAACCTAAATCTGTATATAACAATCTGATCCATATGCCCTCTTGAGTAGCATTGGCCAGTCCTCTATACTCTGCCTCTATAGAAGATAAAGCAAGAGTAGGTTGCTTCTTTGAAGACCATGATATAGGTTTATCACCTGCAAAAGATAGATAACATGAGGTACTCCTTCTATCGTCTTTGCAACCTGCCCAATCTGCATCTAAATATATCTTGATGTCCAAATCCGAGGTATAAGGAAAGTATAATCCTTGATTTTGAGTGCCCTTAAGATACTTCAAAATCCTCTTTGCAGCTTCCAAGTGAGGTGCCCTAGGTTTGTGCATAAATTGACTTAAGATACTTACTCCATAAGCAATATCAATCCTTGTCGATATAGCATAGTTCAAGCTTCCCACTATGCTTTGGTAAGCTCCAATATTCTCAAGCACATCACCTTCATGAGCACTTAATTTTTTATTAGCTTCCATTGGAGTGCTTGCTACCTTGGCATCCTGCAAACGAAACTTCTTTAAAATGTCCTGTATATACTTTCTTTGAGTAATATAAATTTGAGAGTTAGTATAGACTAACACAAGTCCAAGAAAATACTTTAGTGATCCTAAATCACTAATTTTGAACTCCTGCATCATTTGATTCTTAATATGCTTGATTCCATTAGCATCATTACCTATGAGTATGATATCATCAACATATACACATAGGTATATTGCCTCTGAATTACTCCTCTTTACAAAAAGAGAAGAATCTGCTTTACTCATGATGAATCGTTGATCTTGTAGGTATGTTGTCAACCTATGGTTCCATGCCCTAGGTGCCTGCTTCAATCCATAAAGAGCTTGGATCCTCATAACCAGGAGGTTGATACCTATACACCTCCTCTGAAATCGAGCCATTAAGAAATGCATTTATTACATCCAATTGGTACATGTTCCAATTCTTTGATGCAGCCACACTTACCAATACCCTTATGGTGGGCATTTTTTTCCACAGGTGACAAGGTTTCTTCATAATCAAGTCCTTGGATTTGTGCAAAAGCCTTAGCCACAAGTCTAGCTTTGTACCTGCTTATTGATCCATCAGAATTCCTCTTGATCTATAAGATCAATCTAGAACCAATTATCTTCATAGACTCCTTCTTTGACAGTAGTTCCCAAGTATCATTTTCCTTGAGTGCTTCAATTTCCTCATCCATAGCTTGCTTCCACTCTGCCTTGGTCTTTGCTTCTTCATATGATGATGGCTCTTCAAATGACAAGTCTTTTTGCAAGATAAACATAGTGCTTAGTAACTAAAGAAGCGTCATACCCATATCTGATTGGCTTCTCGCTCTCCTGTTGTGATCTTCTGATTGCTTGGTTGGATGATTCAGGTATATCTTCCTATTTCTTCATCTTGACTTTGCCTTTGGACTTCCATGCCTTGAATTCTATTAAGTTGATGATGTCCTCATCATCTGAGTTGATGTCTTCAATCTGATTTGGTTCCTCCTTAGTGAGGCTTGGAAATTCCTCTTCCAAGTCATAAGGTAGCTTTACTTTCCTGCATTCACTTTCAAACCAAGAGTCATTCTCATCAAAGACAACATCTCAACTGACCATGAATCCTTTGTTGGAAGGATTATAGAACTTATATCCTTTCTGATTCAAGTCATATCCTATGAAGATGCACTTCTCTACCTTAGGTTCTAGCTTACCTCTTATTTGAGAAGGGATATGCACATAAGCAACACATCCATAGATCTTGCAATGATCAAGTGAAGGTCTTCTACCATGCCATGCTTCATATGGGGTCATCCCATCAAGAGATTTGGATGGCAACCTATTTACAAGGTAACTAGTAGTAGATACACTCTCTATCCACAAGTAATTAGGTAATTTTTTCACATTTAACATTGAGCTAGATGTTTCAAAAATTAGTCTATTTCTCCTTTTTGCCACCCCATTTTGCTTAGAGGTATACCTTGTTGTGATTTCTCTCTTGATTCCTCTATCCTGTAAGAATGCATCAAACTCATTTGAGAAGTACTCACCTCCTCCATATGACCTTAGTCTCTTAAGGCTTCTTCTTGTTTGGTTCTCAACAAGTGCAATATATTTTTTAAAGCAGCTAAATACTTCATCTTTGTGCTTCATAAAGTACAAGATAGTCCACCTACTCAAATCATTAATGAAAGATACATAATACCTTGATGCATAAGTTGAGGGATCCTCACTTGGTCCCCATACATCTATATGGACAAGCTTTAGGTAGTCCTCATGCATGTAGCCTTTCATTGAGAAGGGTAACCTTGAGGTTTTCCAAACTGACAAGCACCACATTTATAGATCATGTGTTTCTTGGATACATTAGGTATCCCAAGCACACATTGATCTCTAAATATTTGCTTTAAAGTTATCTCACCAATATGCCCTAATCTCTTATGCCAAATTTCAAGCTCTGATAGTGTTTGGTCTTTGTAACTATAAAGTGCAATATTCCTTGTATCTTCAAGTACAAAAGTGAATAATCTACCTGTCTTTTCTCCTTTGGCAATTCTCTTGAATCCATGTTGGGGATCCTCCAAAAATGCTCCATATTTGTTGAACCTGACCTAAAAACCCTTTTCCACAATCCTTCCAACACTTATCAAGCTCTTGGTAATTGTAGATACATATAGAACCATGCTCAATAGATTTCTATTTCCATTAGAGGTTTTAACATTTCCTACCTTGATCACCGAGTCCTTGGTGTCATCACCTGTTTGTACCTGATGCTTACCCTTTGGTTCCTCAAGGTCAGAGAGAAGAGCTACATTGCATGCCACATGTTTTGAGCATCGTGAGTCAATGTAGAAAAGATGGTCATCATTTATACGTGGTTTTGAAGTCATATTCATAATCATAAGAGAATCCTCTTGCTTCTCTATATAGTTGTTGTAGTCTTTCCTTGCTTTGTAGCCTCCTTGGTAGTTGTTATTGTAGTTGTTGTTGTAATTGTTAATGTAGCCTTGATGGTGATTGAGTCTTCCTCCTGATTGTGTATATCCACCTCTTTGAAATCCTCTACCTCTCTCATTCTTGAAGTTCCTATAACACTCATCTATAGTATGATTTCACAATCCACAAATATTACATGGTGAGGAGTTATAAGGTCTCACCCTACCTTGCTTACCTCCTATGCCCCTTCCTCTTGAGTTTCTACCTCTCCCTGCATAGTTGGCTTGGGAGGTAGATCCTTAATCCTCAATCTTCTTGCTCTTTCCTTTCTCTTTAGTCTTACTTTTATCTCTGTATAAGGCAGAAGAGCTATTACCTCTTGATGAATCTCCATTCTGGTTGAGCTTGGCTTCATGGTTGAAGAGTTGCCCCATGAGTGTGGTAAGATCTAGAATCTGCATGTCCAAATACAAGTCCATGGGTGTGGTAAAGCTCTCCCATTGGCATCTGCTTTATTGCCATTGATTACTTATCTTACAATCTGCTCCTCTTCAATTTCTTCTCCTATGCTTGCCAATTGATCAGCTATATCTTTGACTTTGGTCACATACTCTGAGATGCCTTGCTAAGGTTGCTTTCTTTGAGTGGTAAACTTAATTCACAATTGGTTCTTTCTATCCCTTATGTTGGAAGAGAAATAGGAAGACAAAGTTTCCCAAGTCTCTTGGGATGTTTTAAAGTTCCTAATGTGTGGAAGAAGAAAATCAGATATTGAGTTAAGTAAGTATGACCTTTCTAATGCATCCTTGGCACACCATGTATTGAGTCTTTCATGCTCCTCTCTTGTAGGTTGTCCTTTGCTTCTGAAAATGGGCATCTCCTCATCTCCTGAGATGTATCCATAGAGGCTCCTTCCTTGCAAGTATGTCTTCATCCTCAAGGACCATGCTTGATAGTTGTTCCCATCCAATTTATCAATGAAAGAAGGAAAAACATCTCCCATTTTACCTTAGCTTTACTCTAATACCACTGTTGGGAAAGATGGATGTACACTTCAAGAAATGAGTAGGTACTGCCAATGCCTGCTTTGTACCAGCCCCTTCTTGCTTCAGAGTTGAGTTGTAGGCCCTCTTAGATTTCCAATTACACTATACAAGTGTCTATGTAATTTGGAAATGATGTGAGAAATGACTGATTCAAAACAAACTACATCCAAGTTGAAGGTTCAATGAAAACCTTCTATTTTTGTTCAAACACGTGCTGCTTGTTAAGCTCAGTGCTTCTAGTACAGTAAGAATTAGAAAACTTCCTTTTAAAGGTCTAAAACTAGAATAATGAGCTAATGATTCCAAGTAGAATCAATTAAAATGATGCACTATACACAGAGTAAGCAATTTAGCAATCAAATCATTATCCCTAATTTTTTAGGACTTTTGTAGAGTTTGACCAGTAGGTACTTCGACGCACCTTTCTCCAAATTTGCTGAATGGATTATCTTCAGAATTCCTGAGCATGTAAAAGACTTCGAGAGGATTCCAACAAGCAATAGAACATTGAAAATGGTAAGAAATTAGTGAGATATGAGCAATACAAAATGACTATTTTGAGTAGCTATGACAGCAAGACCATATATGAAAGTATTGAACGATTGTATTAATAGACAATGTTGTACATGATCATTGGCTTGATAAACAATGCCTAATGATACTGAGTACCGTAGGCTATGAAGTGAGCCTCACTCTCTTACAATGTAATCAACAAGAACTCGGAATTGAAGTGATGTATCCCACGAGTGTTTACACCCATCTTATATAGATGGTTGATTTGAATTTTGAATTTGAATTTTCCATTAGCTTTCACTAAAAGTGATCCTCAAATTTAGGAGATATTCTCTTCAAGTTAATTCATGGCTTTTCAATCTAAAAACCTCCACAAGTTCAATGGTAGATACAAATATTCCTTCAAGTCAAATAGACTTTTACAAGAGGTAAAAGGTAAATGCATTCATAGAAAGGGTTCCCATAGAGCTTCAATTAGTTGCACATAAACTCTAGCCAAATGTGTAGGCTTGATATTTACACCAACAAAGGCTACACATGGAAGTTGTGAATTCTCCCAAGATTTTCTTGTCTAGTATTTTGGACATCCCATCATTTTCTATTGTACTCTTATAGTGCTAGATCCTTTCTAGAGGTTCCTTGTAACTAGCTCATCTCCTTGAAGGGAGTTCTTCTAATGTAAATATATTTCTTCATACCTATGGTCTCAGGTTGTGGGATCTCTTGTATTATCTAGTTATCAATAGCTATTAGTCCTGGGTTGTGGGATGCCTTGTATCACTTATATATTCTTGTATTATTTTCCCTACATGGTTGAACTTGTAATACAAAATGTAATTCCAAAATCCTATCTAGACTAGTAAACATATCATATTTATGGATAGATTTATTTGAGATGATATTGAAGGTATTAGATATCTCAAAAGCGGACCTTGTTTGATCAATTCAATTAGTAGAATATGAAGATCATTTATATTTATAGTTTACAATCAAAGCCTTTGGTGAGTATAGTTTTTTTGACTTCATTAGCTAATGTAGTATTCGTTTGAAAATGTAAAAAAAAAAAGTTTCTGTTGTACGATGTAGCCTTTGAGAAGTGAAGTTCAATTAGACTAACGACTCCTTTACAACTCTTTGCTACTTTTTGGAGGTTCCTAAGATACATATCCTATTTAAACGATTTTCTCGGCTCGTTTTGGAATCAATAATATTTTCATTATTTGTTCACAAATATGTTGAGGTAAAATCTTTTATAGAGCAAACTGATTGTTATTATTTTGCTATAAATGTTCTAATATTTCTACTTTTTGTAAGGAGTTTTTTTATTTTTTATTTTTATAGATTCGTAGCTGTTATTTCGCACAAAACATGGTAGAAAACATGGCGGAGACAACGAGAATTTAAACGAAATAAATTCGCGAAATGAAATTGTAACTACTCAACGAAGTGTTCTATAACATGATATCGAGGACAACAATCGTCTCAATCTATAATCTAGCATTTTTGAACAACTAAATATTTAATAATAACATTTGAACCTTTCGCCTTCGGTGAATCGAAAGAGCCAAGCTTTTTCAGAGGATATCGAAAGTGGTATACCCGTTTTAAGAGTTAAATGTAGATATAAGATGAATAAAAGAAATTGCATGAAAAGTTAAATATTATTGATGACTATCCGCAGTAGATAACAATCAAATCCACACTATAAGAATTATCATAAAAAACAGAAAGATGACGTCCATTAATTGACTGTGACTATACCATCACCAGCTCATTCAGTTAATGTATATATCTAATGCTAACATATAGAGTTGTAATCGGATGAACAGAAAAGAGATATGACAGAATTGTAAAGTATTTCTTTCATTGATTAAAGTCAATACAATTATGAAATCCTCCATAGAAAAAGGTGGAGATAACTATTCCATAGCCGGCACTGATAATCATACAAATGCTTTACTCGTCCTTTTGGCATTCCGTGTCATCAAATGCCGCACAGCAGTCATCGAAACTATTATAGTTTTCAAGAAACAGGAATCCATGAAACTTTCCTGTAAAGCTTTCCAATGTTGGAGTCATTCACTGGTGATATGTTATGAGTGGAGAAGATCCACGAAATGGAATTCATGTGTCACAACAATGATCATACGCCATTGCGAAACTCTTGAATTCATGGGCGGAAATCTCATATGCCATTGCAGAACTCTTGAAAATACTGATTTTTTGTTGTAGGAAGAGGAAACAAACATCATTGAATGAGATGATGAACTGCACTACTATTGATTAGATACGTTCTCGTTTAATCTCTATTAGAAATTACAGGCCAAAAGGGCCTGATTCTCTCCACATACATACTCCGGAGAAATCGTATGCAGGAAAACATAATAATTTTTTCTTCGGACCAGCTAATTCAAGCTAGAGTTTAACATCTGGAGTTTCAAATGATGTTTGTCGTAATGACAAAATTTCAAATAAAAACAAGAAGACTATATTATATTTTCCGGCATTCCTTAGAAGATGCGTAATTAATCATGACCATCTGACACCCAACCTTTTGTATATATGTGTGCATATGCGTTTATGTATGTCTCTATGTGTCTGTATGTGAGTGTGCGTGCGCGCGCGCTATTAAAATTTATTTCAAAGACAAAAGCATGCGATCCCGTAGACTTTAGCATGGTTTTTTGAATTCGTATAAGAGCATTGATTTCTATGGAACTCGCTATGCAGAATCCATCTGGTGTTATACTAGTTTATGCGTCTTGTTCGTATATTTAAAGATAGTAAAATTGTCATCTGCCATGGAGGAGAAGAGGGTCTGCGCCAAAATTGATTAAACAAAGTAATCATTAAATCTCTGTTATAAATTCCAGGCCAAAAGGGCCTGATTCGCCACGTATATATTTCGCAGAGATCCTTTGGAGGAATACATAATGTTTTTCTCGATCAATCAATGAAAGATTCAATTTAAAATTTCGCGTTGCAAATCATGTTTGTCGTAATGACAAGATTCAGAATAAAGGCAAGACGATTATTTTCTATTTTCTATCATTTCTTAGCGGTTCCTATTTTTTTGTAGATATGTGTGTGTATATGCGTTTGCGTATGTCTCTTGGTGTCTGTATATGTGTGTGTATGTGTGCATCCGCACGCTAACAATATTGGCTTTTAAGACAAAGGCGTCCCATGGGTTAGGCTTCAAAACTGTTTTGGATACACATAAGAACATCGATTGCGATAGAACTCTATATGCAGAATCCGGTGTTAAATTAGTGTGTGCCCCGTATTCGTCTATTGTTTATGGTCTATATTCAAAAATTGAAAGGTTTGGAGCATTATTATCTTGTGTAGGCACATATGCCAAGTTGATCTGAGTAGTATATAGATTTTCTGACATAATGATAGTGTACCTCAATTTGCTTAGCGCAAGCATACACCAATAGGGTATCACATACCAATGCCATCAGATTTTTTATTTTTCTTAACATGATGGTAGAAGAGGTCATAACAATGCAAAAAATCATCCTTAATATATCTAAGCCACACAAACTCAATAATAGCTATTTAATTTCATTATACTTAACCTCACAACTAAAAGTGGTCATAGAATGCTACTTCTTTCTCAAACAATATATGCATACCAAGAAAGAATACAATTGTAACCATGATTATCATAACAAGCAACCGAATCTATGTCGAAAGAATCATGTAAATCTATTAATAGTGATTCTCCCTTCCGATAAAATAATCTTATATTCCAGCTATGAGATAAGTATCAAAAGATATGAATAATCTAATTGTAAACATGATATGCGCTATTAAAATTTATTTCAAAGACAAAAGCATGCGATCCCGTATATTTTAGCATTGTTTTTTGAATTCGTATAAGAGCATTGATTTCTATACAATTCCGTATGCACACTCCATCTGGTGTTATACTAGTGCATGCCTCTTATTCGTATATTTAAAGATAGAAAGATTGTCATCTGCCATGGAGGAGAAGAGGGTCTGCGCCAAAATTGATTAAACCGGGTAATCATTAAATCTCTGTTATAAATTGCAGGCCAAAGGGCCTGATTCGCTACGTATATATTTAGCAGAGATCCTTTGCACGAATACATAATGTTTTTCTCGATCAATCAAAGCTAGAATTTAAAATTTCGCGTTTCAAATAACGTTTGTCGTAATGACAAGATTCAGAATAAAGACAAGACGATTATTTTCTATTTTCTGTCATTTCTTAGAAGGTGGGTTAAATCATCGCCATTTGGTTCCTATTTTTTTGTAAATATGTGTGTATATATGCGTTTACGTATGTCTCTTTGTGTCTGTATATGTGTGTATGTGTGCATCCGCACGGTAACAGTATTTGTTTTCAAGACAAAGGCGTCCCATGTGTTAGGCTTCAAAACTGTTTTGGATATACATAAGAACATCGATTACGATAAAACCCTATATGCAGAATCTGGTGTTAAATTAGTATATGCCCCGTATTCGTCTATTGTTTATGGTCTACATTCAAAAATTGAAAGGTTTGCAGCATTATTATCTTGTGTAGGCACATATGCCAAGCTGATCTTAGTAGTATATATATTTTCTGACATAATGATAGTGTACCTCAATGTGCTTAGCGCAAGCATACAACAATGGGGTATCATATACCAATGCCATCAGATTTTTTATTTTGCTTAACATGATGGTAGAAGAGGTCATAACAATGCAAAAATCGTCCTTAATATATCTAAGCCATGCAGACTCAATAATAGCTATTCAATTTCATTATACTTAACCTCACAACTAAAAGTGGTCATAGAATGCTACTTCTTTCTCAAACAAGATATGCTTACCAAGAAAGAATCCAATTGTAAACATGATTATCATAACAAGAAACCGAATCTATGTCAAAAGAATCGTGTAAATCTATTGATAGTGATTCTCCCTTCGGATAAAACAATCTGATTTTCTAGCTATGAGATAAGTATCAAAAGATATGAATAACAACTTAGCGAGCTTACTTCTTGGGTTTCACATAGATCTGCATGTCTAAAAGACAGTATATTGAATAATCAAGCGCAATGATGCATACATAAATAAGGCATACAATAGCTTGCTAATAGACACTAGCACTAAATACATCTCAATCGTAACTTGTTTCCATATGAGTACAAATAAGTTGTCTCCTCGACCCATGTTTGGATTTTGACGTCGCACTCGTGGGGGTCTGGTGGGACGGTACTCGATATTAATCAATTCTATTTTTAAAAGCTTGAGAAATCCATTGAAGATGAGATCCATTGATGGATTGTCGTTTCCATTGGTGCCCCCTTTTGTTTTACTTTATTTTTTATGTATACCCCTAATGGGGAGATGGATAGATTGAACACTTGGGCCTCCTTGGACTCGCTCCCCCACAACGTGCTAATTTTTGGGGACTTCAACATGGTGGAGGATCTTACAAAGAGATAGAATGGTTGGGGCCATGTCATCGACAATCGGGAGAAAGAAACATGGGACAAAACCAAAACTACACTTGGATTTGGTCGAATTCAAAGATTCGAATGGCTTTTCGTGGTCAAATCTCCAAGTGGGCAAGGACTTGAGGAAAGCTAGACTGGAAAGATGCTACATTTCTCATAACATTATTCACTTATGGGCCATTCTTCCCTCTCGCAACGCACCAACCTTGCCATCTCTGATCACTACCCGATCGTTATCGCTTTCCAATCTATCACCAAAATCCATAAGGCTCCTTGGTTCCATGCCTGCACAACCTCCTTCTCTCTCCCCTCTATCCATCAAGAAATTGCTGAAGTGTGGAAGGAGGTGTTCACCTCCAGCTCATCCCCAGCCAAGTGCTCGAGACATACGATCGAAAAGTTGTGGCACATCATGATTAGATTTAGGAGGATGCTCGAGACTATTCGGTGGTCACATAGAGAAGCTCTATATCATAGACTCTGGAGACTTGAGGAGGAAGTGAACAAAGGAAGAGCTCAATCCCAGAAAGGTCCATGAAAAATCAAAGCGTTGTTGAGATACGAGGAAGAAATACATAGGAAAAATTTGCAAATTTTCTTCAAGAAGTGGTGGGTTGGCAAAGCAAACAAAACCACCAAAGAGATGTGCCGCATCCTTAAAAGGAAATGAAATAGAGAATCGATCCCCCTATTGCTATACTCAAATGGCAATGTATGCAATAAGGAAGAAGATAATTTCAAGATCATTGAAGGGCACTTTACGAGACTCCTGGGGACCTCGCCCCCCCCCCCCCCTCTTCCACCATAGATGGGACTACATGGCAACCATATCTTGGGTATCCTATCATAGGATCCCACTCAACTTTTAGTCCCTGCTTCATGCCCCAATCTCCGAACCAAAAATCATTGAAGTCATTGATGCCCTCCATGTGGTAAAAGCCCGGACCCAGACAGGCTCACTAATGAGTTCTTTAAGTCCTTCAAGTTGGTAGTCCCCACCCCTCTTTGTTTAGTCTGGCAAGAGGCACTCAAGTTTGATGCACTTTCGACATCTCAACAATGGCATTATCAAGTTAATACACAAAAAAAGGGGGAAAAGAATAGAATTGAGAGTTGACATCCAATTACGATGCTCTAAACGGGATATAAGATAATTGCCAAAGTAATAGCCAAGAAAATTTCCAGCCATCTAGCCATTTGAGAGCGTGGTTAAGCGAGGTCCAAAAAGGTTTCGCAAAGGCAGGTCAATTTTGGAAAGCATTATAGATATCTCAGAAGGTCGCGACTTCACAAATGACTCAAGACAAGATGTGGTCTTCCCCAAGATTGACTTTGATAAAGCCTACAACAGGCTAGAATGGGACTATATTCTACAGTCTCTTAAAGATCTCGGGTGTAGTAAAAAATTCAGCAAGATGATCATGACCCTTCTAGGAAATGTGTGGACTCAAATTAATGTTAACAACAAACTTTCAAAGGTGATCAAACTTAGAAGATCGATTAGAAAGGGGTGCCTATTGGCTCCCCTTCTCTTTGCCATTGCCATGGAAGGGCTTAGCTGGCTAGTGGATCAATAGGTGGAAGCTGGTAATATCAAATGCCTCTGTTTGCCTCATGACCATGGTCAGATCACCATGAGACTTTTTTGTCGATGATATGAACATGTTAGCCCACAATGAAAGTAATAGCTTGGAGATGTTCTAGATAATGAAATTGTAAAGATTAATTGACTTTTTGATATTTTTAGTTATTTATTTTCTCATCAAATAACTGAGTACTTTATCCCTTACATTATTCATAGTAACTACTTCGAGTTATAAACGTTGAGAGTAAATAATAGGTACGTCATCAACAACCAAGTTCGAAAAATGATTTTAGTTTGGTTTTTGTTTTTCATTCTTAAGACATACATTTCTAATAAATTTTAAGTTTTCTATCATTTTGGTTGTCTCTATTTTACGACTGTAATGATTCGGATTAGAGACCTTTCGAACACCTATGAAGCATTTGCATGTATACTCACTTGCATAAGGATATGTTTTTATCTTGGCTATTATACGTATTGAAGTACATATCATCCTGAGTTTAGAGTTTTAATGCATGCATTCAAAGTTTCTTTACGAAGTGAGTCTAAGATCTTGCGAAACTTTTTCTTGTTTCCTTTTCCTCTGCTTTTATTGAAACATGCTTTTATCATGGATGTAGCAAGTCTGAATGTTCGATTTGTATTTAAAGAAACTTCTCGCATTTTGATTACAAATGTTTACATAGTATTCCTGTTTGCACGCCGTGAGTTGAAAGGAGTCGTGTAGTTTTGCAGTGATATATTTTAAGAATTTTCTAGAAAGATGCCAAGTATAAAAGAATAATAATAACACATACACAATGTCAAAATCATTTAGAGGTTTTGTGCAGCAAAAGGAGATGGTGATTTATATATATTTTTAATTTCAATATTGATATAGTTAACGCATTCAGAATCAGATATTTTTCTTCCGTTTAGTGATCATAATTACATGGTTCTTTCTCGTTTTTATAGGCACGTGATGGAAACATATGTGGACAAATCCGAGATTCAAAAAAATATGTGGGGCTTCTCAATGCTGTAAGCGTTGCATTATGTGTAGAGAGTACTTTGATCATCTCTTTTTCTCGTGCCTTAGAAGCTACCCAAATTTTTAGCCTTTCAGAAAAAATTTGTGCTTACCGAGGCAATAATCCGAGAACAAGCATTACTTGAAGAAAAAATGGGGTGATCTTTTGCTTTGTGTAATGCCTTTAGAGCGGAAGCGCTTTAGTAGAAAATATGGAAATAAATATGTGGGACCAACTTTGATGGCCCTCGAAAAGAGCGGTTGATTGAAAAATCCCTCTCCATGTTAGGTACATTAATATGCAATTGTAAAAATTCTCCATCGTTTAGACACCATAGGATATTTGTCTTGGAAAACAACAAGATTAAATGCAAGTGGGTCATTCATGAGGGTGATGAAAAAATAATTCATCTTCTTAGAAACTCTCTTTTAAACATATGTCACTCAATGAATCTTAGGTATCCTATCGGTTTTGGTCGGCCAAACATTCATTCCCCGAAACCATTATACCCATGCTCTATGGGATACAAAGGATCCCAAGGGCACTAAGTCCATTCACTATATAATTTTCCTTTTATTAATTCAAACATTGAAGAGTGGGCTTCGATCAAACTTTCTTTTGAAAAAAAAAGGATGCCATGGACAAAGGAAACCATCTTGAACTTCAAATTCCATGTGACTTTCTATATCTTATGATTGGCTTAGAATTTGGACTACCTAAGCTTGATTATCTTCTTGCTTGATTCTGACACAAGTTTATGCCATATCTAATCTAGTGGCTATGCTCACAAGGAACATCTATTACCATCAAGAATCACATATAAATCTCATTTGACTTTGTGCGAAATAAGAATTTGCATTTCCCATGGTATTGTAAGTGAAGTTTAACAATGCTCTTAATCCATTTCAGTTGTTTTTGTATTACGAGATATCTGTTTTTGTATTGTGGATAATGTTTCCTTCCAATGTTCAAGAGACAAAGTGTCCAATTTTTAACAAGAACATTCGAAGTTCATAAAGAATATGTAGAACTTATGTGTGCCAATAAATTTGTTCCATTTTTCAATAGCATTCAATTATTAATCTAATTTTTAGACTGTCAGGTACCATGAGGTAGGATTGCATATGGAAATCTTGTACATCTACCTGCTCGTTACATCTCTTCATTAGATTTGGAGTCTCGTGATCAATCGGCAATTTCACGTTTTTTGTGCAAAATGAAAGATGAAAATTAATGGGCAATGTCAACAAGAGGAATTTCTTGAAGGATAAAGATTCAATGGTTTTTGCCCCTTGACATTTTTGTAGCATCTTTTAAAAACGCATTATTACAAAAAATAACGACAATGCAGTTGAATAGGATAATTTCAATGTTAGAGATTGATGATGTTTTAGGTAGGAAATGGGATAGCAAAGAAGTTGAAAAACTAGGTCACATTATTCTATGTAAAGTTTGTACTAATTCTCCTTCAATTTTATATCAGATATCTTAACAATCTCTTCTATTAGGATATGATTAGAGAAGGTGGAAAAAAAGGTTGAAGTCTAGATATCCTTGGATTCAAAGGAGAACTATGTAGAATATGAGTTAGAGTTATTCATGCATTCAAAATTTTAGTGTAGGTACATAAATGTCACTGCAAATCAACAACTCAAAAATGCTAGAGAGCTTCTAGAGTACTTTGTTGAGGTTTCATCAGAGTTCATATTCTCAATTGATGGTGCAATGGTAAACATTAGATCAGAGAAAACATTATCTTGAATTACTTGCATGCCCACCAAGGTGATCAAGTTCCAACCTTTAAGACTCTAACTAGTCTTGCCCCTTTCTTCTTCCACCAAAAGTGATAATTTTTTATCTTAAATGAAAACAAAGCCATTGAATGATAAATATTTTTGTCTATTTTTTTTATGTATGCACTCTTAATATTCATATTGGCATTGATTTTCTTTAAATCATTGCTCTTGGAAATTTTCTATTGTTCATAGACTTTCTCCAAAACAATAACTGGTAAAGGTGAGGATAAAGAAATTCTCCATTTTAGTGATTAATAAGCTTTATAGAATTCATGCATTCAAAATTTTAGTGATTTTTAATTCATGCATTCAAAATTTTTTTCCATTTTTTCGTTGCGACAAGCTTTAATGCAGAATGAACAATGTCACGAGGAAGGAGATAAGGAAGAGAGCTCAAAGACACTCTCACAATCAAAGAGGAGCACAAATACACATTGAGATAGAAAATAATGATCTTCTTCTTCTATTACATAAAAGGAATGTACAAGAATGACCTAAAACAACAATACAAAAAGTCAACATATAAAGAAAATTACATAAGGAAAATCTTAATGTCCACGAATGAGTGAGCTGGCAAGAAACAAATGCGTTGTCACTCTTGATAGATAAATCTAGTAAGCTCAATGAAGTATCCCTCACATATATCAGCATTACCACTATACATGTTAGAGAAATGAAAAAGTCATATGTGTCATCCTAGATCATCACATGTTGAGCTTGATATCTCCACACTCCATCTCAAGCTCAATGTCATGCCATGTAATCCAAGCGTCTTCCGAAACTTCTTCAATTTCTCAGCTCCAAGTGCTTTGGTGAAAATAGAAGCAACATCCTCATTTGTCCTCACATAAACAAGGTCATTATTACCTCCTAATACCTTTTCCCTAATGAAATGATAGTACCTAGGTATGATTTTTTCTAGCATGCAAATGAGGGCTCCATGCCAACTGTACACTGCTAAGATTATCCACAATAGATGCTCATTGGCTTTTGCACTTCCACACCTAAATCTGCAAGTAGCACCTCTAACCAGGATGCTTCATGTGCTTCCATTGCAGCACCTCTATACTCAACATTTGTGCTTGAGAAAGCAACAGTGGGTTGCTTCTTGCTGCTCCATGTAATAGCTACACTTCCAAGTGAGAATAGAAAGCCACTAGTAGATCTTCTATCTAGAATACTACTAGCCCAATCTGCATCGGTGTATCCATGAACCTACAATTCTACACCAGCTTCATAAAACAATGCATAATCCAAAGTAGCACTCACATAACATAGAGTGCACCTCAAAGCATCTAAATGCACCTTCCTGGGAACCAAACATAGGTTGAGTTTCAAGTCCAGCAGTGTAACTTAGATTAGGCCTTCTAATTGTGAGATATATCAAACTTTCCACAATTTTCCTATACATAGTGGCATTTTCCAATGCTTCACCTGACGTACTATCCAACTTCAAATTCTAATCTAATGGCATAAAAATTGGTTTATAATCATCCATACCATACTTTTTTAGCATACTCAAGGCATATTGCCTTTGTAACATCCATATACATGTTTTTCTATGTATGAACTCAACCAAGAAATAACACACCACACCAAAATCTTTCATATCAAATTCATGCATAAGGATTTTCTCTACCTCTTTGATGTTTTCTTCATTATCAGCGCCTATAATCAAGTCATCAACATAAATAGCCACAATCGTGATGCCATTATCACCCCTCCTTGCATATAATCAATGATCTAATCACACATAGAAAACCCAATGGTGGTTAAGTAGTAAGCAATCCTTGCATGCCAAGCACAAGGGGCTTGCTTAAGTCTAAACAAAGCCTTTTACAACCTGCAAACATATCCTAAGTGCTTTGAATCTTCATATCCTTTTGGCTGATCCATTTATACTTCTTTTTGTAACTCACCATGTAGGAAAGCATTCTTCACGTCCATCTCATGCAAAGTTCATTCTTTTGTTCTAGCTATTACAACAAGTTTCCTTGTAGTACATATTTTAGTTGCAGGGCTAAACGTTTCCTCATAATCAATGCCATATATCTATGCATATCCTTTTGCTGCCAAGTGTGATTTGTACCTGTTTATGCTACCATCAACATTATGCTTTACCTTGTAAACCCACTTGCAGCCTATGGGGTTTTTTCCTTGTGGCAATGGAACCAGCTTCCGTGTATCATTTCCATAAAGTGCATCCATCTCCTCATCCACAAATTTTTCCTGTCTGCATTTCCAATTGCATATTCAAAAGAAGAGGGTTCAACATCTTGTACTACCTTTTTCATGTAGGCACAATGACAAGCCATGTAACTATCATTTGTCAATCAACGCACTGAATTTTGCATCCTCCTAGATCTTTTTGGTTCTGGGTCACTTCTTCTTTTATCATCTGCATGTAGCTTTCTTACTCCTAGAGTCTTCAGAGAGGGAAATCCAAGTCCCTCTTCAAGGCTCTTTTCTAAACTGCTTGAATCTCCATCAATGTCTTCAAAACCTATAGATGTTTTACTACCACTAGAAAGCTTCTCTTTTCCTTTCTTTGATGTATTTGGTGTATTTTCTAGACTAAACTTTCCACCCATTCTTCCACTCCATGGATTTGATTTGGAACTATTGGTGATGATGCATCCAGACCACTCAAACTTAAGATTTCACCCTTGATTTTTGAACATTTTCTTTTTCGTTTGGTTCAAGATCAAGTCCATCTTTGGCATTTGCATAGAAGCTTCAGATTTCATCAAACACCACATCTCTGCTTAGCTTCACTTGTCATGTTAGTCGCTTATAACATTTATATCATGTTTCCTCAAGGGAGTATCCAATGAACATACACTTTTCTACTTTTGGATCGACACTTCCTCAACTCATCTGGAACATGAACATATGCAATACGGCCAAAAACTTTCATATGTGATAAGTTTGGCTTTTTACTTGTGAACTTCTCTTTAGGTGTAACTTGATGTACAGTAGTAGTTGAAGTTCTATCCATGATGTATATAGCAATGTGCACAGATTCTGCCCAATAACAATGAGGCATATTCTTCTCACCCATCAAGGCTCTTGCTATTTCTACAATATGTCTATTTTTCTGTTCACGAATGCCATTCTATTATGGCGTGTACCTACATGAAAAATGAAATCGAATTCCATGGATTTTTAGAAAGTTGATGAACTCATTTGACATATATTCACCTCCTCCATCAAATCTTTATGTCTGAATATACTTCCCTATGTGCTTTTCCACCATAGCTTTAGAATTTTGGAGGTGAGTGAACACCTTACTCTTTTCTTTCATGAAATATACCCATACTTTTCGTGTATGGTCATCAATGAAAGTAACATAAAACCTACAATTGCCCATTGATGTAGTCTTTGCACGACCCCAAAGATCTGTATATACTATTTCTAGCTCATTCTCACTAGCATGCTTGCCATTCATAAATGATGCTCTTGTCTATTAACCAAATTGACATGCTACAATACCTTTTGCATTTCTACAACTTTGAAATTCGGTAGTCCATTAACAATCTCCTTTGACTCCATCAATTCGAGCCTCTACGGGTTTGCATGTTCAATTTAATAACTCATGCACATTTTAGAAACATGGCTACATTCATTTTAGGTGAACATCCTACCCAGTTTGTTTCCTTTGGCAATCAATCCTATTGAAAACAAATTTTTTTTTATATTTGGAACATGCAGCACATCACCAAGATATTTTACCTTCCCTTCCTCCATAGACAATGCTATGATTCTTGTATGCTCAATAGGGTGTGATGTGTCATCACATGTTTCAACATATCCAACAGCTAGAAATTTTTACAAAGTACTAAACCATTCCAAATGTTGGTTATGTGATTTGAAGCACCTAAATCAACATACCATACATTACCATTTGATTTTGAAAAATCATTAAACATTGTATTCATCATATGATGTTTAACCATGCACAACATATAAGAATCATCTCCACTTGTGGATGCATAGTTGTTTTGCTACGCTATGTTATTTTGATTCTTCAACTTGCAATCACGTTTGAATTGTGTAGGTTTACCAGAATTCCAAAATCCTTTACTATCAGTACCTAAATCGTTTCTTTGGAAATTTCTATAGACTCTTTGGCACCCCCTGCCTTGAAACTCTCCTCTACCTCCTCCATGATTCTAATGTTGACCTTGGTCTTGGCTAATGGTTCCTCTTCCACTTCCAAAACCACTAGTTCTGCCTCTTCTTCTTCCAGAGTAGTATACCTACTTAGAATTAGGTTTCCCTTTGGACTTTGAGTCCTCACCAAGATTATTTTCTTCAATAGTCAACATGAACACTAGATCAAGAAAGTTTGGAATACTTTCCCTTGTTTGTATAGAAGTTCTCAATTGTTTAGTAGCTCTTTAACAACGAAGGCACACTTCCACCTTATCATCTTCATCTAAATTCATGCCAATAGATGCAAGTGACTCACATATGCTTTTGATTTTCTATTGTCACTTACTGACATACCCTTTTTCTCCAGTGTATGTAGCTCATTCTTGAGTTGCAATTTTTGTGCCTTTGTATTGGTCTAATACAGTGTGAAAAACTATTCCAAGCCTCTTTCAGAGTCTTGTCATCTTGTATGTACCCAATCCTGCTAGCACATATGCTAACAAATAGCCAATACGTTATTCTTTTGCACTTGTTGATTCCATTCCTCATTTGCTCTTAACTGGTCTGCAAGCCAACTCCTCTCTGGTAACTATGGAGCAAAATCATGTACTGCACATGCCAAATCATTTATAGATCTTTCATAGTTTATGAGCTTATACAGCCCATGACATAAAATGCCAGAAGAAATAATCATGTTGCCATTTGACAGATCATGAACTATACATCTGTCATCAATAAATTTCACAACCAAGCCAATCTTGGCTAATGCAGAAACTGATAACAAATTTTTCTTGATCCCTGGCACAAACAAAGCATCTCACAAAGTGAAAGAACTACCATCAGCAGTAGTCGAAATGATCTTACCAACTCCCATAATAGCATAAGAGGAGTTGTTGGCGCATGTAACAATATTCCTTGTAGAGGCAGGCTCGAGTGAAGAGAAGAAACTATGTTGTGAGGTAATATGTTTGTTCGCCCAACTGTCAAAGTAGCAAACATCTGAGTCTACTGCACACATGCACTGCTCATGAGAAGATGGGTCAAAACTGCAAACAGTAGTAAACGCCCATTCTTCTTCCTAAACAAGATTAGCAGACTCTATTTTTGCAAACAGTAGTAAATGCCCATTCTTCTTCCTACACAAGATTAGCAGACTCTATTTTTGGTGTAGAGGCTTGTGTAACAACCATTCCACCCTCTTTCTTCTTTGCCTCTTTAGCAACCAAATTTGGACAGTTCCTTATGATGTGATAATTTCCTTTACAGTACTTGCAAAACAATTCTGCTTTTCTGATTTCTTTTTATCTTTGTCTTCCCTCTTTTATTGTGCAGAATTAGAAGATTTCTCCTTACTAGTTGAAGAGCTCCATTTTCCTTTTCCCTTCTAACCGTTTACGTTTACAAATCAATCAATTATCGTTTACAACTCAGTCTAGGAAAGCTTGATCTGCAACATGCATAATGGACCTCTTCTACCTACACTGATCTTCTTGCAATAGAACAGAGACTAACTCCTCAAATGACAAGGCATTTGGATTGCCTTTCATCATCAACCGAAGAGTAGAAGAAAAACCCTAATATGAATCAGGAAGACCATTCAGAACGGTCTGCACAAGTGAGCTATCTCATATAACCTCATCAGCGAAAATCAACTATTCCTTCAAGACTTTGATATTTGTTAGAAAATTGTCCATAGAATAACCTTCATTTATGTGCTCACTCTCCAACTTTTTTCAGAGTTAAGCAACACGAGCCTCATTCCTAGCTTGGTACAATGTGGTAAGTGTATCCCAAGCTTCCTTAACTGTTTTCCAAGAGCGAATGTGAGGAATAATGACACGTTTGACAAACAAAGCTATCAATGCATGTGCTTGGGCATCTCTACCGTCTCAATGAATTTGCTCTACAGTAGGTGCAGCCAAAACCACAACATGAACAACAATATATAGAATATCATCATCTTCGACACCTTCTGCATCAACTTTAGTACTTGTAGTTGTAACAATTGTAGGTGTGATAGGACATTTTTTCAACACCCTGCACAATGTACCACAATCCTTCTTCAACCAATACATGTCAAGCCCACAACGGGTAGTTGGTACCATCCAACTTATCCTCAATAGCCAACATACAAAATACATCACTACTTTCAGCCATGGCTGGTGACTAAAATACCTTGATGTTGAAGAATGAATGTATCTCAAAAAGTTGAACAGAACTGCCCAGACGAATTCTGCTAAACCTATAGCAGACTTCGAGATGCTTTACTCGTGAACCGAAACTGGTATATACCTTTGGCACAAAGAGCTGTTTTGATCTCAAAAACACACTGAGTATGCTCACCTAAATTCGTGCGATTCTCAGACTACAAACAAAGATATGTCAACGATGCCCTAGATGAAGCAGCGACCTGCTCTGATACCAATTGTTGGAGTTAGACATCTGCAAAAGTATGCAAACAGCACAAGGAAGAAGAAGAAGCTTGGAGCACAATGCACAATACTGAATGTATTACCACTAGAATGTACAAAGATAAGTAGCCCATTAGGGCAATAGGCATATATACAAGTCGGAGGAAAACACCTCCTAAAGAGGGGAAAAAGTGTCCCGATGGTCCTAAAGTTTTCACACACATCACTACCTAAATATATCAACAATCGTCAGCCATTCGAGTATCGTATCGCAAGTTACCTCAGGATCGTATCGTGTGATTTCTGGTATCGTATCGTGTATTGGAAAAGTATCGTATCGTCAACTGCCTTGGTATCGTATCATGAGGTTGAAGAGGTATCATATCATCTGCACCTCGAGTATCCTATCGTGCCACTCAGTGGTATCGTATCGCTCTAGACTCTTGGTATCGTATCGTGCCAAGTCTAGTATCGTATCGTCTGTGTGGTATCGCCAGAGTATTTCGGAGCCAAATTTGAAGTGGTTGAGGAGCTAATTTAGGGGAATTAGGGAGTGGACATAGACCCAAAGGAGTGAATGAACTTAAGATTGGGATGGGTGCTAAATAGCCGAAGAAGTATCATTTCATCGGTAGGAAGTGCAACCCAAGCGAGCCATCACTCAATCTATGCAGACACCTCTAGTGACTCAGAGGAGGAACTACCCATGGCCTCAGAGGACACGCATGGTTTTGTTCCCAAGGAAAACTTTATGTCAACCATGGAGGGTGAATACCGCATCTCTCTGCAATATGTGTCCACCAATACGCAAGGAATCCCTAGTTATCTGGATGGTTTAATTAGGTTTGTTGCACAAATGGTAAACTCCACCGAGTCGGCAATAGTGTCCAGACCTGCAATGAAGTACGAGGGAGGATTATACATGGATGAGTTAGGTCAAATCTACATAGTGATAGAAAAACCAAATCATATCAACGAGAGAGGAGAGCTAGAAGGACAAGGAAACTCGGGAAGATCTAACCCTGAAGAACTTGTGACTACTCCAAGGGGCAAGTCAGTGGTGACTCGAGTCTTGAGAGAGGATTTGGTACCTCAAGATGACTACCTATTGGACGTATACCTGATCCACGGGTCAAACCTATTGTTACAAACTGATTGACCCACACGAGGATAGGAAGTAAGCCCAATGACTTTCTATGAGCTGAAGGATCCCGAAGATGAGTCTAGAGTCTCATACCTAGACCAAAACCAAAGGATTTATTGGCCAATAGATGCAGTTGATAGGTCTCGATTGAAATACATGGGTTTGCCTATATTCCCTCCTCAAGAGCAGGAAACTACCTCCCACAACCCTTTTGGAACACATCAAGAACTAGAGAATACAATGTTAGGAAAACGAGCGAGCGAAGTGTTCCCAACCAAACTCATGTGCAATTCATAGTGCCACGAGTAGAGTCACACAACCAAACCAACCCAGGAATAGGTAATGTGGCTCGACCATGAGTTAGACCAAGGCCACAACCAGGGGTGCCACCAGGAATGCATCCAATTAGACCAGATATTCCTATGATGCCCACACCACCAGAACCCATAAGAAGGCTGAGACTGATTCAAGTTGCTAAATGCATGAAAAATCACCATGATGGAACGGGAGAATCATATGACCACATAGCTAAACTTAAGCAGGTATTACGAGCCCAAAAATTGGAAGATTTCTTTGTGCCATATGAGTCCTTTGGATTGACCCTCACAGGAACGGCCTTGACTTGGTTCCAACCATTGGATACAAATCAATTTGGAAATATGGAGCAATTTTTCCAAGACTTCATTGGAGAATTTACTAAAAGAGGGATTAAGCACAACGCATCATCCTTAATCCATAGTTTTAGATAGAACCCAAACAAAACCATAAAAACATCTGCCCGAATATTTTAGCCAATATGTCAATAGATGCCTAGTGTCTGAAAGACCCTCCTAGCAAAAAATGATATCATTGGTCTTAGACGGATTAACTAATCGAACATTAAGAACCCTAGTTTATGGGAAACGGCTCTAATCATTGAGCGAGTGTCTTCAGGAATGCACTCACCTAGAAGACAACCTAGCTAATGACCTCAAAAGCACACCAATCTCTACTAAATTAGAGGACACTAGGAGTACAATGAAGACTAGTTCTAGTAATGTGGAGGAGCTAGGAGATCTAGTAGCCAAGAAGTTAGGAGTCCATGGATAGAGGGATTACCAAATCCCACCAATGAGGATGTCGATACTATGGAGATGTAGCCTATGTGGTGCAGATCACCCATCTCACATGTGTGTAAGAGGAGGAATAGGCATGTGTTGGGGGATTCTTGGACAAGAGGGGATTTGAGTGTTTGTAGGAGAAAAGGGAAAGAAAAGAAGAAAGATACACACTGGAAGCCTCTATCGATTGATTATAATAAGACAAATACAATGTGAAGCACAATACAATCCAATGCTTCTGTGCAGAATCCCACAGAGTGCTCAATTACAAAATACCAAATACCCAAGGGGCTTGTTGCTGCCGGCCTCCTCTGCACCAAACCTTCACCTTCTCCAAGCCTGCACTTGTGCACACCTTCCACCAAGCTTCCACTAACGGGGAGGGATGGATATCTTCTGTCACCATGCGCACACTTCAATAAGACCTTGGGATCCTTGGGGGACTAGCTTAGAACTCCTCTGCACACTTCCTTGGTCACTCTTCATGCACACCTTGCACTTCACTTCTCTGCGTCGCACACTGTGTGTCTCTTGCACTTCTCCCTCTTGCTCCACTTAGACTATGCTTACTCTTGCTTACACTTAGGATAGTCCAAGAATAGTCCTTGCCTTGATTTGAGTGTCGCTTCACGTACGCTCCTAACTGCAAGAGTATCTTGGTGCTCACTTTCATGTCCCAAGATTGTCTTCACAAGTGGGCAGCCAACGACTCTCTGTTTTGTCCTGTAGTGACTTTAGACTAAAACCAAAAATTTTAATTGGGGGGGCCATACTTTCACTTCTGCGTACGCTGCCGCTTCACATACCTTCACATTTTTCCTTTTAATTCTTCACTTTTGCACATAAGAGAGGGTTCACCTGAACCTTCTAAAACACTTTAAAAACACTTTGAACCTTAGGGAAATTAGAGAAATACCTCTGCAACCTACAACCCACTTTCTCCAATTTACCCTTTGTGGACAATTAATTGTGCACTACCTGTGCACTTTGACACCTGCACTTTAGCACGTTGACTTTGCACTTGTTGATTTTGACCTTGACTTTGTTGACTTTGACTAGTTTGACTTTGACCTTTTATCTTTGACTATAATTGACTTTGAGTGTAGTTGACTTTGACCAATATGACTTTTATGGGCTCAACAGTTACCCACCACCTAATGTGCTTTCCGTCGCGGAGAGCTATAGCCAAAACTCTGAGCATAGAGGACACCATGATTCTGGAGCTCCAAAACCCTGAAAAGAACACCTGAGCAACTACCAAATCCACCAGAAACAGGAGAGAAGAAGCACCAGAGAAGAACCAATAAGGGGGATTGTGCCATGGAAAAGCAAAGGAGGGTAATGGGAGGGTAGAAAGGAGGTGGAGGGGAGGGCTGAGGGGCAGAGATGGATAGGGTCGGGAGGGCTAAGGATGCGGCTGGGCAAATTGGTAAAAGGAGGGATTGGGAGTATGATTACGGGGTCTAGAGAGGGATAAAATGATCAAACAGTAGAGCTACACAGGGTGCATATGGGAAATTATGAAACATAAGGTAAGACAAGGTGAGAATAGACCATGTGGACAATGTGGTGAAACAAAAACATGTGGTAAATGTGCTCAAAACATGTGGGTTTTGACCAAAATCCAGAGAAAAGGTGGGTTTTTTGAAAAGTTAATGCAAAAAATGAATCCAGAGGAGCCAAAATACATGAAAATGACTCCAAGTTTGAAAAAAATGGCCATCTAAGGCGCGATCCAGAGCCAAAATGTTTGAGCCAGGAAAAAATTTAAAAAATATATATTTTTTAATCTGAATTTTTTTATTTTTATTTTTTTAATTTTTTTGTTAATGATGAACGCGCACAATGCTGAAAATTTGAAAATAACATTAAAAAAAATATATATATATATATATAAAATAAAAGAAAAATAAAATAAAATAAATAAATAAAGATACAAAATAAAAACAAAACATATAACATATATATATATATATATATATATATATATATATATATATATATATATATATATATATATATATATATATATATATATATATATATATATATATATATATATATAAAGAAAATTTAAAAAAAATGGGGGGCGGGCGGGCGGTGGGTGGGGGGGGCAAGGGGGGGAGGGAGGGGGGTTGGGGGGTATGGGGAAAGAGAAAGAGAGAGAGAGAGAGAGAGAGTTCTTCCTTTTTTTTTTGGGGAAAAGAAAACGCCTAGGGGGCTTTTTTTTTGAAATTATCAAAAAACCTGAAGAAAAAAACATAAAACATCCAAAAAAAATGCAAAAAAAATCCAAAAAATCTTCAAAAAATTCTGAAAAATTTTTCTATAGGTTTAGGCCAGTTTTTTCAGTCAAAACCACAGAGATCTTCCTTTATTCCTCCAATTTGGCAAGAAAAAACACTTGAACAAGGATGAAAAATACCAAAAAAATTCAAAAAATGCTTGAAAAATACCCATAAAAATTCCAAAATTATACTTATGCCGAGGCCTAAGAAAGAGTTTATAAATTTGCTAAAAGCGCAAAGAACAAGCATGAAAATTTATAAAAACTACTGAAACTTAAGCAAAAATGATGGGAAAAGACTATGTACAACCTGGATAGATTTTGCAGGCTTCAGGTGATCCAGAAATCTTCACTTTTGTTGATGATAGGCCTTGAGCCTTGTATTGTTGACTCAGAGAAACTCCTCCATAATCTCCAATTGTACTGCACTTCATTGGTTTTGCCTTCTTGTTGGGCCCACTGGTCATCTGATAGGGGTACACTAAATCCTTCAGTAAAATATTGTCTCCTCCATACTACAACTTTTGTATCTTTGTGTCAGCAACTTTATAGCTTCATCTGCAAAAATTCATTTTCACTATTCGATCTTCTTCATCAAATCGAACCGTTTGTTTCCAAAGACTTGCAGGTACTTCTTCCACATCCTTGTAAAGCCGTGCACTCACTATCATAGAAATTGACACAAGGGATGATATCCATACCAGTATCCATAAAAAAATGGCCATTGACATATGATTTGAAGTATCTTCAGCAATGTTGCACTTAAGGGCTCATCTTTTCTCCTCTCTTCTATGGCCTTTAACTGAGACTTTCTCACTTGAGTCAGTAACCTGAATGATATCCTTTGATTCTTCAAATGCTTCCTCTCTACTTGAGTTTGGAAAAATTCCATAGCAGGAAGATGGGTCTTCTGCATGGAGCCAAGCCAACATGTTTTCATCTTCATATAAATTTTCTCCTTCAAATAGATCTGCTTCTGGGTGGTCCAACAACTCCTCTTCCATACAAATACCAATTGTCTGCATCATGCTGGTATTTCTTTGATTGTCTGGTCCTTCTTCTAAAATTATCTGCTACAACTCTTTTCCCTCTTGCTTTACCCACATTGTGTCCTTGCCCCAGTCATGCAGCACATTGGCATGCCTTAACCAAGGTCTCCGAATTAATAGGGGGAAACTTCCTTCTACTGTGGTAGCCTTAAAACAAAAAAGTCCAAGTTAAAGATAGTACCTTGTATCTTGACTGGGACTCTAGGGACCACTCCCATAGGCCTTACTATGCTTTGGTCTGCCATTGTTACAGTGAAGTTGGCAGGTCTTGAAGGGTATAGTCCAATCTTTTCCATTGTATGTTCAGGCATCAAGTTAATGCCAGAACCACCATGCACAATAACTCCTTGAAATTCATGACCTTTGATAGATACTGTCAGCCGAGGACTCTTATAATCTTTAAGGGGTGATTCCCCTACAATTTTACCTTTATGTATAACAGGAGTCTTTGCCACCAAACTTGTAGTGGAAGCCTCATCAGTTATCTGCAAGAGTTCTATCTTGAATCTCCCATCCATCTTTATTCAATCAAAAATACTAACCTCCTTTTTCATGGACTTGAGTAGTTTTGAAGCCTCTGATTCCTTAAGAGCATGGGCTCCAATTGACTTATCAAACTCCTCATGAGCTCTGTTGAATGCATGCCCAATGGCATCACTAGTACATATGAGATCTCCTTTTTGCCTTGTATCTGCACGTGCGGTGGCTTTGTCTTCTTCAGATGTCTCTTTGTCTTTGTTCAATCCATTAATTCTTGATTCGTGAACTGTATCTACTTGAGTCTTTCCCTTGTTTCTTGTCTGCACTATAAAAGACTCAATTTCTTCTAACTGCACCACCCTGGTAGATGGTGATGGCTCATTGACTTGATCTATCATTTCTTCCTTGTGCACAAAAATCATTTGAATGTGGGGCCCAGATGAAGAGGCTTGATTCTTAGGACAACAATTTGTATAGTGTTCTCTGGTCTCTAGGCAGTTTCTGCAAGGAGGGGCATTTTCTGGTAGAGTGCACCTACTTTGATAGTGCCCACATTCTCCACATCTGAAACAAATGATTGGCCTCCTAGGCCCATTTCCAAAGTTATTCCTCTGTCTAGGGTTGTGATTGTTACATTGATTGGGTGCAGCCGCCATTACATTTGCTGGTGGTAGGGGTCCTCCTTGTATCCAATATGTTGTTGTAGGCATTCCTGTTGATTGGCATTCATGGGCTTCATGACCAGCCTTCCTACATAATTGGCAAGTCACACTTAACAAAGGACATTCACTTACTATATGGCCTTGCTTGTTGCACATGGTACACCAAAGTCCACTCTTGATGCCACCCCCTTTGAGCTCCTGCAACTCTTGTCGTAACTGAGCCAATTCTTCAGCTTGGGCCTCCTCCTCCTTTTGGAGCTTTAATGCCTCAATCTCCCTTCTCAACTGAGTCACAACATTCTCCTCCTCTTTGTAGGGCTTATTCCTTTTTAAGCCCTCTAGCTCCTTCCTTAGCTGGATTACTAGATCCTCCATTTCTGTAGAATATGGTATTTGAGAAGAAGTTGCTCCATACTGTTGCCTTATCTGTTCCAATCGTGTAGTTGTGTTTATGAATTCCTCTATGGAGGTTGTAGGCAACACTAATTCCTTGATTTTACATTGGGTGGCCACTGGAAGTGGCTTAGCTAACCATTTCTTAACAAAAAAAGCATTTGGTGGATCTGGCAATTTAGCCATTAGTGCCTTGGCCCTAGTCACAAACTCTGGGAACTTTTCACCTGGACCCAATCTCAAATTTTCTGGTTCCTCTATGATGATCTTTGGAGTATTTCCATGCTGGAATTGATTTTTGAATGCATATTTCATTAAGTCCCAAGTTGTAAAATGGTTCTCAGCAAACTAGCTGAACCATTTATCTGCTAATCCTTTTAATGTAGCAAGGAAGAGTATCAAAAAGGCATCCTCTCTTCCCATTAAGCCTCTAGTTTTGCATAGTGCTAGAAACCTTCTAATATGCTCGTCTGGATCTTCCTGACCTAGGCCTTTGAAAGAAGGAAATTTTATATTTAATCTTGATAGTAGGGTTTCCAAGTCCACCTGACCAGCCATGCTCCTTACTGATGAAGTTGATGAAAGTGGACTAGATTATCTTCTAACAGCCTTCCTTCTTGTTTGCTTGCAGGTGACCCTCAATGCTTGGGACCGGGTTGCAGTCATGGGCTGTTCATAGTCCTCTTACTATGAGATAACTGATAAGAATATGTACCTCTTAGTCCACTAAAGTAGTACTCTCGACATTTGAATAGTGCTTCTCCAACTGCAATATATATTCTCCTATGCTCAAATCTCCTTGGAAGTCCCACCAGGCGTGCCAAAGTTTGTTGGGGGATTCTTGGACAATAAGGGATTTGAGTGTTTGTAGGAGAAAAGGGAAAGAAAAGAAGAAAGATACACATTGGAAGCCTCTGCCCATTGATTATAATAAGAAAAATACAATGTGAAGCACAATACAATCCAATGCTTCTGTGCAAAATCCCATAGAGTGCTCAATTACAAAATACATAATACCCATGGGGCTTGTTGCTGCCCGCCTCCTCTGCACCAAACATCCACCTTCTCCAAGTCTGCACTTCTGCACACCTTGCACCAAGCTTCCACTAAGGGGGAGGGATGGATACCTTCTGTCAGCACGCGCACACTTCAATTAGACCTTGGGATCCTTGGGGGACTAGCTTAGCACTCCTATGCACACTTCATTTGTCACTCTTCATGCACACCTTGCACTTCACTTCTCTCTGTTGCACACTGTGTGTCTCTTGCACTTCTCCCTCTTGCTCCACTTAGACTATGCTTACTCTTGCTTACACTTAGGATAGTCCAAGAATAGTCCTTGCCTTGATTTGAGTGTCCCTTCACGTACGCTCCTAACTGCAAGAGTATCTTGATGCTCACTTTGATTTTCCAAGATTGTCTTCACAAGTGGGCAGCCAACGACTCCCTGTTTTGTCCTGTAGTGACTTTAGACTAAAACCAAAAATTTTAATTGGGGGGCCATACTTTCACTTCTATGTACGCTGCCGCTTCACATACCTTCACATTTTTCCTTATAATTCTTCACTTTTGCACATAAGAGAGGGTTCACCTGAACCTTCCAAAACACTTTAAGAACACTTTGAACCTTAGGGAAATTAGAGAAATACCTCTGCAACCTACAACCCACTTTCTCCAATTTACCCTTTGTGGACAATTAATTGTGCACTACCTGTGCACTTTGACACCTGCACTTTAGCACTTTGACTTTGTACCTATTGACTTTGACCTTGACTTTGTTGACTTTGACTAGTTTGACTTTGATCTTTTGACTTTGACTATAGCTGACTTTGACTACAATTGACTTTGACCAATATGACTTTAATGGGCTCAATAGCATGCCACAATCTTATCCTTACAATAGGCAACCAACCCAAGGACCCAACTTGTACTGCCATATTGAGTAGAAATACACTAACCATACTATTGAAAGTTTCCCAGTCAATAGGCAGTCAAGGCCAATGAATCAACCTCAGTATAGGCCTTATGGATACCCCCTAGAGAACAAGGAAGAGAGATCCCAAGATACAACCCCTAGCAAGGCCCACCAAGAGCACCTAGACCTTATGCAGAAGGTGGATATCGACAACAAGAGCGAGTATTAGGACAACAACCACCCCATCCACAAAATGTTATGCTAGACAAATATACTCAACCTGAGGAGAACATGGAAAGAGACATAGTGCCAGTTACACCTTTAGCTAATATAGAAGCAATGAATCAGGGATATGAGGAGACTCAAGGAGAATACTATCCCTATGACACTAGTCTAGCAGAGTATGACCAAACTTATGACCAACAATATTATGGTTATGAAGGATATGACAACACCTATGGACCGGAGTATGCGAACCTAATGTACACTACACCTAAGGCACCAACACCCATGAGACCACCCATTAGACTGCATGTGCCAAAAGGACCATGCTATAGTTGCACAAGAGATCACTTCATAAGAGAATGCACTCTGCCATACAACCCACCACCTCCTAGAACTTGTGAAGGGTACTACAATGAATGTGGAAAGGAACATCTTTTTAGATATTGTCCAAAGAATCCCAATAAGACTCATAACACAACACAAATCAAGGTGATTGAAGTGATTGAATCATCAAGAAGTGATAAGGAGTACACTGTACCTTTAAAATCCATTACATGAGCACAAGCCAAAGGACAAGAGAGATTAGATTCCGAACCAGAGATGAACAAGAATCTAGAACCCAAGATACAAGTAGTGGAAGATTCGGAGGACCCACGTGAGAGTAATCAAACGAAGAAGACGCAAAGTTCGAAGGCCAAAAGGGAAAAACTTAGAAATAAATGGACAAAAAAAAATAAGGAGGACAAGAAGAATGTAAAAGATAGTGGAAAATAGTAGGGATAGGAACTACAAGAGAATACGCCACCTAAGTCTCTCCGAAATTAGACAAACCAGGATCAATCTTTGAAAATCCAATACTAGAAGATCTAGACATGTAGTTGAAAGCTTATCAAGCAAGAATCATGACATGGCCAAATATAGAGCAGCATGAGGAACTCTACCCACAAGGGGAATTAGAAAAGGAAAGATTGACAATATGTAGAAAGCTCATAGAGGTAGCCCAAGCCACTTTAGAAAAGACTATCCCTACCCCTCCAGAAACAAGAATATCTAAGAATCAATTCAACGAATGTTTTAAAAAGAATGATCAAGAACCAGTCAGAAAACCTAAAGAGAATAATAGTAAGGAAGACTGATAAAGTGCTCAGGACAAGCCGTCTTCAATAATCCCTAAACTAGAAGCCAATTGGCCACAAGATTTGTGGGCCAAGATTTAGGAAGACGGATGGAACAAGAATGGGAATTCAAGACCACCCTTCGAGGAATTAGACATTGAGGAAAACCAATCAACTCAAAATTTGGATGAAGTTTATGAAGAGGTTTCTATGTTAGACCGAAATAGGGAGGCAATACATAGTATTTCCACTTTACCTAAATGTATGGGAGAATATGAGAAAGGATCGATAGTCTTCCATGCTCCAACTATCCAATGCAAGGAAAATGAGTCTTTAAGTAAGACCTCTCACAACCTAACAGAACTCAAAGAGACCAAGGTACAATGTCTTTTGATTGTGGAAGAGTTACTATGAGCCAAACCACAATTATGGAAAAAGTTAGCAAGTCAGTTGAAATTAGAAAATGAGGAGAATAAAAGAAAAGTAAAGAAACTCAATCCCCTGCTACCATAGAAATACATGTTGATAAAGTTGGAGAATTCAATGAGGGAGATAAGGTTAATACATGCTTACCCATCACATATAATGGATACATGACTAAAGCCATTCTAGACATAGGAGCGGGTGTAGACATAGCCAGCAAGGAAATTTGGGAGAAATGAGGAAAGCCAACCCTACAAACAACACATATGAAGCTTCAATTAGAAAATGGCCACATAGAGAGTGTTGGAGTTTATTGATCTCCAAAGTACAGCTAGAAGTAGGTGAAACCCAACAGGACCTAGTTGACTTTTTCACAAACTTGTATGCACATACCAATTTTCTTGCAGAGCAAATTGATCTTTACTCACTTCGAATTTTCCAAAACTGTTTTGTACACATAAACTAGACTCTAAGAGCTTTCCAACAAGATATAGAACACCTCAAATGGATAAATACACAATGAGCTATGACCTCTGCAATATACAGCTTTAATGGAGACCTTGAAACAGAGATGAACCTGAGGACACACATCACTTGCAGAGACTACTTCTCTTAACTCACAACTCCAATGACTTTGAAACTTTCCAGAATACAATTAGACTTAAAGATCTTTCTAACAAGCCAAAGAACACATGATTTGTATACATACACAAGGAGATATGACCTCTGCAAGTTTGAGGTTTAATGGAGACCTTCAGCAGGGATAAAAAACAGAGAACACACACTACTTGCAGAGCATATTGCTCTCAGCTCACAACTCCAATGATTATGAAAATTTACAGGAAGAAAGTAGACAGGAAGAGCTTTCCAATGCGCTATCAAACATGTAATTTGGATATATAATAAGGGAGATACAAGCTCTGCAATCTCTGCATACAAAACTACAGCAGTGTAGAGATACACATATGACTCTCTTGGACATCCCACAAGATCACGACTTTTCTCCTCTTTTTATAGCATGGGAAACTAATCTAAAACCTTCCTAATACATCTAAATTCGTGGTAGACACTTGGATGGAGGTATTACATGACTCAAGGGCTCAAATAAGCAAAGTATTGATGGACTTTGAGAACTAGCCACATCGACCTTCCACTAGGACACCACTGAAGCTCCTTTGTGACTCACTAATTTGACTCACCATGTTCTAGAACTCACGTGGTATTTTTGCTACATTTTATGAATAATATGAGCCTTCTTGAAGTATTTGAAGACTTCCCAAAGGTATTTACATAATTTGAAACTTGTACCCTACATAAAACAAATGTTCGCAACAGAGAGACCCCTAGGAAGACTGGAGAAAATTAAGCTGACTACCTGCAGAGTAGAATTCGAACACACTCTAGCCATATGTCAATTTGGAAAAGCAACTAACTACGAGATGATATTAGGACGACCCTTCATGAGGCAACTCAGGGTAGTACAAGACTGGGGAAGAGATGCATTATACCTACAACATCAGGGAGTTACTACCAAGATAAATTTGCATACATTTTCATATAGGGACGTACCACCACTACAATGGAATCCCATACACAAGGAAGGGGATGACTTTTCAATTCATAGTGTAGGTTCAAGTGACCAATCATGGATGCACGAAGATGCTCAACTATGGATGTATAAGGAAGCAAAGTGGGAAGAGAAAAGAACTCAAATATGGCCACTTGGACATCAGAATTACCGACCTATAGATGATCAAGAACCAGTCAGAAAACCTAAAGAGAATAATAGTAAGGAAGACTAACAAAGTGCTCAGAACAAGCCATCTTCAATAATCCCTGAACTAGAAGCCAATTGGCCACAAGATTTGTGGGCCAAGATTTAGGAAGACGGATGGAACAAGAATAGGAATTCAAGACCACCCTTCGAGGAATTAGACATTGAGGAAAACCAATCAACTCAAAATTTGGATGAAGTTTATGAAGAGGTTTCTATGTTAGACCGAAATAGGGAGGCAATACATAGTATTTCCACTTTACCTAATTATATGGGAGAATATGAGAAAGGATCGATAGTCTTCCATGCTCCAACTATCCAATGCAAGGAAAATGAGTCTTTAAGTAAGACCTCTCACAACCTAACAGAACTCAAAGAGACCAAGGTACAATGTCTTTTGATTGTGGAAGAGTTACTATGAGCCAAACCACAATTATGGAAAAAGTTAGCAATTCAGCTGAAATTAGAAAATGAGGAGAATAAAAAGAAACGTAAAGAAACTCAAGCCCCTCTTACCATAGAAATCCATGTTGATAAAGTTGGAGAATCCAATGAGGGAGATAAGGGTAATACATGCTTACCCATCACATATAATGGATACATGACTAAAGCCATTCTAGACATAGGAGCGGGTGTAGACATAGCCAGCAAGGAAATTTGGGAGAAATGAGGAAAGCCAACCCTACAAACAACACATATGAAGCTTCAATTAGAAAATGGTCACTTATGTAGCTAAACGGAGGTAGAAAGCATATTATGATGCACATATCAAAGACAAAGTCTTAAAGGAAGGAGACTTGGTTCTTGTATATACATTGAAAAACACGCCAAGAAACTACAATGCGGATATGGACCATTACTAATCAATAGAATCTCAATGAGTGGAGCGGTGAATCTAGCCACATTAGATGGAGATATACTTCCCAACTACATAAGTGGATGTAGAGTGAAACAATATATGGAGCCATTAATAGAGCAGATGTTAGCATGACTTGTAGGAGCACAAAATCGAAAGAAGGAAGAGAGGATTCGAGAAGAAGCACACCAAGAAGCCATAGAGCACATCAAGCGATGAAAGGAGTGGATAAGACAAAGGGATGAACGATATCCTCAGGCAAAGGAACATATACCCATGGCTAACTAAAGGGTAAACCATTCAAATAACATGAGCTATAACATCTCCCAACCATATGTAAACTTAGGAATTGGAACCAAGGAATACCAGCTAATAGATGCTTTGATCGACTTAGGAGCTACCCTAAGCTGTATACGAAAGATGTTAATCACGCATCTTCACACAACCATAAGTATCACTAAAGCATGCATGATAGGAATTGGAGGACACGTTAAATTATGTGTAAGACAAGCCCAAATATCCCTTCACCTAGGAAATTCTACCATGGAGCAAGGAGTTTTGGTATGCAAGAAGTTGAAGGGCAAAAATTCTAAAGGATTAAGTTTTCGTGAAACACCAATTAATGTATCGGAAGATATAGAGCAGCCCAAGATGGTTGGTAGAAGCTTTAAATTGTCCAAAAAATGCAAGTTGGAATCTGTGCTAAAAGTTATGGTGGATAGGTTTTCGGTACAACAGGTGTCTCAATCAAATCTTGAAGTTAGTACGGAAGTGTCAAAGATGCAGCAGAAGTTGGATGAAGTTTACAAATTCATAGTAAGACAAGATGGTTAGTTGAAGGAACAGAAGTTTCTTACTGATGTATTAAACTTTGATGAGTATCAATTGATGAAGTCTCAGGTACAGAGCTTGCAGGAGGAGTTGCAAAAGAAAACATAGGAGCATCAAGAAGTGCTATCGAAGTCCATCAGGTTGGTCCTCTCAAAACCAATGACCTTTGGCTTTGGTCACACTTGTTAATGGATACTCCAGCACCTCTTCTTGAACAATTGCTTCGAAATCCTCAGAATCGATCTGCACATTGTAATAAAGAAAGAATGAGCTCTTTGTAGAAACCAATTGATGTGTTATGTATGGTTCAGTGATATGTTGTTTCTTGTGTCACTCCGTTCCCCCTTGCTTGAGTAAGTAAGGTCTCTTACCAAAATTCTTTTGATTTTTACTCCTGAAAGAAAACAAAAGTTAGTTCTAGATGAAGCATTTATTTATTTACAATGTAAGATCATTCCTCTGGCTATAGAATCTAAGATCTATTCCAATGATGATGGAAACGTGCACCACTACTTTTGTTGAAAAGATAATGTGTCCGATGCATGACCTTGTAATGTGGCCTTGTCATGCATACTCTAGGTGCATTGGATTCTTCATGAGTGCAAGTGGAATCGCACTTTGTTGGTCGTTCCTTTTCTTGCTGCTTCTTGGGTCTCCATATCCACTTTGTAGTTGGTGCTTGTGGCATTTAGTTATGTTGCGTTCCTTGTTCTTTGGTCCTTGTTTCATGTCTACTTGCTATCCAAGTTGTAGTTGTTGTGTTTCTTTGATACCCTTGGTCGTTCTTTGTAGACTTCTTTGCTTCATGCTGTAGATACAATATCTCACTAAGCTTCCTTATCTCTTGAGTGGCTAGTTGCGGTACCTTCTTCGAGATCCATATATGTTGTTGTGTTTTCTGAGCTCCTACTAACGACTTTGGAAGTCATACACGAATCAGTCTTTGTGGTTCTAATTGCAATGGTGAATAACGGTTGTCTCTTCTTGTCTTCACTCCGTGACTGGTCCGTTCTTGTGTTGTTTTATTTGGTTTAATCATTCAATCCTTTTGAACCCATTGTAGAAGGGATACCAAAACTTTTGAACCAAAAATTCTACAATCAGCCAAAATAGGACATAAGAAAATTTGTAGCTTGTTGGAAGAAAGGCATTTTCACATTCATGAGGCTATCAAACTTGAGGAAGAAACCCTATAAAAGGAGTTAGAAAATGAATCAATAGAGAGCATACCCAAAGAATACCCTAATCTTGAATTACCTGCAAATAAGGATGTGTTGCTTGGTGATGTGTCCTCCTTTCCCATGAAAGATGAACCTAAGAGAGAAAGTGAGGACAATGCTTCTAAATTCACCTACACCAAAAGAAGAACATCCACATGGAGGTCTACTACTGGAACATCACATTTATGTAATAGTCTTCTACAATGGGCTCAAAAGGATTGAATGATTAAACCAAATAAAACAACACAAGAACGGACCAGTCACGCAGTGAAGACAAGAAGAGACAACCGTTATTCACCATTGCAATTAGAACCACAAAGACTGATTCGTGTATGACTTCCAAAGTCGTTAGTAGGAGCTCAGAAAACACAACAACATATATGGATCTCGAAGAAGGTACCGCAACTAGCCACTCAAGAGATAAGGAAGCTTAGTGAGATATTGTATCTACAGCATGAAGCAAAGAAGTCTACAAAGAACGACCAAGGGTATCAAAGAAACACAACAACTACAACTTGGATAGCAAGTAGACATGAAACAAGGACCAAAGAACAAGGAATGCAACAAAACTAAATGCCACAAGCACCAACTACAAAGTGGATATGGAGACCCAAGAAGCAGCAAGAAAAGGAACGACCAACAAAGTGCGATTCCACTTGCACTCATGAAGAATCCAATGCACCTAGAGTATGCATGACAAGGCCACATTACAAGGTCATGCATCGGACACATTATCTTTTCAACAAAAGTAGTGGTGCATGTTTCCATCATCATTGGAATAGATCTTAGATTCTATAGCCATAGGAATGATCTTACATTGTAAATAAATAAATGCTTCATCTAGAACTAACTTTTGTTTTCTTTCAGGAGTAAAAATCAAAAGAATTTTGGTAAGAGACCTTACTTACTCAAGCAAGGGGGAACGGAGTGACACAAGAAACAACATATCACTGAACCATACATAACACATCAATTGGTTTCTACAACGAGCTCATTCTTTCTTTATTACAATGTGCAGATCGATTCTGAGGATTTCGAAGCAATTGTTCAAGAAGAGGTGATGGAGTATCCATTAACAAGTGTGACCAAAGCCAAAGGTCATTGGTTTTGAGGACCAACCTGATGGACTTCGATAGCACTTCTTGATGCTCCTATGTTTTCTTTTGCAACTCCTCCTGCAAGCTCTGTACCTGAGACTTCATCAATTGATACTCATCAAAGTTTAATACATCAGTAAGAAACTTCTGTTCCTTCAACTAACCATCTTGTCTTACTATGAATTTGTAAACTTCATCCAACTTCTGCTGCATCTTTGACACTTCTGTACTAACTTCAAGATTTGATTGAGACACCTGTTGTACCGAAAACCTATCCACCATAACTTTTAGCACAGATTCCAACTTGCATTTTTTGGACAATTTAAAGCTTCTACCAACCATCTTGGGCTGCTCTATATCTTTCGATACATTAATTGGTGTTTCACGAAAACTTAATCCTTTAGAATTTTTGCCCTTCAACTTCTTTACCACTGAATCAACTTCCTCTACCTTGTATCCTGCCTTCAATAAATCACAGTATGTTTCATTCAGTTGCTCTTCCTCTCTAACACTATCTTGATCCTTCTTCTTAATCATTGGAGAACCAATCTGTTGTTCCTCTATAGCGGGCCAGACAACCTCATTTCTTTCAACCTTCTGTACAAACTGAAAATGTTGCTGCAAGATAAGCTACTAATCTACTTTTGGCTTGTGTTTTGCATTTATTCAAAGAGAATATTTGACTGTACATTCTATCAAATACCTAGTGGGCCCAACTTACACTTTCCACTTTTTTTGCCCAGCATAATGGTGCAAAATTCTCCTTGGATATATAATTGTATTTTACTATAAAGCAAAACCTCTCGAGACACCATTTAAGCTATTCTCTATGCGCATAAGATGCATTTTTCAACATGTAATATTGACGACCTCCTTCCTAAAGACCAAATTCCTTTTTCAATGCCTCCTCAAAACATTTAGGCATAATTAGGTCCTTGAGAATGGGTAATTTAAAAACCTCTGCAACTAATTCGGGAGAAAACTTCACCTATGGAGATAATTGCCCTTGAGTTTTTTTAATGATCTCCATCTGACTCTTTGCATAGTAGTTGAGTCTCTAGCTTGCCCAAGGTAGTGATGCAAAATCTAACACAGAAATATGTTGGAGCCATATAACATTCAAAGGTGCACTCATGTCAATCTCTACTTTAAAATCGATGAAGGGCTCCGTAAGCGACTATGTTAACTTGCTTGTTGATGTCGGAGTTTGAGTGTCCTCTTCTTCCTCCTATAACAAATTGTCGCTCTCATCTATGGAATATTCCTCTTTATGGTCCATGACTTCTCTCCTACGTGCTCTACATGTCATTGTTGGTGTATCACTGCTCAGAATTATAAGAGCAACACTATTCGTTTTTCTTGTGCTCATGTACAAGCATGCTTGAAACACATGACTCAACTATGGCATCATGAACCCAACATCAAATAATTGTACGACACTACTATTCACACACATGATACCACCTTTGCATGATTCATAACATCAGTCAAAAATGTCGCACAATGTTTTGAATTCTGCCCACAAATCGATGCAATGATTTAAAGTATTTTTTCACCTTCCCTTTTCCCTTCAAAAATTTCTGATGACAAATAATCCGGTTTAGGACCATCCACTCAAAGAAACACCAATCCGAGAATTTCCAACTAAACAAAGTCCAATTGAGAAAAATCTGAACAAGTAGGATCCGATTGAGTAACTTCCGACATACCAAGGTCCTTTAATTCTTGCCAAATAAAATCCAATTGAGCAAGATCTGATGTAGCAAATTTTGAATGATATCACCCTAAACTTCAAACTAGCATGTGAAGACCATTGTAGTCTTAAGAATGTACTTAATGTAATCTTTAACCAACACTTTCCCAAAAAAACATGTCAACACTGACCAAAATGTAGACAAATAAGCATCCTTACTTCCGTGATCACTAATTTTGCCAATCTGATTATCAGAATTAAACATCACTTGCATCGAATTAGATGACAACCAACCCATATGCGACGGCTTCCCTTGAAATTTCTTCAAACGAAATCCATTGTTCGGTTTTCCATTCTCGTGCTAAACACATCATCTACCATAAAAGTCCCTTGACCTAAATCTTGCACAATCTGATATGGACCTTATACCTTAGGTTGAGCTTTCCTCGATGTAGGTCTAATTTAGAGTTGTACACCATCACCCAATCTCCAACCTGAAATATCTTGAATTTCACATTCATACTGACCCAGTCTTGTCTCCTTCTTTGAATTACCTCTCTTATGTATGCACTAACTAAAGGATCCTCCTCCAATTGAAGAAGATACTTACTCTAATTCTTGACCGATACTTCAGAAGACCAGAAACTCCATTGGGACCAGAAACTCCATTGGGACTACTACTTCTAAGCCATATAGCAATATGAATGGTGTCATACTTGTTGTTACCTTAAAAGCTATTATGAATGACCACAATGCTAGATCTAACAACAAGTCCCATGTTTGGTTGGACCACTATAGAAATACCAAACATTGGAGCTCCTACAGGCATATATTGTTTATGAGAAGCCACAACATAATTGTAATACATAGTAAATGCCCATTGCTCAATCTAAAAAAGACAATCAAACTTAGATCTAGTTGTAGAGACCTCTACAACAACTATTCTAGCATCTTTCTTGTTTGCCTCTTTTGTAGCCTATTGAGGATATTTTTCCTTTTCTATTTTTTCGCATCTTCATATTCCTTCTTTGCTTGTGCAACATTCATAGGTTTTAGTGTACTAGTAGATGAGCTCCATTTACCTATGCTCTTGTGACTAGCTAAGGAAGCTTCATCTGGAAAATGCATGATTGAATGTTCTATCTAGATTCCTTTTCTTAAAGGAAAAAAAAACTTACTTCTCAAACGTGAAGGTGTTTCGATTGTGTTCCATGATTACACATAGAGTACAAGAAAGAATTTGTTAAGAATCTAGAATGACCATTAAGAATAGTTTGTACAAGTGAACTATATTCCAATATTTCATCGACCAAAATCAACTGCTCTTTGAAATCCTTTATATTTTGTCAATAAAATTGTACATTGAACATCCCTCATTTATAATCTCACTCTCCACTTATTTTCAAAGATAGGCAATTCTAACCTCATTTCTTTCTTCGTATAGTGTCAAAGAGTATCGCAAGCACCTATTGTTATTTTGCATTAATGATTGTGGGGGATAATGGTATGTTTAACAAACAAAGCTATCAACTCATGTGCTTGTGAATCCTTGCCATCCCAACAAAGTTTCTTTGTGATATGTGAAACAGAAACCATAGTAGTGCCAAGAACTTCAAGATCATCATCTTGGTTACCACCTACAATACCTATTTCTTAACACTTGTAGGTGTAGAAGGGCATATTAAGAAACCCTAGACAATATTCCACAACCCCTTTGCTACCAATACATGGTTCATCATGTATGGACACAACAAGAATTTAGAACCATACAATGATTTTCAACAACCAGCATACGTAATACATCATGCTTTCAGCCATGATGAGTGCCTTTATCCTAATAATGAAAATTGATTGATTCTCAAAGTTGTTCAACAAAACTATGTAATCCAGCTCCACTAGACTTGTAGCAAATTTGTGGCTGCTCTCGCTTGTGGAAGTCCATCAAGGGGGAAGCGTTATGGAAGATATGGAGAGAACGTTGTGCAACCACGTTTGATGACCATGCAAAAGAATGGTCACTTGATAATTCCCTTTGCCAGCTAGGTAGAAGTATATGTAGTTGTAAGAAGTCCCATCCCTTAAGACACCATAATATTTTCTTCTTGGATAATAACAACATCAGAAGTAACTAGACCGCCCATAAGGGAAACGGAAAGATAACTAACCTTATCTGTAAATCCCTCTAGAACATTGGTTTCCTGCCATATCCTGGCCATCACCACTATTATGCCTTCACTCTATCCTACAATTGCTTTTTGGGAAAAGGGGGATACCAAGGGTAACATACCCCTCCCATATATGCATGTTGTACAAAAATGTATTACAGAAATTATTGGAAAGCCCCAATAACTAGCTTCTTTGACGACCTTGTACTCACATGGCTAGAAAAAACAAGGTGTGTAGCAAGCCCCTCCTACTACCTATGTAAGTTGTGGTATAAGAAAACTCTTCCGACGTGATTTAAGTTTGGATAGCCCCTTTCTACTCATGTTCCATTTGAATAAGGTTCAGCTTTTCTTTTAGGTGACCTTCACTCATAAGCACACACAAAATACAAGATAAGTAGCATCATGCTTGTATCATAGGCCTACTAAGGAAATTTCAAAAAGAAAACAACCAAAAAAGAAAAAAAATCCCATTCTTGTCGCCTAGGCATCTTCTCATTAGATAACTCTTGGACACATCGCTCAAAATCCACATCCTTTGCATTATTTTCAATAAGTGCACCTAAACTTGCATTCATAGGCCGCCTTACAAGGTTGTACATCCATCAAGCCCTTAAAATCTCGCCTTCCTCAAGATATCTTCCAATTTTTTCTTAGCCTCTTTTCAAAGAGTCATAAACCTTGGTATGCATAAGAAGGGCTCACATTAAACCATGGTAAAAGAGGTGAAGGTGGAAATGAATTGAAGGTTTGGCTTTCCAACTTGTGCTCTGCATGAAACCCTCTAGTGGCTAGAAAATGATTTCTTTGCATTTGCAGATATGGCTGGCGTTCTCACAATTGGATAATTGGTTTTGGTTTCACACGTGGAACTTGCCTCAAATGATGCTCTCATAGTGAAGTCGACTTTGAACAAAATTAACGTAGGCATACAACTCTCAACATAGAGTTTTCAACTCATCAGTATTAGGCTTGAATGCTCTTGCAAGAGGCTTGGAAAAAGTTTACATCAGCAAGCATGGTTTAGCAGATGTGCCTTATACTCCTAGGCAGATGGCCACGGTTCAAATCCCGCACGGGGCTGGATGCCTCACAGTTCCCCAAGATGGGTGCCTCTATCTTACGAGGTCGGGTGTGTGTTGTTAAAAATAAAGTAAGCTCGTATATATTTTTGCAAAAAGGATTTTCTTCAAGTAGAAGGAAAATACAAAAATGAAAAATGGAAGCATTTACTTCAGCAAGTAGTGGAGGCCAAAAGAGAATCAATCAAAAGAGAATCAAATCCAAAAACTGAACTGTAAGAGGAGTGGTTGTCCAAAGTAGTGGAGAAATGATGGAGAAGAGCTCTCAAACTCATCATGAGAGAGTTTGGTCACTTGGCTATAAAAGAGGCAAGGGAGGACACTCAAGTATAGAGGAAGAAGGCGTGGAAGCCCCCTTGTAGCCAGTTCATTTGGTTTGAGTCATTTCTTTCAGTTCACTCTCATAGAGTATGTCCAGCTGCACACCCATTTTTGGGTAGTCTACTTGTGAGAGTCATATCTCTCAATATATGTATCCAATTTTAGTGTTTAAACATTCGTTGGAAAGCTTATCTTGAGTACTGCCTTTTTCTAGAACAATTTTATCAAATGCCTTATGTTATGCGAGTAATTCAGGTTTTAGTGAAGTCTAGTTTTTAGCCTAACTGAGTGAACAGGTAGCGTGTTTTGAATCAAAGCATTTCCAACTAAAATCTACTCCAAATTTAGTGTTTGATAGTGCATTCCAAAGCTATAGGTGTCTAGTTTGAGTGACCAAAGTTTCAAGTTCATTGCATTTTTCAGTTGGTACCAGTTTTCATTTGAAGGTTCAGCTATTGGCAAAAGTCTTGATCCTGAGAAGGTCTTCTACACTTTTCGATGCGATTAGGAGAGGAATTCTCCAACAATTGGTATCAGAGCATTGGATTTTGAAGAGGCAAAGCATTGGAACTAAAGTGAAGCAAAGGAGAAGCTACAAATCAAGGAGGAGCTTCGTAAAGTCAAGGAAGAGTGCCACACAATACTTGAGGTAAACTTGAATCTTGGAAGTTTTCAATGGCTGATTTAGGACAACAAGTTGAGAAGTTAGACAAAGATAATTTTCAGCCTTGGAGGTATAGTATGATAAATCACCTTAAAGGTAAAGGTTTACGGACTCTAGTTAGTGCAGACGATCCACAACCGGTGGACCTTGAAGATCCCAACATTACTCGGGCACAAAGGAGACAATTTGCTGATTTGGAAGAGAGGAATTGAAGGGTGATGTTCCTCATCTCACAAGTTATTTCTAAAACTATGATTGGTCATGTGCAAAGCTTAGAATCAGCCAATGAATTTTGGGAAGCATTGGAGAAAGTGTATGCTACCTCAACAAGGTCTTGAAGGATGCAACTCAAGAACCAGCTTAACAACATGAAGAAAAGCTCAAACCAAAGCATTAGTGAGTATACATTGAGGATCAAGGAGCTTTGAGATCAGCTAGCATCAATTGGATGCAAGATAGAAGAGGAAGATATCGTCCAAACATCCCTCAATGGCTTGAGGAGTGAAGAAAAGTGGAAGCACCTCATCACAAACATTCTTTATAAAGATCCTCTCCCAACATTCGACGAGATTATACCAAATCTTGTGGCTGAAGAGGTTTGTCAAGGCAACAAAGGTAAGGACAGCCATAGTCAAATGTTATATGCAGGACGAGGTAGAGGAAGGAACTCAAGAGGAGGCTCGAGAGGAAGAGGAAGAAGCTACAACAACACTAATTTCAGTCAACACAACTCGGAGGACAACAAGGACAACTCAAATGACAACACACATGGAAGATGTCAAGGAAGAAATAGAGGAAGATGTCAAGGTTCATACAATCCTCATAAAGGTATAACATGTTATCATTGTGATAAACTAGGACATTATGCAAATGATTGTTGACAAAGAATGGAAGGTTGAATGGAGGCAACCAAAGGAGCCAAAATAACTATGTGAGTACATCAATTGAAGGAGACAAGCAAACCATGCTTGCCATGAAGCATGACTACAACAACTAGAGAAGTGATGACCAAAAATGGTTCATAGATTCAGGTTGCAGCAACCATATGACATGCCAAGGAGATTTATTCACAAAGCTACAAGCTCGAAGTAGAAAAGGATGTGTGGAGACCGGCGATGAAACTCAACACGCAATTGAGCATGTTGGAGATATCAAGTTTGGAGATAGAAAGGTATTGGCTGATGTTCTTCATGTTCCTACTATTGCAAAGAATTTGATTTCAGTAGGACAAATGGTAGAGAAAGGATATCATGTTATCTTCAATGAAAAGGCTGCTTTATAAAGAATCCAAAAGAAGGATTCAAGGTCATCGCTCAAGGAAGGAAAGAAGGTAGGATGTTCACCTTGGACATCCAACAACCACATGGAAAGGTGATGTATATTCAGTTTGGAAACAAGAGGATTGCTGAAATCGATTTATGGCACAAAAGGTCTGGACATATCAACATTCCCAAGCTCAAGGACATGAGCAACCATGAAGTGGTAAGAGGTCTTCCAAGATTTAATGATGCTGGACTACATGCGTTTTGTGAAGCATGCCAACTAGGAGAGCAAAAGGGATATAGGTGCTACAATCCGGTGACAAAGGAGCTACGAGTCTTATGAGATGTGGTATTTGATGAGTTAAGACCATGGTTTGGAGACAAAGGGAAAGAGAAGATTCTTGAAGAAGATTGCGAAGATGATGGAGGTGCTGTCCAAGAAGAATTTCAGCAAACAAGCACTCAAATGTCAGGTCCAGAAGCTTCTACATCACTTGGAGAAAGCTCAACATGGAAGGGGAGACTAAGGAGTCATTCCTTATCACCAACATCATGTTATGAAAGATCTAAAGCTGAAAGTGCTACCCAAAATAGTGATTCAAATGCAAGTGAAGAAGAGTATGAAGAGGTGATCACACCAAAGGTAAAGTTGAACTGGTTGAAGAAGCAATATTCAAAAGAAAATGAAAGGAGGTCTTCGAGAGCAAGGTATCCAATTCAAAGGATGAGCTATGATAGTTTTATTGCAAAGCATTTTGCATATATGACACAGGTGGTCAAAGACAAAGAACCGGATGCATATGAAGAAGCATGTACACAAAAAGAATGGCAAGAAGCTATGCAAGAAGAGATGAAAGCTCTCAAGGACAATCACACATGGGAGCTAGTTCCAAAGGCTGAAGGTATGAAGATTGTTCCAAATAAATGGGTGTTTAAAATAAAGAGAAATGTTGATGGTTCTCTAGCTAGGCATAAAGCTAGACTAGTAGCAAAAGGATTCAAGCAAACTCACGGCATCGACTATGAAGAGACTTTCAGCCCGGTTGCAAAGATGGGAACAATTAGAACCTTGATTGTAGTGAGTGCAACAAGGAGATGGCCATTATACCAACTTGACATAAAAAATGCTTTCCTGAATGGTGAACTTCAAGAAGAGATATACATGAGTCAACCGATTGGATTTGAAGATAGAAAGCATCCAAATTTCTTTTGTAGATTGAAGAAAGCTTTGTATGGGCTAAAGCAAGCACCACGTGCTTGGAATCAAAGATTGGTCGAGTACCTCACAAGGTGTGGGTATAGCCCAAGTAATGCAGATCCCTCTCTCTACATGAAGAAAGAAGAAGGCAAGCAAGTATATATTTGCATATACGTTGATGATCTCATCATAACAGGAAGTAATGTTACAGGAATACAAGAGATAAAAAGAAAACTCGGTAAGGAGTTTAAAATTTCATATCTTGGTGAGCTGAAATACTTTTTAGGCATTGAGATAGTGTATGGGAAAGATGGCATTTACTTGATGCAAAGAAAGTACCTATTGGATGTTCTTTTCAGATTTGGAATGAGTGAATGCAAACCACTCACTGAACCTATGGAGATAAATGTGAAGCTATGCTCAAATGATGGAGAGAAGTTACATGATGTAACTACATACAGGAGTATTGTAGGTTTGTTGATCTATCCTACGATCACAAGACCAGATTTGTGTTATATTGTTGGAGTTCTTTCTCAGTTTATGCAAGCTCCAACAAGTGAACATTTAAATTCAGCCAAATGAGTGTTAAGATATGTGAAGCACACAGTCAATCATGCCTTGTTTTATAGATATAATGAAGAATTGCAGGTAAAAGGCTTCAGTGATGCTGATTGGTCTGGTTCAAAGGAAGATAGAAGATCCACTTCAGGTTATGTGTTCATGATAGGTAGCAAACATATCACATGGAGTTTGAAGAAGCAACCTACTGTTGCACTATCATCGAGAGAAGCTTAATATAGAGGAGCCTTTGCAACCTGTGAAGCTTTGTGGATTAAGAAGCTCTTGGTTGATCTTGATGTGCAGGTGGAAACCATTCCAATTTATGGTGACAACATGTCAAGCATTCACTTGACAAATAATCCAATGTTTCATGCACGAAGCAAGCACATAGAAGTGCATTATCATTATGTTCGAGAAAAAGTTTTGAGCAAGGATGTGGATATAAACTTCATTGGAACTAATGACCAATTTGTAGACATGTTTACAAAGTCCTTAGATGCTTCTAAGCTAAAGAGGTTCAAGGATGACATCAACTTGCAGGATATGGCTGAAGGTGCAAGCTCACATGTGAGCTTGAGGGGGAGTGTTAAAAATAAAGAAGTAAGCTCGTATATATTTTTGCAAAAAGGATTTTCTTCAAGTAGAAGGAAAATACAAAAATGAAAAATGGAAGCATTTACTTCAGCAAGTAGTGCAGGCCAAAAGAGAATCAATCAAAAGAGAATCAAATCCAAAAACTGAACTGTAAGAGGAGTGGTTGTCCAAAGTAGTGCAGAAATGATGGAGAAGAGCTCTCAAACTCATCATGAGAGATTTTGGTCACTTGGCTATAAAAGAGGCAAGGGAGGACACTCAAGTATAGATAGAGGAAGAAGGTGTGGAAGCCCCCTTGTAGCTAGTTCATTTGGTTTGAATCATTTCGTTCAGTTCACTCTCATAGAGTATGTCCAGCCGCACACCCATTTTTGGGTAGTCTACTTGTGAGAGTCATATCTCCCAATATATATATCCACTTTTAGTGTTTAAAAATTCGTTGGAAATCTTATCTTGAGTACTTCCTTGTTTTAGAAACAGTTTTATCAAACTCTTTATGCTCTGTGAGTTATTCAGGTTTTAGTGAAGTACAATTTGTAGCCTAACTAAGTGGGCAGGTAGCCTATTTTGAATCAAAGAGTTTCCAACCCAAATCTGCTCCAAATTTAGTATTTGATAGCTCATTTGAAAGGTATAGGTGTGTAGTTTGAGTGACCAAACTTTCAAGTTTATTGCATTTTTCAATTGGTACCAGTTTTCATTTGAAGGTTCAGCTGTTGGCAAAAGTCTTGATCCTGAGAAGGTCTTCTACACTTTTCGTTGCGATTAGGAGAGGAATTCTCCAACATGTGTGTCTTTACAGATTCATTTTACTCTTTAAAAAAAAGGGAGGCTTAGGAAAAGGAGCACATTTACGAGGCGTTTTTCCGTAGGCTTCAGAACCTAGAGCATGCAGTCACACTTTCAAAATGACAATCACATTTGAGGGCATGTGCCGTCGATAGGCCTTTCTCCTCATAGTTTGAACCCTACACTCTTAATGACACAACTATTTTCCACCTCTCCTAGGTGGGTTGGTTTGGCACTAGCTTCTTCAGGGAGAGTTCTTGTGTTCAACCTCTGGGTTGGACATGTAATGACTTTCGCAAGGTTACATCACTAGTAACTTTTTTTAACGTCTGCTTTGCAGGGGTCTTGCAAGTATTATGCCCATTCACTTGTACACTCCTTTTAAAGGGGTCTTGCAAGTATTATGCCCATTCACTTGTACACTTCTTTAAAAGCTGAAGCTCAGTGAAGTAGACACTTGTAGAGCCTCCATTTAAAACAAAACATGATAGAACTACTTCCATCCCAATCCTTGAAAATTATGACCCTCCATCATAGGAACTACGGTTATCATGAGCTTTCCCATTTTTCATTTATAATAAAAAAGTAAATCTCTTTTAGTTTATGATGATTATGGTTAATTTATGCCAAAAGGAAGAAGATGAACTCGGAAGTGTGCACGAAATTCAAAACGGACACGAAGTCGATTGTGATTCAAAAAAATTCAAAGAAGGAATGTTCCTGTGCATTAGGTTGCTTGATTGACCCTTTTGACTCTTGAGGTGGGGTAAAGGTTCAACTCTTTTCTATGGAGGTACACTTGTAAGCCCTATATCAATGTAAAATCTTATTGTTAATACTCATTGTTGCCAATTCTAGTCTTGCCAATTGAAGGAATCATGATTGCCAAGTAAGTGCTTTTGAAGTTCCGGTTCTAGTTCTCCTCTTGTTCCTTCTTCTAGTCCTGAATAGTCTAGTTCTTGGACATCTAGCTTGTACTCTTGCAATCTCCTACTATGAGATCCTTTCTAGTTATTTCTTGTATCTAATTCATCACCCTAAAGGGACTTCTTGTAATCTAGATATCTTGCTTGATTCCTTTGGTCCCGGGTTTTGGCATCTCCTATATCATCTCCACTCAAGTTATTCATACCTATCAGCCCCAAATTGTGGGACTTTTTGTATCACTTACATATTCTTATATTATTTTTCCTACATGGGTGATCTTGTAATCAAGGTTATAATATCAAAATCTTGTCTAGTATAGTCAGAGGACACAATCTAGTGCTCTCTTCAAAGAAATCTCATCTTCATAAACATAATTTGGATGTTCTTTTCTATTTATTCTTCTCTTTGTATCATTTTTGGATCTCATTCTTAAAAACTAAGATCCATTCCAATTTTATAGTTTATGAGTTTTTCTTTGGCCATTCCTTCCATTCTCCTTATAGACAACTTAAACTTGCATAGAGTCGTGCTTCAAATAGCTTGAAAATAGTTACGTTTATTGAGCATTAAATCTCATTTACACATTTCGTCTAGCTATTTTTCAAATTTCTATTCGTTAGTCCAGAACATATGCACTTAATATGATTATTAAGAAGCAATTATCCCATGAGCTCGCCATTTTTACCCTTCTATCTTCTTCTATTTATGTGCTTTGAATATCTAGAAATAATAGAATTTCTATAAACTCTATTTCATCCAAAAAACTCTAGATCGAAGTAAAAAAATCCTAGTTGATTATCTATGCATTCATCGTTCTTGAATTACACATGCATTATTCTCTCTACATTGATGTTTCTTATCCTTCCATCAGTAAAATATATATATATATATACTTCTTTGTGTACTAATATAGAAAGTGTGTAAACCTAGTCTAAATTCGATTATAAATGGTATTCCTTACTTCCCTTTTTTCATCAACCTCTAGCCATCCTTTGCCTTCTCCATAAACAATATTTTTTGAATTTGAACTAATCACCTATATTGACCATTTCTTTAAAAGATATCTATATTCTATGTTCAAATTGGAAGATCTCGCATGTCCCTCACACAATTTCTCTTTTGTATTACTTCACATCACATTTCCAACATGATTGATGTCTTTCGATGTTTCATGAGCTAATTTATCATCTCCTTTTGTAGTTGAAACATGAAATTACTTATGCAATCCTTATTGCTAAAATAACTTTCTATGTATGATAGAGTGTGAATGCCTCCTTCCCCATTCAGCGTATGAATAATTGCAAGTAAATGATGATTATATGCACTTCAAGAAGTACTTTCATAGTTTTTTTTTAAGAGGAAGTTTGGCCTATGTCTAATCTTTCTGGCATTATTTCACTAAAGGAAAAACTATACAAGAGAAGGGGGACCATGCCCATGCGATCCCACTTATCCCACAAAGTGTAGGCAATACAAGACTGTAATGATCATGCTGTTGGTGCATTTTTATCCAAGCCTAGTACTTGATCATTTATTACTTTGATATGTATACTCTCAATGAGAGACGCCATAAGATCAACCTCTTGTAAAAGTGATTACTTGAAAGGTAATTACATTAAAAGTAAAAGCCAAAGAGAATCTCCTAACTTTCTTAGGTGCCAATCAAGCATCTAAAGTTGGAGAAATCCCTTAGAAGAGATTGCCCTATGATCCTCCAAAAGAATGTTTAGGAGGAATCCCCCAAAAGTTTGAATTCAAATTTCTCCTTATATAGACATGAAGAGAGTCACGATTTAGAGCAGACTTTTTTGCTACATTCAGAGGAAGTTCTGGTTAAGTTCTATACTATTGGTGAAGGACACATAGTGCTACATATCCTCAAGCTTCATGCTCACTCACCTCATGTATTATATGATACAGATTGATTTTTCAAATCATTTTCAGAGTTTACTTCAACTCTTGTCTTAGGTTCATATCTCATTTTCAAACAACTTTGGATTGTAAATAGACTTCAATCTAAATCCTTACATGGCACGACTCCATATGAAGTGTGGAATGGAAGAAGACCACGCCTAGAGCATTGCAAAATTTTTGGATGTTTTGCATATGCTCAAATTCCTAATCGAGTAAGAGGGAAATTGGATCCCAAGGTAGAGAAGTGTGTTTTTTTTAGATAATATGATCAAAATCAAAAAAGTTAAAAATTATATAATCACACTATTAAAGGCTTGTTAGTTAGTAGGGACATAGTCTTTGATGAAAATAGATCTTTTTTTGATGATGAAAGGAAAGTGAAGCTACCCTATGACTTGGAAGAAGACTTTCCATCTCTTCCAACAAAGGAACCAAAGCATCATGAAGATAGTCATTCGAAAGATGACATGAGAGAGTTGGAGAAACTCAAACTATGGAATAACAAAGGGAAAGCTAAGGTGCAAGACCTAGCTCAAGGACCACAAAGCTCTCTACAACCAATGAGAGGGTCAATGAGAGAAAAGAAGAAGCCAGAAAGATATGGGTTTGATACATCTTTGGTCACAAGACATTAAATCTATATGGTTAAGGATCTCAATCATGAAGAATCTACATCTTAGAAAGAAACCCAAAACAAGAAGGAGTGGAGAGTTGCAATAGATGAAGAAATGAAAGCTCTCATGAACAATGACACATGGGAACCTAATCCTAGCAAACCATCAATAAAGGTAATTGGATCAAGGTGGATTTATAAAGTGAAAAGGAATCTAGATGGGAGTATCAATATATATAAGGCAAGGTTAGTAGCCAAGGGGTTTGCTCAAACCCATGGAATAGACTATGAAGAGGCCTTCTCACCTATAGCCAAAATGCCTACCATAAGAGTACTTGTTAGCATCACTACATCTAGGAATTGGAAGCTCTATCAATTAGATGTAAAAAATGCATTTCTTAATGGATGGATTTCATAAGAAGTCTATATGGCACAACCACCTCGTTATGCAGATGCACCTCATTCCAATTATGTGTGCAAATTGAAAAATTCCTTGTATGGTTTAAAGCAATCTCCAAGAGCTTGGAATTGTAGGTTAGTAACCGACTTGCAAGACCAAGGCTTCAAGGCTAGCATAACAAATACATCACTATTCATCAAAGGGAATGGATGAGAGGTTATATATATATGTGTGTATGTTGATGACATCATAATTATAGGCAATAAAATCAATGGAATCAATCAAGTAAAAATGGGTATGAAGGGTGAATTTAAGATCAGTGATCTTTGACCTCTCACATATTTACTTGGACTTGATCTTGTTTATACAGACTTTGGTATCTACATCACTCAAAGGAAGTATGTACATGACATGCTTTCTAAGTTCAAAATGGAGAATACTAAGTGTGCAGGTACACCCATGGAGATGAACCATAAGCTAAGTGCTTATGAGGGAGAATTCATTGAAGACATCTCAAGCTATCCAGGCTTGGTAGGAAGCTTGAACTATGCAACACTCACAAGGGTGGACATATGTTATAGTGTTAGCATACTCAATCAATTCATGCACAAGCCAAGGAAGCCACACATGGAAGCAACCAAGAGAGTGCTCAAATACTTGAAGGGCACCATCAATGAAGGACTTTTCTATCCCTTCACTTCATAAATTGATCTCAAACTCTAATCAGATTGAGATTGGGCTGAATACAGAGGTCTGACCAATGCAACACAAGAAGCAATGTGGTTAAAATGTTTGTACTAAGAATTAGGGTTACACACCTCAATTCCTAACATTTTTGGTGATAACGCTAGCTCACTTCACTTAGTAGCTAATCCTCTTTACCATGCTAGAAAAAAGCATATTGAAGTCCATTATCATTATGTAAGAGAAAAATGGATTGGCAAGGACATTCAATTGTCCTATGTATCTATTAATGTTCAATGTGCAAATATGTTGACTAAACCATTGGATGGTATCAAGCTAAGGAGATTCAAAGGTATGATTGGATTGATGAAAATCAAGGAATATTGAAGACTCAAGCATGCTAGGCTTGAGGGGGAGTTGTAGGTGCTTAGTGCTTGATCATTTATCACTTTGATATGTAAACTCTCAATGAGAGAAGCCACAAGATCAACCTCTTGCCTTTGGGGGTGACATGAAACGAGGAGAGCAACAAGGAAAGTAGTTGTGCGCATTGCACCTAGATAGAATTGCAAAGGAAACATCACTATTGTTTTCTAAAAAACAATTTGGCACATGAGGTGTCCATATTGTTCCATGATTTTATCAACCATTTGGGCCACCAATTTCTCAGCTAAGCCCTCAATGTCTAGAATCCACAAGCCCTTGCCACTCTTTTGTACTAGCACAACACATCCATTTTATTTTTGATATACCTGTTCTCTTATGATCGTCTATCCAAAGAAAATTTCTACGAATTCTCTTCAATTTGGTTAACTTATTGTCTATTGGTCTCCAACAAGCAAGAAAATATATTGTTTGAGCTTTGTGGGATTTGGGGGGTCCCGTGGGCACTAGTCCCCTTCTCTTGTACTTTTCTTTATTTAATTCAAGTCCGGGAGAGTAGGCTATTGCCGAACTTCCTTTATATTAAAAAAGAAAATATATTGTTGAGGCTATGAGGAACGTGTTGACCACCATGGCAGGATTCGCCAAGTTAATTTGCATACCCTTCCAGTATCCCAACTTTGTATTGATCTTAGTAATAACCAAATCCCACTCTTGCCATATTGACATCAAATCCTAATGGTATGCCTAAGAGAAGAAAGATTTTACCACTCCGAATCACTTGAACATGCAATAATGGCCTTGAACATGGTCTTTGCCTGGTTTATTTTGGATCCTTCACATAGTCACCTTGACTTTTTAAGGATTTAGTAGATTCTTTATACCGTCTTGTCCTCCATGAAAATTTTCCTCTGAACTAGCCACTTGGAATGTCCTTTTTTTCCACATATGTGCATGCTTTTCACGTTGATCTCTTTGTGGTCCTTTGCCAGCCTTCCTAATATTCATTACTCTTACTATCTATGTTAAAAGTCCGTATAATTTTTCTTCAGCTAATTATCGACCCTGCGCTTGGCCACATCCCCTATAGCCCTAGATTTCCCATCTCTTCCCATCGCATAGAAGGCTTGGTTGAATTCTTTATTTTCTAATTCACCTCGTATTTTCATATCCTCAATCATTGTTCGTCCAAATTAGCCCTCGAATTCATATAAAGATTGCCAATTCTCAAATTCTAAAAGTTCTAGCTACTTGCAATCTAGAATACTTTATGTAATTGTCTTTATTGCATCTAACTAATAAACATTTTTTGGAGCTCATGTGTGGCACTTATATCGTTTGATGTCGAGTTCATTTCTCTAAATCTTTTTCGTTGATTGATTTTCAACTTTATAGGCTTGGAGCTTGATTCTCAATACTTAGTAAATTTGTCCAATGTAAAAGGCTTTCAGAAAAGCATGTAATTGTTCTGGAAGCAGCTACTGAATGTAAACACAGTATTCTGCTTTTCGAAGTCACTTGTATTGAGCTTATTTCACTTAAGGAATATCCTCTCGTGATGTTTAATCCTTTATATTTTTTATACCACACATAATCTAATCTCCTAAGAACATACATTGTGCTCAACCCTTAAGGACACTGGATATGCACAAAGACTAGATGCACATACTCTTTTATATAGTTTCTGTACTTGTGAAGTCCCTAGTGAGCTATCAGATATCCAATTGGTAACGCCTTTGTGAGGCCCCTTCAATGTAAATGAAAGAAGATTGTACCCCGTGTTCCTTCACCAGCACGCAATGACAAAACTTGTAATGGTGAGGGCGGACATCCCATTTCAAATGAGCAGAGACCACATTATGTATTATATCTTCCTTTTCTGTTAAATCTCACTTTTTTCAACTTTCCTCACTTTATCTTTCTCTGTTCTCTATTTTCCGACCAGAATATGTGTAATTGGTTACACTGCCCTCTCTCCCGATGAGCTTTCTATGTCACACCCTCACAAAGGCAACGACCTATGACCTACTGAACCGTTATTTTCGCCTTTGTGTAACCTAGAAGATTATATATATATATATATATATATATATATATATATATATATATATATATATATATATATATATATATATATATATATATATATGTGTGTGTGTGTGTGTGTGTGTGTGTGTGCATGTATGTATGTATATTTTGTGCAGTGATATGAATTCATGCTCTGCATGATCCACAAATAAGTGTATGCCTAAGAGTTAGATCGCATATTTTCATTAACTTTCTTTCATCCCCACATGTAGAGGATTACTTTAGTTTCAACAATTGATTCCTACATGCAACGGTAGAATAGTCATACCTCCATTTCTTGGCGATCAAAGTGTATTTTTACTTTGAGAATTTGAAGAAAGCATCAAAGATGCACATGTGTAAGTGTTAAGGAAAACCGCTTCCGAAAGTGAGGAATTTCTGTCCGAAGCTATGAAAAAAGCCTCAAAATAGACATTCAATTTCAAAAGAAATAACTTGCAATATTTTCTCTTCTTTCAGATTATGTAGCTTAATTTCCCATATGAGGGGTAATAACTTGTGGGATCTCGTATTTATAAGTGAATTTAATAAGCTCAAAGTTTCTATTTAGCTATATGAAAATGTAAATTAGCTTCTAAGTAATACCCAATTATTGGAAATCGCCTAAGTTCTTTGCTTATAGAACCCTTAACTTAATTATCTCTTCTCTTTAGTAGCTGGCTATAGATACTTAAGCAGTGGAAGCTCTTTTTTTTTATGTATTGAATTATCCAATTATAGCTTTATTATACACATTTGAAAACTTACGGACTATAATGATTTTTGCTCAAATTTCCATCACCATATCTTTTTTCTACTATGTAGTGTTGGAGTTCAAGGTCTGTGGAAGCACGCAAACAGTAAAAGAAAGAAGAAGAAGCTTGGGGCACAACACACAATATTGTATGTATTACCACTAGAATGTACAAAGATAAGTAACCCGTTAGGGCAATGGGCATATATACAAGCTAGGGGGGACCTCCTAAAGAGGGAAAAAGTGCCCCGGTGTTCGTAGTGTGTTCACACACATCACTACCTAAATATATCAACAAATCCCCCCTAGGAGCGATGTGGTGAACAAGGAGCTGGCACTCATGTATAAGGAAGTGCCAAGCTATGTGAAATCAATCCACATAACCAAGTAAGCGAAATCTTTGTAGAAAGCCACAAACTTCTCCCTAGGTAGAGCCCTCGTGAAAAGGTCTCCAATGTTCTCCTACATGGGCACATATGCCAAGTTGATCTCTCTAACAGAGAACATCTCCCTGACAAAATGATAATGCACCTCAATATGCTTAGTGGGAGCATGGAACAAAAGGTTCCTCGCAACTGTCAATGCACTCGGACTATTAGTTAAGATGGTGGTGGTAGAAGACTGACCAACACCCAAAAGCTACGTTATACTCAACCTTACAATTGGAAGTGGCCACAGTAGGCTCCTTCTTGCTCAACCAAGATATACATGAGCTACCAAGCATGAAGCAAAAGCCACTAGTGGAAACATGAGTGTCATAGAAACTAGCCAAGTTAGAGTCAAGAAAAGCATGTAAATCTAGCGGTAGTGATCCCCCCTTAGAGTAAAACAAGGCAAGTAGCTAGGTAGCACTCAAGTAGCGAAAGATGCACTTTACTGCCTGCCAATTCTTGACACCTGAGCAATGCATAAACTTGCTCATTTATGAGATAGTAAACTCAATATCGGGTCGAGTAATGCATAAGTAAATCAAGCATCCAATAGCTTGCTGATAGAGAATGTGTCTCCATAGGAGTGGCAATAGGCTTATAGTCTTCAATTCCAAAACACTACAATAATATGTCAATATATTCTGTTTGACACAAATCTAATCCGCCATCGATTTGCATAAACTAAATGTCCAAATAAGAATGGAAATGCCCCAAGTCAGATGTCTCAAATGAGGCATGCAAATAAGCCTTAAAATCAGCAATATGCTTCTCATGAGGACCACTGAGCAGCATGTCATCAACATAAAGAACAGTCATCAGAAGCACATCATTTGCATGCTTAGCATATAAGATTCTCTTAGTTGGACTATTTTCAAAACCATGTGCAATCATATAGGCATGTATCTTTTCATATCAAGCATGTGGTGCTTGCTTCAAACCATATAATACCACTTTTAACTTGCAAACTTGGTTTTCATGCCTTTTCTACACAAAGCCACAGGGTTGAGAAACATATAATTCGTCATGCAAATCACCATTCAAAAATGTAGTTTTATTGTCCAATTGATGTACATTCCAACCATGATGAGTTGCAAGTGCACATATGCTATGAACACTAGTCATTCGAAAAGTAAGAGCAAAGGTCTCATCAAAATCAATGCCTCTTTCTTGAGCATAACCCTTTGCAACAAGCCTAGCCACATGCCTGTCAACTGTTTTATCAAGCTTATGCTTCAGCTTGTATACCCACTTAGTGCCAATGGCCTTCCAACCAAGAGGCAAGTCACATAAATACCACGTAGTATTCTTCATTATAGAATCATATTCAGATTGCATAACAGCCATCCAATTTTTTGAATGTTGTGCTTCATTAAACAAAACAGTCTTATTCTCATCACAAAGACTAGAGGAAGCCATAGCATAGCGATCTGATGCAAAGAGGCATTATGCGAGCTTGAACGAGTACGATATGACACATGTTCATCTATTTTGTCATCGCACAAAGTTTACACTATCCATTTTGGCATAGTTTTTGCCTCCTCAATATTAGCTCTCTCATCAACAAGTACATGTAAATCTCCATAAAAAATGGAAGGACTTGCATCATCACATGAAACCTCTAAAGGCTAAGAAGTTTCCTCATTAGGCCAAGCCTCATATGGAGTGATAGGTAGCAATGCTTTAGTGGGACATCTATTAAGTACATATGTTGCACACATAACTACCTCAAGCTAGAAACTATGTGGTAAAGCCGGACTCATGACATTACGCCTCACCATCTCCATGAGTGACTTGTTCTTCCATTCAGCAACTCCATGGCACTATACACTAATGTTTTATCCCACATTCAGTCAGAAATGCATTAAATTCAAAGGGCATATATTTTCCCCCTCGATCAGTACAAAGGGTCCCCATTTTACATGCTAATAGATTTTTAGCCAAAACAAGAAACTACTTAAAGCACATAAACATTTTGAACTTTGGTTTCCATGGATATACCCATGCATGCTTGGAAAAATCATCAATGAAAGTCATGAAGTAAAGATAGTTTCCAAAAGATGGTGTCTTCATAGGATCACAAAAATCACTGTGAACAAGCTACAATTTCTAAGTAGCTCAAATTGAAGCATGTTTTGGGAATAAGGAATGCTGCATTTTGCCCAAAGTATAGCCTTCACAAACATGTTTACCCGGTGCTTCAAGTTTGGGCAAAGAGGACACCATTTTAGATTTTTGCAAGTGTATCAGACTAACAAAATTTAGATGACCAAAGTGTGCATGCAAAAGATTTGCATCTGACTTAGCTTGAGAATCATGTATTGCACATGTTGAATCATTCATAGATTTTTCATAGTCTATGAGCTTATACAGTCCACGACATAAAATGCTAGAAGCAATTATAATGAAATCTCCATTTGACAGATCATGTACTATACATCTTCCGTCAACAAATTTCACAATCAAGACAATCTTGGCTAAAGCTAAAAATATAAACAGATTCTTCTTGATCCCTGGCATAAATAAAGCATCTGACAATGTAAAAGAACTACCATCAGCAGTACTCATAATGATCTCACCAACTCCCATGATAGGATAAGAGGAGTTATTGGCACACATGATAGTATTCCCTGTAGGGGTAGGCTTGAGTCAAGTGAAGAAAGTGCACTATGAGGTAATATGCTTGGTTGCCCTACTATCAAAGTAGAAAACATCTGAGTCTATTGTAGACATACACTGTTCATGAGAAGATGGGTCATAACTACAAACATTGGTAAATGCCCATTCTTCATTTTGTTCAAGCTTAGCAGACTCTTTTTTGGGTGTAGAGGCCTCTACAATAACCATTCCACCCTCTTTCTTCCTTGCCTCTTTGGTAGGCAGTTTTGGACAGATCTTTATGACATGATCATTTCCTTTAGAGTATTTGAAAAAAATTTGTGCTTTTTTGTTTTCTTCTCGTCTCTGACATGCCTCTTTGATTGTGAAGAATTAGCAGATTTCTATTTACTAGTAGAAGAGCTCCATTTTCCTTTGCCCTTCTGTCTAGCTAGGAAAGCTTGATCTACAACATGCATAATGGACCTGTTCTATCTAGACTGATCTTTCTACAATAGAATAGAGACTAACTCATCAAATGTTAAGGCATTTGGATTTCCTTTCATAATCAAAAAGAGTAGAAGCAAAACTCTTATATAAATGCGACAGATCATTCAAAACAATCTACATAAGTGAACTGTCGGGAAAGACTTCATCAATAGAAATCAAATGTTCTTTCAAATGTTTGATCTTTTTCAGAAAACTATCCATGGAATCACCTTCATTCATGTGCTCACTCTCCAACTATTTTCGGAGGTAAGCAAGAGGAGTCTCATTCCTTGCGTGGTATAAAGTGGTAAGTGTATCCCAAGCATACTCAGCTATTTTGCAAGGGCGAATGTGAGGAATAATGGCACATTTGAGAGACAGGGCTATTAATGCATGTGCCTGAGCATCTATGCCATCCCAATGAATTTTCTCTACAGTAAGTGCACCAAGAACCATAGCACAAATAGGACATCCAATGCCATCTGCATCACCTTCAACAACTCTGTTTGCAAGTGAAATAGGACATTTTTGAACACCCTACACAATATTCTATAGTCCTTTTACAACTAATAAATAACACATCATATAAACCCACAATGGGTAATTGGTACCTTCCAACTTATCCTCAACATCCAACATATAGAATACATCACTTATTTCAGCCATGGCCATTGCCTAAAATACCCTGATGTAGAAAATTGATTGTATCTCAAAAAGTTGAAAATAACTAGTTATCAAGTTCTCCTAAACCTATAGAAGACTTCCAGATGCTTATACTGGAAAATGGGAACCTATGTATATCTTTGGCAGAAAAAGATGAAATGCCTAAACAAGCACTTTGATAGGGCTTTCGGAGGCCAAAAGGAGCCGAGATCATGATTTTAGCACCACAAATCAAAGTAGTTTTGATCTCCTAATCAGCTTCAGTATGCACACAAAATTTCATGAGATTCTAAGACTATGCCCCAAGGGGCATCAACGACGCCCTGGATGAAGCAGTGACATGCTTTGATACCAAGTATTGGAATTCAAGGTTTACGGAAGCACATGAAAAACACAAGGAAGAACAAGAAGTTTGGAGAACAACACACAATACTGTACATATTACTAGTAGAATGTACAAAGATAAGTAACCCATTAGGGCAATATGCGTATATACAAGCTGGGGGAAAGAGCCTCCTAAAGAGAGAAAAAAGTGTCCCGATGGTCCTAGTGTGTTCACACACATCACTACCTAAATATATCAACAAATGTAGTCATTTTGTGCATAGTTGTCTTTATTCAAGTTTGAGAAGCTAATATGATTGAATTTGTGTTTAAGATTGCTCATTTAAAATTTCGAATCCCATAGCGATTGGGTTTCGAATTCATAGTGATTGTGTTTTCGAACTCATAACCAATGCTCAATCGAAGATACGTGTAAGAACATCAATTGGCCCTAGGGAATTCACCTTTTGTTGGACACAGATATTCAGAGATATTATAATAGTGGTGTTGATGCATTATAACATGTCTAGAATAAAAGGGGTGTTCATGCATTATAACATGTCTAGAATACTCACAAGAAGTAGAAATTTCAAAGTAAAATGTGAAGAAAATCTTGAAAGAGGAAGCAAGTATACACACATGTAATGTCACAATTGGAATGAAAGAAATTTAATAATTGGAATGAAAGCAAGTATACACACATCCAATCTCACACAAAAACTTTTACTTGACATCAGTAATGATGGGACTTAGACAAGCTAGATGAAATGGTTTATCAAAGAAAACAAAGTAAGATATTGGAATAATATTTTTTTTAAATAAGAAGAAGTTCTCCGAAGGCCGAGTCTTGTTTCCTCGAATTAATAAAAGAACAAGTATATAGTTAAGGGGCATAGTGCCTTTGGAACCCCTCGATCCCATTGGACACTGATAGGATGGTCGGGATATGCAACAACGACAAGGGCCCTAATTTAGGAGGAAACCTTTGTCTTAGAGAGATTTGGATAGAAGAATAAGGTAATTTTGAAACCATCGGAATTCATCAAAATTATTAATTACCTATGATGCCTAAAGGTTGGGGGGGGGGGGGGGGGGGGGGCTCGTAGAGTGCTACAGAACAAAACTCCAAACAAGTGAAAAAAATGCTATAAATACTAAAAGGAGATCCACTAAAGAGTGCAAAAAAGAGAACAAGAGGTTCGTGTTTATATTTTCATAGCACATAGGCAATAAAATGATAGCAGAGATAGGAAAAATGGATAGAAATATGGATGTTTCGACTTATTAGAAATATGATACTTCTCAACAAGAAAGTCAATAAATATACTTGAATAATAACCTCAATATCCTTAATAAAGCATTCATCATAGGATTGTTGGAATGATTATTCTTAGAATGTATTCTCAATCTATTGAGGCATGATGAAAGATATGAATCATTCACTTCCTACGATCGAGGGGATGGTCCAAGAAGAGGTAGAGCTAGAGGCAAAGTAGAGAAGTACCATCAAAGGTATAACAAATTCAATAGATGACAAACAAATTGATGCTATATTTGTACTAATCCCACTGAATATGATAATGAGTGTGTTGCACAACGGCCTCTCACACACCAAAGAAGGAGCAGTAAATGAAGGAAGTCTCAATCAATCTTTGACGTCCCAAAACAATCATTCTCATCACTAATTCTATAATATAAATATCCAATTTTGTAAGTTACTATTCTATTTTATGCAAGCCAAGGGGTCCTCAACATTGAGGGGCTTAGATAGAACTCACATTCTGATTTTCATTATTTCTAGAGTTTCTTAGGTGCCTCAAATGTAGTATACAACATATTTTTCAAGAATGCCAGACACTAGGGTTGAAATAGTCCAAAACTAATAGAGAATTATAAAATGACCCTAAGAGCTCTTTTTTAAGTTGGATCTTTTGGGAAAAGATCATTGTAAGAAGTTATTTTGAGATCTCTTGAATCCATGTAATCTTCCTTCCATTGTGTCTTCTCTTGTCTTTACCTTATGTGTGTATGTGTGTGTGCATCTAGTGTGCTTCTCACCTTCACCTTCATGGACATCATTCATTTACGGTCATCATATTCTCTTGTCTCTACCTTGTGTGTGTGTGTGTGTGTGTGCATCTAGTGTGCTTCTCACCTTCATCTTCATGTACATCATTCATTTACGATCATCATATCGTCCTTACATCTCCATGGATTGAAAATTAAGGAGGTGGATCTCCTTGATGTGGTAATCATTTTTATCTATAGTGACACCAATTTTTACACCGTTGTCAGGAGCATGCCCAAGGACAAACCTATGATGGTAAGAGCGTTGGAAGATTGATGTTGGAAGGTAATTTGGTAGATTTTAATAGTCTATTCGACAATTTGCATACTTTTCTACTTCATTATCATCTTCTCTACCTCCCCCTGCTTAATAGACACACTTCATCTTCTTCATAAAAAAATTATATTGTTTGCCATATTACCCACTACCCCTCCACATTCCATCATTTGTATGCTTGCAACAGAGAGTGGAATCAAAATTGTTGTTGTGCTTGGTGTTTTCTTGATGTTTTCTTGTAGATCCAAGTCCATCACCATGCCCAACAAGCTACATATGTATGATAGAACTTCTTTCAAACCTCATGCCAATTTCCTAGATCTGTTACGAAAGTCATCTTTTCAACTCTGCACCTAAACCATTGCAAAGCGCTCCCTAACGCCATTCTAACAACATAAATGCTTTATATTTCTTTTGCATTTTTGGATCTATTGCAATAGACCAAAAAATCATTCCAAACGACATGCCCCACCTATTGTGATAGACCCCCTCTATCATTATAGACCTCCCTATTGTGACAAACGAGCCATTCTATCATCATATACAACCCTCATGGACCTCCTCTACTGTGATAGACCAACTTTCTATCGTGGCAGACCCATCCATCGCAATAGACACTGGTCTATCATGAGAAACTAAGACCTATCATAGAGACCCTCTATCTTGATATACACCCATGTATCATGATAGAATCCCCACAAAAGACCTAATTGCTTATAGACACCAGTCTATTGTGGAAGACAATCTCCATCATAACAAACCACTCTATTGTGATAGACCATCCCATGTATCATGATAGACACCCCCCACACTAGCCCCTCTTTATCACGACTGGCCACTCATCTATCACAACAGATTCACAATGTGACAAAATGCTCTATCATAATATAGTGCCCTATCCTAGAGAAGAATGTATCACAAAAGACACCCTTTGTCAGCAAACACTTGCCTATTGCAATAGACCCAATCTATCGTGATAGATGCCTACATGCAAAAGAGTACGGTTGACATTTTTTACTTAAATTTGATTAAAATTTAACGTTTTGTTGGTGGATTTCAAGGTCTACAAAGATACTCAACAAGAGTCGAGGATATAGCAAGGATCAATGCTAACTATCAAGGCTTGGGAGATGTTCCTCCACTATGCTAAGCACACAAAGCAATTGATGCAAGGTTGGAAATATACAAAACTTCCTTTTTCAATTCTAGCCTAGGCTAAGGCATTAGTGCTAGTAATAGTACATAGGATGAGGATATGAAAAATCTATTCCAAGAAACTTTAGGAAATTAAGTATAAGACCCAAATTAATTGTAATTGCAATACCACTAAGGGGAAAAGAACTTAGGGTGAGGATCCATGGTTAAATTAAACGATTCAAAAGTTCCTCACGACTCTCCATCAAGACAAGAAACAACGAAGGAAAATTAATCAATAAGTAAATTGATAAGTGAGACCATATTAAGAAGTGAAGTTTAAAAAGGGGTAAAGAAAGAGAATAGGGCTAATTCATGAACCTTAGATGATGTGAGCATGCACACAAAGTGGATCCACAAATCCTAAGATCATATAAAGCCAATGTCAACCATGCACCCAAGTCTAGGTCTAAGCAATTAGGTAATCCCGACTCAAGTGATAATCAAGAGACCAATGAATGAAAAAGTTCAAGAAGGACCTTATAGGACTCAATTGGAGTATATTCCAAAGAGAAAACTAGGTGCTTGCATCTATGAGGATGGTTTGAGAAGGTCAATAGTACAACTGAGGAATGGAGACCATCCCTATGGCTTAGATCACTCAGTTGTCAATTTTGCGAATGGATGATATATAGGTAAGCATGGAAGTATGTATGTGGTTTCTAATAACCTTGAGATAAGGGATGACTTTGGGAACATCCTTCCAGAGTCAAAATTTTAAGATCCAAAAGAGGAAGATCGAATGAAAATCCCCTCTACTCCTTGGAAGAATTCAACACTTAAAAACATCATAGCTACTAAAAATATACCCTAGGACAATAGTTCCATAGAGTTATACATTAATAGGGCTACTGATGTGGAGGAAGTAGCATAGTTAGTTGCACAAAAGCTAGGAGGAAACTTCTAGGGAGACATTCAAAGGTGAGTGCCATAAAGCATTATTACACTAGCGATAGTGATCACATGGCTAATGCTTGCCCGATGCAAAACCAAAATTTCATAGCTTCAAGCTTATGCTACAGACCATAGAGAGGAAATACAAGATTCATATGGCATAAGATTGTCTGTATAAGAAGTAGGTCGTTAGAAAGAACTATGAGCACCCACATGAGCAGCCATATAGGTATTCAAATCAACATAGCATTCCTAATAAAGGCCACAATAGAATGATGAGAAATAGTATCACGCTTAATATAGACCATAAGTAGTGCTAGAACAAAAACCACCATCTTGTATTAATGTAATACAATCAAATATTTGGTGGTAGAACAAAATACTAATAGGGATCTAGTACTAGTATCTCCAATGATAACTAAGAATGATCTTTAATTCTAATAGTTTTAACTCATCTCATGGAGAGCACCTTCCCATTTACTACACAGAGTCACTAGAACATAAAAAGGCTTATCACTATAAAACCCCAACATAGGAATATAATTGGGAACCCAAATACTTAAATGTGATGTACACAAATATTAGCAGTAGGCCCTAGATGAGAATAATGAGACTAGAGCCCCCTTGATAACCATGCTATAGATGACAGTGAGACCATTTCATATGCAAATGCCCACACCCCCACCATGAGGTCGTCCACACTATCTTACCATACAAGGATATTCTTTAGAGTGCGGTGAAGGAAATATTATACAAGAAGGCCCCAAGAATCTAGTAAATACCCCGAAGATAACTCCAATGAAAATGATAGGAATTGTGTAAGGCTCAAATGGTGCTACATGCACCTTGGTGCCCATCCAAGAGGTTAGTAGGGCTCAAATTTTACAACAAGCTCAACAAGGAAACCAAGAGAAAAACTCAAACTCTAGTGAGAGAGGAGAGTCTAGCAAGAAGAACAAACCTTGGAGAGACACTAGAGAAAGGATAGAGAAAAAGTGTTTCCAGAAACTAGTAGAGCTAGAAGGTACTTTGAAAGATATGAAGGAAAAGATGTAGTTCCATAGGAGACTTTACATTTTCCAAAGTCAGTTTGAGTGCTAGTAGATCCCATCCCATAAAATTTAGACATAATTTTCAAAGACTATTAGGCATGATTGAGATAAGGACCCAATGCAATAGAGCTAGATGCTAGAGTAGAGCTCAAAGGAGAAAGAACCAACTTGCACATTAAAATGGTCGAACTAGGTGAGGCTATGTTTGAGACTAGTCAACCCTTAGCTAGAGCAACCTAGTCAAACCAGAGTTACTCTTCCAAGGACCATTAAAAATTTAGAGAAATTCAAGAAGAGAAATGGGCTATGGAATAGATGACTTCCCCACACATTGAGGAAATAGATGATTCTCCAAGATTAATTTCCTCAAGACATTCCCTCTATCTGCAAAGAGCAAGATGATTTACAATCAAGCAAAAGATTAGCCTTGGGGCCTAATTTCCTACAAGAATTACCTCATTTTATAGGCCCATGTGAATCAAAGCTGTTTCAAATGATAGATTGCATGATAATGACTATAAATCAAGAGACAATTATACGTAGGAACACCAAAGTAGTCAAGCACATCAAAGTCTAGTCTTATCTCAATTTAGAAGAACTAATCAAAGTCAAACCAAAATTATGGAAACATGTATCCAGCCAAGTGCTAAAAATTGCTAGTTCCAACTGTCATGTAGGATGACAAAGGAGCATCTAGTCGACACCATCGTATCTACCTATGATTTTCCCTGATGAAGAGTTTGAGCCCCACCATTGGGCTAAAATTTTGCAACAAGGAAAATAGTAGTAAATGAAGAACAATGGACCAACCATCATGATGAGGATGACTAAGAAACCTCAGTCTTCATGTGTGAACCAATAATCAAGGAATGCGAGCCTAGTATAGACATACATGAAGAGAAGATCAATGAGGACATGGAATATATCATCATGGATCCCTTTCGTTATTCATAAGATAAGTATTTATACATAATCGATGCTAAGACTCACAAACAAGAAAGGTGAAACACTAATGTAATGGTAACAATACGCGTAGACATAGATATTAACAAAAAGAAACATAAAAAGAACCCCTCCACACAAGAATAAGAAGAAGAGACATTATTCAAAGTACTATGAGCTTCAAGAAGTATGAGGTAGAACATGGAAAAATCATGGTGAAAATGCCAAGATGAAAGTCTCTCATGGGAGAGGTTTATGGCAACAAAGGATAAATCAAGAAAGTGGTAGTGTTGATAGAAGATGGAGAGGAAATAATCATGTACATAGGGAACGGCCTAAGGAATGAAGGGTTATGAGAGTTGAGAAATGTGTTTTCTCGAGTATAAAGATGTACGTATTTTCTTGGACTTATAAGGAACTGAAAGGAGTGGATTGAGACATCTATTCCTATAGGATCCCCATGACTTTAAAGGCCAAGCCAACAAAATAGAATCCTTATAGGTATAATGAAACCTATGTATCAAAAATAAAAGAAGAAAGTGATAGGTTGATAAAAAGTTGGATTTATCTATGAGATTGAGCATACAGAATGGATATCCTCCATTGTTCATGTGCCTGAGAAGAACAATATATTGTGGGTATGTATGAACATTAAGAAACGTAATGCTACCACAATACGTGATAGCTATCCACTTCCTATCACAGAACATCTATTAGAGCACGTAGTGGGCAAGGAGGTTTTTAGCTTCCTTGATGGATTTTTAGGTTATAACCAATGAGTCACTCCACCCCCCCCCCCCCCCTTGAACATCAACACAAAAAGGCCTTTCCCATAGAGTGGGTAATCTTTGAATTCTTTGTGATGCCATTTGGGCTCACAATTGCACGTGATACCATTAAAAGGGTCAAGTTTCATGTGTTTAAAAAGTTCTTGCACAAGAATTTAGAAGTTGATGTGGATGACCTGTGTGCTCATTCCCACAATAAGACAAACTCACATCCCAAAACGCATAAATATCTTTGAAAAGTGTAGAAAATATCAAGTATTTTTGGACCCCAAGAAATGTGTCTTAATGGTTAGACAATGTGAAATATTAGGTCACATTGTGTCAAAGAATGGAATATTCATGGATGAGGATAAAGTGAGAGCTCTCATGGAATTACCAAAACCAAGCACCATTGAGGAAGTGCAAGCCTTTATGGGTCCTTATGGATACCGCTGATGTTTATCCACATGTAGGCAATCATTGTGAAACTCTTGTACAAATGTTTGATGAATTTCAAGTAGAATATAGAATGTAAGAAATTATTTTATAAAGTTCAAATTATGTTTGTGTTGAGTCCATATTATGACAATGCTATATTGGAATACACTAGTCCATGTCCACATGGATGCATCCAATTTGACTATTGGATGTGTGCTAGAACAACCCACAAGCTTGAAAGAAACATAGATCTTCCCATAGCATATACAAATAGACAATTGAATCAAGCTGAAAGGAATAACACTACCACTGAAAAAGAAGGACTAGGCATAGTCTATGTAGTTAAAAATGTTTGACATTATTTGCTAGCATATAAGTATAAATATTTTACATACCATTAAGCCCTATTATACTTGGTGAAAAAATCATGCAATACGAGCACTCTAGTAAGATGGTTTCTCTTAATAACAAATTATTATTTTGAAGTAGTTGTTAGGAAAGCTAAGACCCACCTTCGGTTGGATCACCTTTCACCACTCACTTCAAGAGATTCCTTGCAAGGTGTATTAGATCAACTTCTTTATGCATATTTTTTAAACCTCCAAGTAGTTCCAAATTGGGCAAATCAATTAATGCCAATCCTAACTTTTGGACCCACGAACCCTCCTAAACATATCCAAGTAAATTGGGACTTATTCATGATTTTGGGACATATCTATGTTTTCAACTCTATGTTTCTTGAATGAATAAGTGACAAGACATTGAAACTCAAGATTTTCCAAATTTACCAGAGGTAGTCTCCCCTCTTTTCTATAACAAAATATTCTAATTTTCATTCTGAACTAATATTGTAAATTGGAAGAGACGGGTTGATCCTCTCCTAATTTAAAACACTAAGCTTTAAATTTAAGGATCCTCTTCCAAAGTAGATATAAATATCTAGATTGTTATACATATTAAAATGTATAATTTTTGGAGGGGTCCTTATTGTTAAATGTTGTAACCTCATATTGTCCCATCATATGAGTCCTTAATAATGAAAAACTGAATGTTTGAGTTTATGTAAGAGCCGCTTCAAACTCCCAAATTAATTATAACCCACTGTAAATTTAGAATTTACATTTCAATTTTCTCATTTCTTCACTATAATAAGATTAGTAGTCATTAAAAAAAGTAGTACTCATAATAAGACTGAAGTTCCATATAAGAAGAAAAATATTATTAGGACTCAAGATTGAGCATATTAATGAGATAGTTGGCAAAACTCAACATTGAGAATATTAATGGTAGAGTACTTCATCAATGAAACTTCCAAAAAAAAATAAGACGGAATTTCAAATGAAAATGCAAATTGATTATCTTACTTTGTTAAACATTTTCAAAATTAGACAAATGATTTAATAAATTAAATCTATTAAATCTAAAAAGTTTCTGTAAAGATTATATGAAATATTGATATTATACATAACTAAATTTAACACACACACACATATATATATATATATATATATGTGTGTGTGTGTGTGTATACATGCATATACCCATAACAATCATTTGAATTCATATCTTCAAAGTAAAAAAAAAAGATACCAACTTCAAGAAAACTCATAATCAATGAATATGAGAGCGTTTGAGTAAATGATGGAAAAATATAATTCAATGTGTAACTATTCGTTTAAATTGAAGTATCGCAAAAGAATATGGTGTCTAGAAACAACTAAACAAAGTTAATGCATGGTTAACTATCTATTTGATTTAATGATCTCAAAATCGTATGGTCTTAAGAAACGCGTGATAAATTTCATACCTTATTAACAATCCATTTGATTTAATAGTCTAAAGAGTATCTCTCTTCTAGAAATAGCCTACTTCACAATATTCGATTTGTGTTATCATAGTTGAAAGTGATTCTATGGGGTCTGGAGGCTCATTCTCATAACAAAAATGTTGCCATTCAAAAGGTGTATCTTCAAAGATTTGCAAGGACTTCTAAGAATTTGTTTTTATAGCAACAATTTAGAAACATACATATGGTTCCATGGTCTTCGAGATATAGGATATGAACTCTCCACATTTGCAAATGAGCACCATCGAGCTTGTAAGAACGTAGAGGACTTCTTAGATAACAAAATTACTAATCTGCATAATTGTTGGTGTACGCAATACTCTCACTTTGTAGTCAACCACATTGGTGTTAATGAAGAGCCATCTGGTCAACATTAATTCCTGCATAGAAAGTTAGCAAAGCCAAATAAAACTCAAGCTTGGCAGGGTTTACCCCCTTCCAACATTCCACATATTGAGGACAAGAGCATTACCTATATCTCGGAAGTTGAGATGAGATAAGAGTGTTGCAAAGAATTAAGACTTCATCATGAAGTATTACAGTAGTAATTTAGAAATGATTTTCAAATTATAACATAGTTATGCAAAATAGTATCATTGATACACTAAAAAATAATGATCTATTATGATCAATATCATATAAGAAGAGATTATAATTGAACTAAAAATTTCAATCACCTTCATTTGAGATGTAGCTCAAATGTTCCATTACTTCTTTTCCATTCCCCTGGATTTGTTTAACCTTTGATATGAGTGTTGTTACAATTTGGCTTTGTTTATTTTGCAGCCATCTTTTGATGTCTAAGCCGAAAGAATGGAATATGTATTCTATCAAGGTTGAGGATCAATTGGATTGACTTTATAATATTTCATCCAACAACCCCTATATAGTTCTTCATCATCGATGCTTTTTCTTTTTGCATTAGGTATCCAATATTATATCTAAACCTTAAGATGTGTGTTTGGTTCCTTAGTTTGATTCACATCAATTTCTACCATGTCAAGCCACACATCAGGCATGATTGGTCCTAGGAAATTATTATTAACATTACAAGCCTCATCTTCATCATCTTCATTAGTCTCATCAAAAGTAAGATATTTATTCATCACATGAGTCAAGTCTCCAATGTCTTGCATCTCAACTTCTTGTGAAAGTGGAAACCTCTTCCTTTTAACCAATTTGATACAATTTTCCTTCAACTCAAGTTTAGAGTCGAAAAGATGTGTTCTAATGACATTGTGACTTGGCTTTTTAACAGGATTTCATATAAAATTTCCTTAGAATCAATTTTTTGTTCTAGTTCAAGAGATTAAAATGGATTTTGGGATTCCTTTTGGTTTCTTTGTTTTTTTTCATCTATTTGTGTTTCATCTAGTATGCCAAGTGTTTTCTCATCAGTTTGTTTCATTTGATTTTGTTCACTCTTCACAGATTTGTTCCATTCTTTGATTTCTCTTCTCCTTTGTTGCTTTGATTTCAACCATTCCCCTTGTTCAAACTGAACTTTCTTTGGTTCTTCCCTTATCTTTTTCCTTGTAACTCTTCTTCTAGAATCATTTTGATCTTGCTCATCATTGCATTTCCTCTTATCCTCTATGTTAACAATGTGGGAATAAATAGAGAATTCGTCAATAGGTGAATCCCAAGAAGTTTTTTGCATAATGGCATTTCTTCCTTTAACTAGAGCTTCTATGGAATAAATTTTTGTCTCATTGAGTTGATCAAAGTCATGATCAGAATTATCCAAACACTCTAGCTTAACAACAGAGGATCCTAAGTCCAATTTTGAAATATTTTCATAGCATCATGCATTTAAAGGAATCTTTCATTTTGTTTTTAGATACAAGTTTGATTAGGTTTGGATACTTTTAATTATGTCTTTGACTTCTATTTTCACTTTTGCTTTTGAACTCTGATTAAATTGGTTATATCCTTTTGTTCTAGTGTTATGTCTTTTGATTTCTTAAAGAGATGCAAATATATTTTTAGTCTTTTAAAGATGTATACAAATATTTAAAAAAAGGTGTGAATTGTGACACATGAAAGTAATCTTTTAATGTGTTGTCAAAGCAAGCATGCAAAAATAGAAATGTTTGAAGCCAAAAATGTGACACTATGAACATGAATCTTTGAAAGTGAAAGGTTTTTTTTCTATGTGTTCCCAAATGTAACAATGCATGAACTTAAAATGTGTATACCTTAACGGCTTGAAGAAGAGGTTCATTGTGTGTGCATGTGTGATAAAAGATACATTTTTCGTTTTTGTCAAAAGCCTAATTACAATGAGATCTAAGAGTGTGATTTGTATGCCAATGTATTTGCTTCTTTCTATTGATGGGAAGGTTGAAGAAAGGAGGTTTAGCCACTTGCAAGTCTCCGTGGAGGCACTCAAGTCAAGTCGACCAACCATAAATACCAAGGAGAACTTACAAGGTTTCTATCAAGTAGCCACTCGCAAGGACAAATAAGCTACCACATTGATCACTCAAATCATATGAATGAATACAAAAATGTTCACGTATACCATCTATGTTTCCAAAATGTCATGGAACTTCTCATCAGATTCAAATGTCACAGTGAAGGGCTCAGTTGACTAATGAAGTCAACCATCGATGTTGCAGTGTCGGTGCACGTGTGGTCCTTGTAAGCAAGCACAAGTGGTAGAGTCTATGGAGAATACTACCCTCTCTCTTTCTCTCTCTTTCTCTCTATCTCTCTCTCTCTCTCTCTCTCTCTCTCTCCCTCTCTTGCCCTCTCCTTCCCAAGCTTTCAATGTTGTCAACTGCTACAAAGTTCACTTGTCTTCCAAAATCTACCAGTCATGGAATTCAAAGAAGATGCTTCTGATTGATGTCAATCTCCCAACGATGCCCTCTTCCTATCACCCCTAACTCACAATATCCATCCTCCAGAACATTAGTATCTGCCAATTCCAAAGAAACCAACTTCCTCCACTCCACGTATGACCAAAATCCCCCTCAAAATGTTGATATATATATATATATATATCTCTAGTCTTCAGCGGGCTGTATCTTGTCTAGGCGTTGATCTCCCTCCTCAATATCAGCACAATAACCGTTCTCCCTTCTCTTTTCCCTTCTTCAAAGTTATCCAAGATAAAAAATAACATCCCACCTCTCCCAATAGTTGCGGCTCCTTATCTGGTGAATTTCCATGCATCAAGCTCAATTTAGAGTTGTGAAAGAGTGGTCATAACTTGAAACAAACACAACTCTACATATTATGGGTTTTTCTCCCCCTTTTTAGGTAATGATCATCACTACGTGTGGTGCCAGATTTCCATACCAACAATCATAAAATGTGTGACTGTACATGTATTCATGAGGAAACTTTGATGCAGCCACACAACCCAGAGTCTCCAATCCAAGCCGTCCACAAAGAAAATATACATGTTGACCAACATATGAAACACTTATCTACTAGTGCCAACAACCATAGGAAAAAGGTGAGGAAATGGTTGGCCTCTTAAGGAAGCATATTGTTTAGTTAGATTTTGTAGAAGTTAAGCAATAATGATGGAGGACAAATACATCAATTTCTTAAAAACTATCCAAAAAAACCAACCTTAAAGTCAAACATCTTATGTGGATAGATCATCAACTTTGGAATGAAAAAAATGAAGCCTAAAAATATGGTGTTGAGTTTCTTGAGATATGGAAGTGTCATCATGTTGATCAAGGTAGAATTTGGACGCACGAAATCTTTCTAGTCATATCTACCTCATGTTATCCTCTAGAACTTAAGTCTGGGAGTCAAAGAGGATTGAGCTTAAATTTGAACTTCCATTCAACTTGAATATAGACACACTCAAAATTAAGTCTAAGATTCAATCATCTTAGAGTCAAAGAGACTCAAACTTAAGTTGAGCCTCTATTCAAATTTGAGTAAGATAGGCTCAAAATTAAGGTGGAACCTCTATTCAACTTGAAGTCAGTGAGCCTCCAGCTTAAGTAGGAGTGTCTATTCAAATTGTAGTTTAAGAGGCTCAAACTTAAGTTTGTGCATCCATTCAAGTTGGAGTTTGACATGCTCAAACTTAAGTTCGAGCCTCTATTCAACTTGGAGTTAGAGAGGATTGAACTTAAGTTTGAACCTCTATTCAACTTTGAGTAAGATGAGGTGGAAGGTAAGGTGATACTTCTATTCATTTAGAAGTCAGATAAACTGGAACTTAGGTTTAAGCATCTATTCAATTTGGATTCAAAGAGGCTCTAACTTTAGTTTTTTTGTATTCAAGGTCTTGTCAAGGAGGCTCGAATCTAAGTTTGAGTCTCTGTTCAAGCTGGATTCAAATAGGCTCGAACTCAAGGTGGAGCCTCTATTCAACTTGGGCTCAAAGCTTCTCAAACTTATGTTCAAGCCTCTAGGATTTTTGAGTGCAAGAGCTTCAGATTTGAGTTCGAGATTGTATCCCTATTGAAAAATGGATTGCGAGAATTCGGAAATTAAGTTCCAAACTCTTAGTATATGAACAAAATAGCTTCGAACTTAAGTTAATTTAGAGACCTAATCTAAAGATTTAATCTTCACTCTTTCAAGTTCAAGATGATGAAACGTAACTTTGACCCTTTTTGACTCCAACTTGAATAGATGCTCAAATGTAAGTTCAAGTTTTATGTGAGCTTCAATTCAACTTGGAGTTAAAGAGGCTGAAACTTAAGTTTAATTCTATATTCATCTTGGATTCAAAGAGGGGAAAACTTAAGTTTGAGCCTCTATTCAGGTTGTAGTTAGAGAGGCTTGAAGCTAGGTTTAATCCTCCATTCAAATTGGATTCTGACAAGCTCAAATGTAAGTTCAAGCCTCTATTAAGGCTAGAATAAAGAGGTTCAACATTAAGTTTGAGAGTCTATTCAATTTGTTAGTAAGATGGGATCGAACTCAAAGTAGAGCCTCTATTCAACTTGAAGTTAGAGTTGCTTGAGCTAAAGTTTCAAGCTCTAACCGATTTGGAGTCAGAAAAGCTTGAACTTAACTTTGAGGCTCGATTCAGCTTGGAATGTGAGAGGCTCAAGCTTAATTTTGGGAGAAAGAGAGGCTTGAACTTAGGTTTTAACCGCATTCAAATTGGAGTTAGATAGGATCATATGTATGTTTAGGCCTCTATTTAACTTGGAGTGAAAGAGGCTTGATCTTAACTTTGATATTTAATTTAACTTTGAGTAAGATATGCTCAAACTTAAGGTGGAACCTCTATTAAACTTGAAGTCCATAAGGCTCAAAATTACGTTTTAGCCTCTATTCAAATTGGATTTAGAGAGGTTCAAAGTTAAGTTTGAACATTTATTCAACTTGGAGTCAGAGAGGTTTGAACTTAATTTTGAGCCTCTATCCATCTTGTATTTAGAGATGCTCCAACTTATGTTTGAACATGCATTCAACTTGCATTCATAGAGGTACAAACTTAACTTTGAAATTCTAGTCAACTTGAGTTAGAGAGGGGTTAACTTAGGTTTGATTTTCTATTCAAGTTGGAGTGAGAGAGGTTGGAACTTAAGTTTGAGCATCTATTCAACTTGGAATTAGAGAGGTTGAAACTTAAATTTTATCCTCTATTGAACTCCAATTCATAGAGTCTTGGGCTTAAATTTGAGCTTGTATTCAATTTGTATTTAGAGAGAGTCAAACGTAACTCTAAGCCTCTATTCAAGTTGGAGCCAGAGAGGTACAACTTAAATTTGAACTTCCTTTCCAATTGGAGTTAGACAAGATTAAATGTAGGTTTGAACCTCTATTCAACTTGGAGTCAGGTAGGCGCAAACTTAAGCTTGAGCCTCTATTCAAATTTGATTACGATAGGTTTGAACTTAGCATGGAACCTCTATTCAACTTGGAGTGAGAGAGGGCCAAACTTAATTTTTAGCCTCTCTTAAACTTAGAGTCAGATAGGATCGAACTTGAGATTGAAACTCTATTCAACTTGGAGTTTAGGAGCATCAAAATTTAGTTTGAGGCTCCATTGAGCATTGAGTAATATAGGCCCAAACTTAACATGGAACCTCTATTCAAGATGGAATAAGATAGACTCAAACATAATTTGGCCTCTAGCCAGCTTCAACTTTGAGAGTCCCAAACTTAACTTTCATCCTTTGCTCAACTTGGAGTCAAAGAGTGTCTAATTTATGTTTAAGGTTCTAGTCAACTTTGAGAGGCATGAAGTTAAGTTTGATCCTCCGTTCAACTCGGAGTCAAACATGCTAAAAGTTAAGTTTGAAAATCAAAGAGGCTTAGAATTAAGTCTAAGACTTCATTCAACTTCAAGCCTAGCTGGTTCAAACTTAAGTGTGAGCATCTATTTCACTTGGAGTCAAAGAGGCTCAAATTTAAGTTTGAGCCTCACTTCAACATTGATTAGAAGAGGTTGTATCATAAGGTGGACCCTATATTCAAATTGAATTCATAGAGGCTAGAACTTAAGTTTGAGCCTCTATTCAACCTAGAGTCAAAGAGTCTTGAACTTAAGTTTTAGCCTCTATTCAACATGCAGTTAGAGAGGCTTGAACTTGAGTCTGAGACTATATTCATCTTTGAGTCAGAGAGGCTTGAACTTAAGTTTGAGCATCTATTCATGGGGGAGTTAGAGAGGAATGAACTTAAGTTTGAGTCTCTATTCAACTTGGCATTAGAGAGGCTCAGACTTAAGTTTGAGTCTTTATTCAAGTTGGAGCGAGAAAATTTCAAAATTAATTTTGAACCTCCATTCAACTTAGAGTCTCACAAGCTCAAACCTAATTTTGAGCTTCTATTCAACTTGGAGTCAGCGAGACTCAACCTAAGTCTAAGCGTCTATTTAGTTTGAGTAAGATATGCCCAAACTTAAGGTGCAATCTCTATTCTACTTCAAGTCAGAGAAGCTCAAACTTAAATTTGAGCCTTTATTCAATTTGGCGTTAGAAAGGCTCGAACTAAAGTTTGAGCCTCTATTCAACTCTACATTAGAAAGACTTCAACCTAAGTTTCTGTCTATATTCAAGCTCGAGTCAAATAGGCTCAAACTTCAGGTGGAGCCTCTATTTAACCTTAAGTTAGAGAGGTTAGAAGTTAGGTTTGAGCCTCTAGAATTTTGAGTGGAAGAGCCTCAAATTTATGCTCAATTTTGTACCTCTATAGAGAAAGAGATTTGGAGAGGTTGGAAGTTAAGTCGTAATCTCTTTTATTATGACCAAAATATACTCAAAATCAAGTTATTTGATAGTCGCAAACAAAATTTTTAGACTATTTTTAGTTCAAGATGCTAGAACTTAAGATCAACCCTTTTGGACACCAAGTTTAATGGAGGCTCAAACTTAAGTTCAAGTTTTATGAGAGGCTCAAATTTAACTTCAAGCTTCTTAGCATAAGATTTTATTGTAGATTGTTAATACAACAAGAAGGGTTTGGGGAATGGAGATTCTAAAATAGATTCGATGTGTTTCTATTCCCTATTCAAAATTATAACATATACAAAATATCAACAACATACAAAACAATACAATGCTGCAAGAAATATGATGACACAAAGAAAGTAGATATTGATAAGGGTGTAAAGCATTTACTACAATGGGTACAAATTACAAATTCATAGAGTACTTCACTCTTCTCTATTCAGGCTATCTCCACTTTTTGTCCATAGGTACTAAAGAGTGAGTACTCTATGAAATTTGAGATTTGTATGGATTGTAGTGAATGCTTTACAATGTAATCAAATCCTAATTTCTTTTTGTGTCATCATTTTGCATATTTTTGACATTCTGTCTATGTTATAATTTCAAATAGGAAATAGATATACACACACTCTATTTCACTACTCCCTATTCTCTGAGCCCTTCTTGTTGTATTAAGAATCAACAAAAATTTGGTGACCATAATGAGATGCGGTTATCACTAAATAGTGTTTTTTTTAATGTAAAGGAAGTTCGGCAATAGCCTACTCTCCCGGACTTGAATTAAATAAAGAAAAGTACAAGAAAAGGGGACTAGTGCCCACGGGACCCCCCAAATCCCACAAAGCAGGGGAAGCTTTTACAGAGCTTAGATGACATTACAAAGAAGGTTAATTACCCTCTCATCACCCTCGTGTGGGGCCCACTTGGGTTTAAGCTTGTTATCGATCAAAAGGAGTACTTGATGATGCCTAAAGGGGGGGGATTTTTTACAGTTGACAATCCTTTTGCCAAGGAGGAGCAACGATTTCTCAATTGACCACTCCTTGGGGGAGTCACCGAAGTTGAAAGCACATCTTTCCCGCCAGATTTTCCATAGAACCTCCCCTCTGATGGCGTTCCAGAGAGTCGCGGAGCAGCCGATCGCTTCTCCCAGCAGGGCTTGCTGCCAACTGAGATGTTTTTGAAGTCTAATTCTCTTTCCAACCACCTGCCAGAGTCTGTTGGAGTTGGGGCAGGTAAAGAAGATGTGTGTAACATCTTCGATAGACCGGTGGCAGCGTTTGCACCAGGGAGGGATCCCACAGATTTTGCTAGCCTTAAGGTTGGTCCAGATTCCGTGATGAAGAATTTGCCATAAGAGGATAGACTTTTTGATTTCTATGAGGGGGTGCCAGATAGCCATGAACTTCATGTCCCACCGAAGCCGCGTCCATGACAGGCACCACTTTTTGTTGAGGTTAACCTGATAGTCGATCCTTTCTTTGATGTTCGGGATTTTTGATAGACTATTCCCATTGTGCCATTTGAGACCAAGCGAACTCGGCATGTCGTGTCCCATGAGAAGGCGAACTTTGTGTCGGTCCCAGGCGAGAAATCTGCTTTGCAAAGTGTTCCATTCTTCATGCGAAATGTTGATGCTAGGGTCAATCACTAAACAGTGTTAGGTGATGAGGTTTCATACACATTAAGTTCAATTAGGATGGTATTAAAGGCTATACACGATAATGGAGAAGGATCATGCCAACATGGTGAGGTAACTGGTTCTCAAAGTATCAAGAGCAGCAAGCAACATTTGCACCAGTGCAATCCTCTACGTTGCAGAATGGCAACGTCCTAGGAGGTGGAGTTTTTAGAAGTGACTACATACCAGAACAAATCCGAGCTTTGGTAGAGAAAGGGGGTTACCATACCCAGTAGTGCCACAACTTTTGGATGTGTAGGTTGTTGAAAATAACCTCTCAATCATGCAAAAGGGTTGAACCACAAGTTTTGCAAATGGAACAATAAAAAAGGATGACTCAAATTCATGGAATAAAGTTAGAAGCTCCACCAAACTCAATCAAATTCAAATCTCATCAAAAAGTGCACCTACATTGATTGGTGGGTGGTTAGCAAGATTGTAGGAAAAGTAAAACTCTATATAAGCATCATCCCACCTTTGTTTCTTGCATTGTATGCATTCCACAAGTTTCCCACTTAGTTTAGTGAATTCATAAACTCTAGAAAGTAGCTCCCTTGGTTGCTTACCTCATTTTTGCATGATTTCACTCCTCTCTATCTAGAGTAGTTATGGTTTTCCAACTTTGATTGTACCATATTGCAGAGCATTGTTTGCTCTATCATTCTACCTATTTTCATTGATTTAAAACTTAATTTGATGTCCCATATAGTGCCCTAAACTTTTCCAAAGTTTCAAGTTATTTTACTAAGTGAGTTGTGAGAAATTGCCAACTTTGTGAAGGTATATCTCTACATATAGGCAAAGAGTGTTTCAAACAGGTAGCCTATTTTCTAGGGGTGGTTCTCCTAGTTGTCATATCCATTTTTTCTTATTTAAAGCTTCTTGGGTATTTCTTATAGTTTACTATAAGTGTGCAAAATTTCATTTTAAGTTTTTGTACTAGCACAGAGTAAAGTTCAAAAAAGTGAGCATATCTCACTACTTGTGGACCTAGTGGAGGGCAGCCATCTTGCATTGTTGCATTGGGGTGTTAGAATCATCCCCCATCATAGGTGGCTTTTGAAGTAGAAATGTTACAAGCAAAATGTTTAGACATATAACACACCAAGGAGGAATTAGATAGGGAATGCAAAAAGAGGCCTTGTGATATAGGTGTGGTGTTGTGCTTCTTGGATTTTGTTTCGACTTTGTAGCTAGGAGAAAAGCAGACACTATTACAAAGGTAGGTTGGTGTCATAGTCCATACAAATTCCCAAGAAGATATAAAACTTAAAGAGGAGGAATTATTGTGGATACCCACTAAATGAAGAATGGACATTTTAGGAAGCTTCAATGAAAATTGTGTTGCCAAGTCAAAAAATATCAAAATGCAATTGAATAGGTTTAGTGGAAAAATAGATGACAACCCTAGTGTTCATGTTTGAATTTTCAATACACAATACGATTCACTGGAAGAAGGTTAAAATGAAGCTCCAAAATATCAAGTATTGTAGGCCACCCTTGATGGTCAAGCAGTTCACTAGTGAAGTGAATTTGCTCTAGATCATTTTGCAACATAAGATGCCTTAAAAATTGCATTTTTACGATGCTTTTGGAAGGCCAAAACCATAGGTCTATTATTTAACATTAGATTTCTGAGGATGAGCATCCTCCAAAGGATGTGGTGCATGGTTGGTTTATGGATAGTCTCAATCCTTTACTCAAAGAGAAAATTTGTCTTCTTGCATTGGATGTTATCCAAACTTTGGACCAACTAATTGGTTCTACTTAACATTTGGAGCAGAACTTGAAAATAATCAATCCAATCTAGCAATACTCTCCGAAAGCCATAATTTTGATAATTTCAATGATTTTGGAACTTTTATTCAAATTTTAAATAAGATAGGTTCGAACTTAAGTTGAAGCCTATAATAAACTTGAAGCTTGTAAAGCTCAAACTTAAGTTTGAGTGTCTATTCAAATTGGGTCTAGAGACGCTCGAATTAAAGTTTGAGCCTTAATTGAACTTAGCATTAGAGAGGCTCAAACTTAAGTTTGAGCCGCCATTCATGTTGGATTTAGAGGGGCTCAAAGTTATGTTTGAACATGTATTCAACACGGAGTGAGAGAGGCTAGAATTTAAGTTTAAGCATTTATTCAACTTGGAGCTAGAGAGGTTTAAAGTTAAGTTTGAGTGTCTATTCAAGTTGGAGTCAACGAGGTTGGCACTTAAATTTGAGTCTCTATTCAACTTTGATTTAAACATGTTCAAAGTTAAATTGTAGCCTCTATTCAACTTGGTTTCAAAGAGGCATGAAGTTAAGTTTGAGCCTCTATTCAACTTGGAGTTAGAGAGGCTCCAACTTATGTATGAGCTTGTATTCAATTTTGAGTCGGAAAGGCTTGAACGTAAGTTTCAGCTTCCAATCAACTTGAAGTCAAACAAGATAAAACTTCATTTTGATCCTCTATTCAACTTTGAGTCATAGAGGCTCATACTTAATCTTGATCCTCTATTCAACTTTGAGTAAGATAGGTTTAAACTTAATGTGGAGCCTCTATTCAACTTGGGGTGAGAGAGGATCTAACTTAAGTTTGAGCTCTATTCAAGTTAGAGTTAGAGAGGCTCAAAATAAAGCTTGAGCTTCCATTTAGCATGGAGTTAGAAAAGCTCAATCTAAGGTTTGGGAGTTATAGAGGCTTCAAATTATATTTGAGCCTTCATTCCACTTAGAGTCACACAATTTCAACCTTAAGTTTGAGCCTCTATTCAACTTTAAGTTATAGAGGCTCGAGCTTAAGTTTGAGCCTCACTTCAACTGTGAGTACGATAACCTAAAACGCAATGCAGAACCTCTATCCAACTTGAATTTGGTTAGGCTCTAGCTCAAGTTTGAGCATCTATTTAAATTGTGGTGAGAGAGGCTCGAATTTAAGTATGATCATCCATTCAACTTGGAGTTTGACATGCTCAAACTTGAGTTAGAGCCTCTATTCAACTTGGAGTCAGAGAGGCTCAAACTTAGGATGGAACCTCTATTCATCTTGAAGTCACATAGGATAGAATGTAAGTCTTTTTGGAAAAATATATACGACCTTACTTCTTTATTTTTAACACTCCCTCTCAAGCTCACATGTGAGCTTGCACTTTTAGCCATGTCCTGCAAGTTGATTTCATCCTTGAACCTCTTTAGCTTAGAAGCATCTAAGGACTTTGTAAACATGTCTCAAACCTGGTCATTAGTTCCAATGAACTTTATATCCACATCCTTGCTCAAAACTTTTTCTCGAACATAATGATAATGCACTTCTATGTGCTTACTTCGTGCATGAAAAATTGGATTGTTTGTCAAGTGAATGTTTGAAATGTTGTCACCATAAATTGGAATGGTCTCTACGTGCACATCAAGGTCAACCAAGAGCTTCTTAATCCACATAACTTCACAAGTTGCAAAGGCTAATCCTCTATATTCAGCTTCTGGAGATGATAGTGCAACAGTAGGTTGCTTCTTCGAGCTCCATGTGATAGGTTTGCTACCTATCGTGAACACATAACCAGAAGTGGATCTTCTATCTTCCTTCAAACCAGCCCAATCAGCATCAGTGAAGCCCTTTACCTGCAATTCTTCATCATATCTATAAAACAAGGCATGATTGACTGTGTGATTCACATATCTTAGCACTCGTTTGGCTGAATTTAAATCTTCACTTGTTGGAGCTTGCATAAATTGAGAAACAACTCCAACAATATAATACAAATCTAGTCTTGTGATCGTAGCATAGATCAATTACCCTATAATACTCCTGTATGTAGTTACATGATGTAACTTCTCTCCATCATTTGAGCATAGCTTCAGATTTGTGTCCATAGGTTGAGCGAGTGGTTTGCATTCACTCATTCCAAATCTGAAAAGAACATCCAAGAGGTACTTTCTTTGCATCAAGTAAATGTCATCTTTCCCATAGACTATTTCAATGCCTAAAAACTATTTCAGCTCACCAAGATCTAAAATTTTAAACTCCTTACTGAGTTTTCTTTTTATCTCTTGTATTCCTACAACATTACTTCCTGTTATGATGAGATCATCAACATATATGCAAATATATATATGTAAAGAGAGGGATCTGCATTAATTGGACTATATCCACACCTTGTGAGGTACTCGACTAATCTTTGATTCCAAGCACGTGTTGCTTTCTTCAGCCCATACAAACCTTTCTTCAATCTACAAACAGAATCTCGATGCTTTCTATCTCCAAATCCAATCCGTTGACTCATGTATACCTCTTGTTGAAGTTCATCATTGAGAAAAGCATTTTTTATGTAAAGTTGGTACAATGGTCATCTCTGTTGGAACATCAAGCTTACACTATGCTTGAGGTGGATTTGATCTACATCAAAGGCTATCACGTCGAAAGAATATCTGTTGGAGAGTTCTTTTTCATATGCTCATTTATTGTATTTTTTTGAGAGATTTTTGATGGCTCCTTTACCATTGTAAAAGCCTTGATCCTTACACATGTAAAGGTACAAATATAGAGCCCAAATCCCACGAATTTGTGGTGGTTGAAGTTGCATTCAATCAAGCAAATCATGTCACCTAAAAGTAGATCAATCAAGATCTTCACTTTTCCTAGATTGTAGGAAAGTGAATTGATTCCCTCCAACAACCATTCCCACCTTCATTTGAATTCAAATTCAACTTTTAAAACTCATGTAACACTCGTAGAGTCTATATAAAGACTTGGAATCACTTGTAAAATACATGGAAGCAATATACATATACTTGTGACCATCATTGTCTTGCTCCTTCAATTTTCTGCATCATCTTCTTCACCAACAATAATCTTGCAGGACTGCTGCTCTCTCCTCAGAGCTGCAAATTGAGTGCAAGAAGACGCATTGGAAAGGTATTAGTGTCTAGTTTATGCCTGTAAGTTTTCAAAGAATTTGGTTCAGTAGATTTGGAGAAATCTGAGTTTTTCTGCCTCGGGGTCAATCTCTGCGTATTCCTGAAAAATAGGACGTACCACCGCTGAATGTCGCATTCATTCCTATAGCATATTTTGCTTATTCCTTATACTTTTGTGCATTCCATACATGCAACCCTATTTTTATCACTCTCGTAAAAGGATTTTTTCTAATTGTAAGAAGCAGAAAGGCAAGAAGAAGGAAAAAGATGAAGAAGAGACTTCCCAAGCCAACTTTGCAAGCAAGAGCAAGTGGAAAGGGAAGAAGAAAGGACCGAAGCAAGACAAAGCCAAAGGTCAGAATGTTCAACCTTGTGCCATATGCGATAAGACCAACCACACCACTCAAAATTGCTGGTTCAATGGGAAGACCCAGAAAGGAAGTGGAAGAGGTGGATATGGCAGCAATAGAGGCAGAGGTGGAGACAACTTCAACAATAACAAAAGAAGCTATAATAGAAGGGACTACAACAACTATTCAAAAGATCAACCACATGAAGACTCACTGCTTCTTATGAATCTAAGCCACAAAGAAGGTAAAGAAGATGATCATTTGTTCTACATAGATTCAGGATGTTCGAATCATGTTGCAGGCAACATTGCTCTTCTATCTGATTTGGAAAGTCCAAAGCATAGACATGAAGTGCAAACAGGGGATGACACAAAGCACAATGTGGAGAAGATTGGTAATGTCAATGCTTCCAATGGCAGGACAAACATTCTAAGTAAGGTTCTCTATGTACCCACTATCACTAAAAACCTAATAAGTGTAGGCCAAATAGTTGAAAAAGGCTTGCAAGTTAGGTTCACCCAACATGGAGCTTTTGTGGAAGATCCATGTCAAGGCTTCAAGAAGATAGCCCGAGGTGAGAAGCATGGTAGGATCTTTACTTTTGAAGTAGGAGAAACCAGGAACATAGCTCTATTCAACTTTGGGTCTCAAACCCTAAGTGAGCTTGAAGTGTGGCATAAGAGACTTGCTCATGTGAATGAAAGAACCTTGAAGGATATATGCAGGGATCAAAGTGTTCTAGGACTGCCGAACATATCAAAGCAACACATGATCAACAGGTGTGATGCATGTCAGATTGGGAAGGTGCAAAGACAACCATTCAACCACAAAGGCTACATCCACAACAACTTGTTGGACTTAGTACATACAAATGTATGGGGACCAAGTCAAGAATCTTCATTGGCAGGATCAAGGTATTATGTCTCATTTATTGATGACCATAGTAGGTGGACTGTTCTATACTTTATCAAGAGTAAGAATGAAGTGTTTGATTGCTTCAAGAAGTATCTTGCACATGTGGAGAATCATACAGGTAGATCACTAAAGAAGCTCAGATCTGATGGAGGGGGAGAATACTTCTCCAAAGAGTTTGATGAGTTCTTGTAGGACAAAGGTATCAAAAGGGAAGTGACTACCAGGTACTCTCCTCAACTAAATGGAATTGCAGAGAGGAGAAACAAGAAATTGGTTGGATCAGCCCGAACAATGCTCGAAGAGAAGAAGTTGCCACATTATCTATGGGTAGAAGCTATTTCAACTGCAGTGTACCTTGTCAATCGACTACCATCTAAATCACTTCAAGGTATGACTCCTTATGAAGCATGGCATGGAAGAAAACCTAGTCTTGGACATTGCAAGGTTTTTGGTTGTTTAGCTTATGTTCATGTACCATCACAAATAAGAGGTAAGCTAGATGAAAGGGCAACAAAGGCAGTGTTTATTGGATATGATTCAACTCAGATGGGTTACAGGTTCTTCAATCCTTCAACCAAGCAATTCACTACAAGTAGAGATGTTGTGTTTGAAGAACACAGGTCTTGGTATGATGAAGACAAACAAAAGGTAACACTACCATACGATCTTGATTCTGACTCTCATCAATTAGGAATCAAGCATGATACACAGGTCCAGGATCCAAGAAGTGATACAGACGATGACCAAGATAAAGGGGAAAAGGATTACAAGCTATGGAAGTCAAGAGGCAAAGCAAAGATGCAAGAGGTTGGAGAATGCTCAAAACAGGCACCTAGAAGATCATCAAGAGAGAAGAAACAACCAGAAAGGTATGGATATGATTCCACATTTGTTACGAAGCATTCAATATACTTGGCAAAAGACTCTATTTTAGAGGAACCCTCAACCTATGAAGAGGCAAAGGGAAACCCTAATTGGGAAAAGGCCATGAACGAAGAGATAGATGCATTGAAGAAGATGGACACTTGGGATTTGGTTCCAATGTCACCAAATCAAAAGGTAATTGGTTGCAGATGGGTATATAAAGTTAAAAGAAATTCAGATGGATCAGTTTGCAGATACAAGGCAAGATTAGTTGCCAAAGGATGCTCATAAACTCATGGTATAGACTATGAAGAAACATTCTCACCAGTTGCAAAGATGACTACAATCAGGACATTGATAAGTGTAGCTGCTGTAAGGAATTGGAGACTCCTCCAACTTGATGTGAAGAATGCATTCTTAAATGGTTGGATAAGTGAAGAGGTATACATGTCACAACCACCAGGTTTTGAAACCCTAATCATCCATCTTATGTTTGCAGACTTAAGAAAGCATTGTATGGATTGAAACAAGCTCCTAGAGCTTGGAATTATAGGTTGGTTACATATCTTCAAGATCAAGGGTTCAAAGCTAGTAGCTATTCATCAAAAGGGATCACAATGAGGTTATCTATCTATGTGTATATGTAGATGATATTATTGTGACAGGTGATGATCTAAATGGCATTCAAAGGATCAAGAGACACATGCAAGAGGAGTTCAAAATCAGTGACCTAGGTGAACTCACATATTTCCTAGGTATGCAGGTGATATACACAGATGAAGGAATGTATTTGACTCAAAGAAGATACATTCAGGATCTTCTTCTCAAGTTCAAAATGGAGAACACTAAACCTGCAGGTACACCTTTGGAGATGAATCATAAACTAAGTGTTTATGAAGGTGAGAAAATTGAAGACATTAAAGAGTATCAAAGCTTGGTAGGTAGCTTGATACAAGGGCAGACATCTCATATAGTGTGGGAGTGCTTAGTCAGTTCATGCACTCACAAAGAAGACCACACATGGATGTGGCTAAGAGAGTACTTAAGTATCTCAAAGGTACAATCAACGAAGGTATATTCTATCCTTACTCTTCAGATTTGGATATCAAAATCTACTCAGATGCAGATTGGGCAGGAGCTAAGGATGACAAAAAAAGTACATCTGGTTACTTAGCATTTGCAGGTTCGAAGCTAGTGTCATGGAGTTCCAAGAAGCAACTAGCAGTTGCTTTATCTTCAACTGAAGCAGAGTACAGAGGCTTGACCATAGCAATTCAAGAGGCAATATGGTTGAAAGCATTGTATACAGATTTGGGACTTGTGAGTTCCAAACCTCACATATTTGGAGATAATGTAAGTTCCATGCATCTAGCGGCAAATCCTATTTTCCGTGCGCGAACCAAGCACATAGAAGTCCATTACCACTTCATAAGGGAGAAGCTCATGGCAAAGGAGATTGACATTTCTTTTGTTCCTACTGAAAAGCAAGTAGCAGATATGATGACGAAGGCACTTGATGGAATAAAGCTTTGTAGATTCAAAGCTATGGCAGGTATTCAACCTATCAGAGAATGAAGACTCAAGAATATTTTAGCTTGAGGGGGAGCTATTGGAACATCAAGCTTACACTATGCTTGAGGTGGATTTGATCTACATCAAAGGCTATCGCGTCGAAAGAATATCCGTTGGAGAGTTCTTTTTCATATGCTCATTTATTGTATTTTTTTGAGAGATTTTTGATGGCTCATTTACCATTGTAAAAGCCTTGAGCCTTACACATGTAAAGGTACAAATATAGAGCCCAAATCCCATGAATTTTTGGTGGCTGAAGTTGCATTCAATCAAGCAAATCAAGTCACCTAAAAGTAGATCAATCAAGATCTTCACTTTTCCTAGATTGTAGGAAAGTGAATTGATTCCCTCCAACAACCAATCCCACCTTCATTTGAATTCAAATTCAACTTTTAAAACTCGTGGAACACTCCTAGAGTCTATATAAAGACTTGGAATCACTTGTAAAATACATGGAAGCAATATACATACACTTGTGACCATCATTGTCTTGCTCCTTCAATTTTCTGCATCATCTTCTTCGCCAAAAGTAATCTTGCAGAGGCTGCTTCTCTCTCCTCAGAGCTCCAAATTGAGTGCAAGAGGACTCATTGGAAAGGTATTAGTGTCTATTTTATGCGTGTAAATTGTTAAAGCATTTGGTTTAGCAGATTTGGAGAAATCAGAGGTTTTCTGCTTTGGGGTCAATCTCTGCATATTCCTGAAAAATAGGAAGTACCACCGGTGAATGTCGCATTCATTCCTATAGCATATTTTGCTTATTCCTTATACTTTTGTGCATTACATACACCCAACCCCATTTTTATCACTCCCATAAAAGGATTTTTTCTAATTGTAATCACGCTGGTCGCTATGGGCATTTGAATTTCATTGTCTCTTCCATAGATAATAAGTTTTTTGAGCTAGTCGACCCGCGAACCTATCTGTTTTGTATCGACTCATTCTCCTTGATGCTCCAAAGTACATAGTGTGTTTCTTTGCACTTATAGCATGCCTATAAGGTCTATTTGAGTCTCCATAAGCTCAAGGGCTGGTCTTGTGCCGGTTGGCTTGACCAAACTTCGTCGCCTCAAAACGCACTTTTCTACCTTCGACAAGCTTCTCCAAGTTCTTTCAATCTCCTTGTTGCACTCATTGCAATAAAGGTTTTGATTGTTCCCATCTTTGCAACCGGGCTGAAAGTCTCTTCATAGTCGATGCTGTGAGTTTGCTTGAATCCTTTTGCTACTAGTCTAGCTTTATGCCTAGCTAAAGAACCATCAACATTTCTCTTTTATTTTAAACACCCATTTATTTGCAACAGTTATTAGATCCAAAGGAATTTTTTGAAGCGGAGATAATATTAGCATAAGATAATATTAGAGAAATATTTAATGACTACGGTATGACATAGAGAGAATCATGTTTCCGAAGATGTAGAATCAAGATGATGATTTGTAAATCTTATACTTTGTAATCAGTGGGTTCCGATCTAGCGTGCATGCTAGTGTTCACAGCCCATGTGGAAAACCACTTTTCTTGTAACATTATTATTTTCAATGTAATTGAATGGATATTTACAGAGATCTAAGAGTTTCTAGAAATTGTCAATGTTGATTATTCTATATTTTGGAAGTTTGGAATGGTGTGAAGCCATTACCCTTACAAAGAAGTACGGTGTTGTTTCTTATGGACATATTCTAGAAGTGGTGAATATGAAGTGAGCAGATACGCACATACAGAAACGGTGAAGTCTATATTAAAAACAGAAAAGCAAAAATTTTTTAGCAAATACTATAAAGGAAATGATCATTTCATAAAGAGTTGTCCAAAATTGGTTGCAACAGAGGCAAAGAAGAAAGAGGCTAGAATGGTTGTTGTAGAAGCCTCTACACCCAAATCTGAGTCTACAAATCTTGTGTAGAATGAAAAATGGGTGTTAACTACTATTTCCAGTTATGATCCATCTGCTCATGAACAGTGTATGTATATAGTAGACTCAGATGTTTGGTACTTTGATACTGGGGCAACCAAGCATATTACCACACAACAGAGTTTCTTCACTTCATTTGAGCTTGCCCCTATAGGGAATACTATCACATGTGCCAACAAGGCTCTTATCCTATCATGGGAGTTGGTAAGATCATTATGACTCTTGTTGATGGTAGTTCTTTATAGATTGTCAAATGCTTTATTTCTGCCATGGATCAAGAAAAAATTGTTATGAGTTTCAACATTATCCAAGATAGGCTTGGCTGTGACATTTGTTGATGACAGATATAGAGTTCATGATCTGTCAAATGGTGACATCATTATTGCTTCTAGAATTTTTATGTCATGGGATATATAAGCTCATAGATTATGCAAAATCTATGAATAATTCAACATGTGCAGTTCAAGATTCGCAGGGTATGTTAGATGCAAAGCTTCGACATGAACGCTTTGGTCATCTAAATTTTTCTAGCTTGCTAGACTTGCAAAAAATTGAAATTGTGTCCTCTCTACCTAAACTTGAGGCACCTTGTTGAGAGAAGGGGAGCAACAGACCCTAACCGCCTCACATAGAAGTTAGAAGCTTCTCCAAGTTGGGGCAAAGAATGAGAGGAGAGGTTCACCCACACTCATGGAGCAATGGCAACAATGGCCAACGTCACAAGGAGCAAAGGGGAACATCCTCCCAACCATGCACACACACATGCAAATCCATACACCAAGACCAACGCCATTGCACACAAGGATTTGGATGAAACCAAATGACACCTTCTTCCATTACCAAAATGGAGGCCAAGGCCATGGCCAAGGGCCCCCTTTTACAAATGAGGCTCTTCTTTATATAGAGAAGAAGAGAGGCATATGTGAATAAAACATGTGGTCAAAAGACCACATGTGCTAAATCAAAAAGAGGATCTTCATGTGATTTTGGGAATTCATAAAATAACAACCTAGAGAGAGAGAGAGCGCGTGGGGAGTTTTGTACGTGGGTTTTTGAATTTGTGCAAAAAAGGCTACTTTATGGAGAAGGCTTCAATACTTTAGAATAAAGGAAATATCAAAAAGGGGTTTTAGGAGAGTGTTCATATGGACATCTCCTAATTACAAAAAAGGGGTTTTTTATGAAGGCTAAAAGGATGCCATAGCATGAGAAAATTTATGGGCAACCCTTAGATCAACACTCCTCCTCCTAGACTTTGTCGTCCTCGACAAAGCAGAGAAGAGCATACATAGCTGAACCGACCCAAGGTAGAGTCTTTCAAGTCTGAAAATCTTCAAGTCTTCAAAATCTACAAAGTTTCAAGCTGATCTTCAAATCTGCAATGCTGCCAATCTTCAAGCCGTCAGTCTTTTCTTCATTCTTCAATCTTCAAATCATCAAGTCTCTTTAATCTACAGCAAGTCGTTAGTTCTTCTGCAATTCTTCAGTCTGCAAAGCTCGTGTCTGCAAGTCTTCAGTCTTTACTTCAGTCTACAATTCTTCAATCTTCAAAGCTGGGCGACACAATCCCCTTGGGGGGCAGTCAGCCAAGCATTCCTCCCAAAATGTAGTCCTTTGTAAGACTAATGGAGCCGCACCCAAGGGCACCCAAACCTGAAAGTAAACATACACAACAAGTAGATTGTTTCTAAAAAGAGGTAAACAATAACATTTTAGTCCAATTGTAGTTTCCACTTTAGGGGCATCCTCTTCAACATGATTTTCTTCTATAGAGAAGTCCTGAAAATAGTGTCATTCGTGCAATCCAAGAAATACAGCTAAAGAGCAAGAGCTCAACAAGAACCCATGTTTCTTATATCCTTGTGAGGCCTCAATCATATTGACTTTTCTAAATCTGCTATACCCAAGTGAGTGTGAGACACATAGTAATCTAATGCATGTGGTTTCATGATTAACCAATATTCCTAGCTTCATTTAAACAGAGTTGGACATACTCAGAGTGGTGGCACGAAATTTGAATCATTATGACCCAATGGGACAGTTACCCAGGTTGATATCCGTGCTACTCCCTTACCAAAAAATATGTGAGTGAGTCCAAACACATTCATCAAATGCAGTCATGCACAACTGAAAGCACATTAATATCTCTATAGGAGTCAAGAAGCAATGGTGAAGTTATAAGTGTGTTGACCTATAATGCATTATGAAAAAGTAGGCCTTAAATGAGCATTGTGAAACTAGAGAGTTATTTCCCTAGCAAAAAACAAACACTCATTCCGAGCCTTCACACTTAATTTAGTTCAGAGCAGGTCTGAAAAATGTCCACCCCCTTTGTGCATGTTTTACTTGCAAATATCCTTTAAAGGATGCGTGCTCACATTATGCAGAACATTTTGAAGCATTATGTACCCAACCCCCCATATATATTTAAGCCATCTTTATGAGGTATACAATGAGGAAAAATATGGTCAACCATTTATCTTTTTATGCTAAGAATATCTAAGTGAGGCGCCCAATGCCATTGATCAGTGAGCAATTTTAACAGCTTATTATAATAGCAACAATGTTATGAAAACATGATGAATGAGGCAAGATTCACATTCCCATGTCCAAGGGTAGCCACGACCATGCATCAGACATTCCAGCACCTAGTGGCTTGCTTCTAGAGTTTCCAAACTTCAAGTTTTTAACAGAACATCATCCTATGTCGGCAAGCGACTTGATGCATAGACCTGTTCAAAAATCCGCACCACCTGGACACAACCCTAGAGGGTAGCCAAAAAGACATCACCTCAGAGTGAGCACCAGGTTTCTTAGGAAGATGTATTGGTCCTTCCTTCAGCCTGGTTTGATTTCAAGGAACAATGATAACAAGATGCATCTGAGACATGAAACTCATGAATTGAGTATATCCCTAAAAACAATAATCCTCTAATATTTTCATGAGCTTGGATGATGTAACAACAATACTGTTGAGAACAAAATTGATGGGTTCAACAAGCACTGTAGAATAATAGCACTCAGGCATGGCCACAAAGAGAAAGACTAAAAACATTTTGACATAACATGATACTGAAGCAATCAGAAATAGAAATTTGTCATATATTATGGATGCATGTTCCCAAACTAGAACGAATCTATCTCCAAAAAGTGAAACAAGCATTAAAGGACCGGCCACCAAGATTTGCAGAGTATAGACAACCCACCTTAGCAACTTTCCTGGCAATTCCCTTATGGAAATGGGAGAGGTCAGCCTATTTTAGCTCAAACAAGTGGTGTTTTGAGGTTAAACATGAGAAATACGATCAGATCATGAAACATGCATACACAACAAGGAGATAAACATGTCCTGAAGCATGAGTCCCAAGTCTTCAACACATAGGGCAATCTTCAACGTGCTTGGCCAGCAGCCAGCCATGGACAATAGACCGATGAATGGCTTTTGAGAAGCAAAACACATGAATATCTATGTCATAAAGATATCAACTATCTTATTGCCTTTTCCCCACTAAAACCATACTTCCAAGCTCCGTCTTCCAAACTCAAACCATACTAGCTATCCTTCACAACAAAGATGTGAAGCTATGTGTCAGCTTGATAGCTTGCTCCTTGTATTTGGAGAGTTCGAGATAAATAAACTATGCAGGCATCCTGAAACATAAAAACAAAGAATCTGAATCATATCCTTGAGGAGTATTAAATTTATTGGCAAGTTCTAATCACAGCATTCCAAGAGATACAAACATATGACTGTTATGTTATCTGTAAAGAGAAACCTTGTCATGCCCATAAGAGTACAAAGAGATGCATATAGTGCACCACTCAATGTGAACTTTATCATGCACAAATACAACAAATAGGATGTGCACACAGATATTTTTATGGGGCACACTCTGCATCCGCATGTTGTACCCAAAAGGTCTGGTCGATGTGAGAATGTTAGCCTCAACCGCATGCCCTGAAAACCTCCATGTGACATTATCGGCATAGAGTGACCCCTAGCAGTAACAACCAAGCAGGGTGACTTAGCTCCCTTGAAGAGATGCGAAATCCAAATCATCCGCCACGAGGATGAGCAGAGCATGACCCCGCCATTGAAAAATTATGCACCAATGGAGGATCCAAGCACTGGGCTTCGAGGTGATGCAATATCTTCGCAGTGTTCGAGGAGCAAGGCATGACCCGTAGGCAGCTGTTGCAGAAATAACAAGCGAGAGGTGATACATACCCACAGGGAAGGGGGAAGCCAAGGTCGAACCCAAGGGCAGAATGTCTATGTGCGGTCTGAGAGTAAGAAGGTCCGCCTTGAGTTTCAGTAGCCTCGAAGGAATGTATGGGTAGTTGCCATATAATTCTTCTAACAACACAAATAAGAAGCCCGGGGGGTCAAGGACTCCACCCAAGAGAAATGAGCAGGTTAAAGAAAAGAGAGGAGGTGTGATTGCGGAACCAGAACCTCCAATACACCTAGAGAGAGTGGTGATTCTTTCTTCTACAGAATATGCAGGTCGATTATCCTTGCATGGAGCAAAAGAGTAAAAAGAACACGAATCAGCACTTCGTCAGAAACTGTATTCCAACCCATAGGCGTGGAAGTCGACAGGCAAAGAAACCATTAAAGCTCACTTCCACAAGTATCCTGAGCTTCAGACTCCTGGAGAACAATACAAGCACCAAGGGAGAACTTGCGCACCTCAAGCAAATTAGGCCTACCAACTCGTAGGTGGAGTACTTACCATGAAGTATCATCAAGATTCATGCAATGCGCAACACTTCATATGTCCTTGGTCAAAACTTTTTCAAGTGCAAAAACAAAGACATTGATTTACCTTCAATCACCATCCTGGAATTAAAACATCCTTTCTCGTAGCTTGCTCCACCAACTAACAGGACCGAAAAGTCCTATTTGATTGAAGAGAGGGATCGCGGTGTTCTATCTAATTCAATAGCAACAAAACACCACACCATTAATGGCCCCCGCCTTTACCCCAACATCATGATTGAAAAAATGCCTCATATTGCTCAAAAGAGAGAGGGCACTCGTGTGAGCAATAACTGACAAGGATTTCATGCTATGTCAAAGGAAAGAAAGGATGCATTTAGAACATCGTTGCATAGTTCCTTCATTTCAATGCAATTTCATCGGAGGAAGTCAATTGATTGAAGCCTATATTATCTTTGAAAAGTAAAACACAATGCCATATAATTAGCATTAATCCTCCTCCAAACCAAGTCAATCACAGAACTCGGAAAACATATGCAATTGAAAAAGGCAACTTCTTAGAATAATGGAACTGTGACCAAACATGTACTATAAATGATAGTGGTCATTAAGCCAAGTGCCAAACAGATTAGAAACCATGGTAGCAACCAAGCACATCTCATAGTTAACATCACACCAAGTCGATAGTTGTGCTATTTCTCTGTTTCTCTAAGTTGTAGTGACAAGAAGCCATGAGTCGAGAGTAAGCAAAAAGTGTAGAGAACATGGTGGCCGAAGAGAATTTCTCGGAGGACATCATAGTAGAGAATCCCTAGGAAAACTCATTCTTTATGAGGGCTATGAGGAATCAAATCTCAACCGATGGGTCTTGAGTTTAAGGAAAAGTTGCTTTCGTGAACCATGTGAACCATAGAGATTAAGGGGAATTCCAACAGCACCGAATCGGAAACCCAGACTGCAAAGCCAAGTCATGACCATGGGAACTAGAGGCAAAGAACATCGTTATTAGTTGTGGTGATGTATTTTATGAGTGACCACACCTAGTGAATAGTAAAGGTAAACCCACTATCTCATCAACTAAAGGAATAACTCGGCTCTTGTGCCTAATCCCCAACCATTTGTTGCCACATAGCATAAACGACTAGCAAAGTGGGCACAAGAGCTCTTAGGTAATTGTAACCCTCAAGTTGATGTTGTAGAGTTATCTTCAGATGAGATCCGTATATCAAATAGGATTTAGGAGTAATAAATATTCTCACATCATATTGTCAATATGGCTCTTAGGGGCTGAATTTATGGGATCAATAAAAGGACCCACAATTGTACATGAAGCACTCAAAGACCCTAAGTTGAGAGAAACAATCAAGTATTGAGTATGACATCATACTAAATAATGACACTTGAAAATTGTTTGATTTACCACCAAAGAAAACGATAACCAGAACTAAGTGGATTTTCAAAGAAAAATATAGAAAAGGTGGCACTTGAGAGAAGTAAAAATCTCAATTTGTTCCATATGGATTATCATACAGTAAAAATCTCAATTTGTTCCATATGGATTATCATACGTGGAAGGATTTGATGTCGAGGAGACATTTGCACCAAAAGCTCAAATAAGTAAAATTTCCATAGAACTTATAGTTTTTACACATAAGAGGTGGCCTATATTCGAGATGTACGTAAAACGCAAAATCTAAATGCATGCCTTTAGAAGGAGGTATATGTATCTCAAACACCATCGTTTGAGGTACCTCATTGAGAACACAAGGTTTGTACACTTAAGAATGCAATATATGACCTTAAGCGATCTTGAAGAGGTTGGTACCAAAAAACTTGGACTTTTTTCCAAAACCTAGGCTTTCAAAGAAGTACTTTTGATGCGTACTTGTATGTTATGAGAAAAGATAACCAACCCCTGATTATCATCTTGTATGTAGATGATTTTATCATTATAGGAGATCATGTACATTCTATAAAGGGAACTTATGCTAGCTTGAGAAATGCATTTGAGATGAGAGATCTAACACTACTCCATTATTTCATAGGCATTGAAGTATGGTGAAAGGAAGATGGATTTTCATGTCACAAGATAAATATGCTACAAAAATACTTCTAGCACACCTGTGGAGATAAATCGTAAACTTTCAATCGAGGATAATACACCAAGACTTCCAAAATATTGTGGGGAGTCTTATCTTTTTGTGCAAATCTAGAACAGATATCTAATATGTATTTAGAGTATTGAGAAAGTTCTCTACAAGAAAAAAGAGAGCCAATGGAATGCATGCATGCAAATTCTAAGGTACGTTGTAGGGACCTTGGATTTTGGTACACTTTATACCATAGGTGATACACTTCAAGAATATTGTGATTCAGATTGGGTTGGAGGTTATGAGTATAGAAAATCTACGTCTAGATATTATTTCTCACTTCATTGAGGAATATTTTCTTAGAAAAGTAGGAAATAAGTAACTCTAACACTCTCCTCCATTGAAGGAGAATAAAAAGCAACTTTCTTTCCCTCTTATGGAGAATTCTTTAAGATGTAGGATTTCCATCACATATGACGTCCATATTTCAATATAATAACTAGAGTTGTAGGACTATTGAAAAGGACCTAGTTTTTCATGCTCACAAGGACATAGAATGACAATACCATTTTGTTGGTGAGGTAATAGAATATGAGATTGGGGAGCATGAACGTTGTCTAAGAGGCAAATTGTGTTTACATATTCACTAAAGAGCTTGGAAAAGACAAACTCAATAAGCATCTTCAAGAGATGAGCATAGGACCCAAGAATGAGGTGCAAGAACATGTCAAAGAAGTGGACACACAAGAAGAAGGAGCACATAGGGAGCTCCAAGAAGTACATGTCCAATTTTTAGAAGAAATCCCTATAAAGATAGTGGTTTTCATCACTAAAAGCCATTGTAAATACCATTTCATATTTCTCTAACTCGATTTTGTTCAAGCCGAGGAGTTCTCAAGCTTGAGGAGTGTAAGAAGTATCATCCTACCAAATTTCATAATTTTTAGACTCCGTTTGGGCCCTCACATAAGCCCTGGAACCTAATTTTTAACTAGGCTAGACACTAGGTTTTGATAGGGCCAAACTACTCAAAAAGCTATAAAAAGATCTAGAGAGCTCATTTTTGGGGTTGGCTTGTTTGAGAGTGAGCTTCTTAGTAGTTTGTGAGAGCTTGATTTTTTATAAGAGAGTTCCTTTGCAATAGAAAATGTTCCATTGTTCCTCTCTTTGATCTTGCCTTGTGTGCGTGTGTGTGTATGTTGGTGCATGCTAGTGTGCTTCTCACTCACACATTTGTGCCTTCACATGCTCACACTCTTCATACCAGTCCTCAGGTCTCCACAAATTGACAAGTAAAGGAGGTGGTGCTTATGCTTGAGCTACACCAAATTTTGGCGATGTTGCCAAGGAGAGAGCTTCTAGCACGAGCATTGTGACGGTAAGATCATGGATTTGCAATGTTGGAAGGTCAAAAATAGTCATTTTTTGTTATTTTTCTGATTTTTCTTCTCCATCTTCATCAGTGTAAGAAAGAGCTAGGAAGTGCTTGGGAGTGCATGTGCTTGTGTTTTTCATAGTTTTTGCACATTCGAGGCTCGACGCAAAAATTTTCTTGCCTAAAAGCTTAGAAAATCGCACCTTTTTTAGAAAATCATGATTCTCTGGAAAATTCAAATTTTTTCTTGCCTAAAAATTTTGATAAAATCACGATTCTCTGGAATTGAGAAATTTGCCATTCTCTTCTAGAAATTTGTGATTCTTTGGACTTCGACATTTTTGAGAAATTAGAGATTCTTTGGAAGAAATTCGTGATTCTTTGGACTTTGGCATTTTGAGAAAATTGTGATTCTCTAGAATTGAGAAATTCGCGATTCTCTATTAGAAATTCACGATTCTCTACTAGAAATTCGTGATTCTCTCCTACAAATTCGCGATTCTCTAGACTTAGCCATTTTTTAGAAAATCGTGATTCTCTCAAAGAAATTCGTGATTCTTTGAAAGAAATTCGCGATTCTCTGAACTTAGGAAAATTGAGAAAATCGGGATTCTCTAGAAGAAATTCGCGATTCTTTGGACTTAGTGCATTCTAGAAAATTGCAATTCTCTCAAAGAAATTCACGATTCTTTGAATTTAGGCATTCTTGGGAAATTCACGATTCTTTGGACTTGGGCATTTTCAAAAATTTACGATTCTCAAGAAGAAATTCGCGATTCTTTGGAAGAAATTCACGATTCTTTGGACTTGAGCATTTTGAGAAATTTGCGATTCTCTAGAAGAAATTTGCAATTCTTTGGAATTTTACATTTTGAGAAATTCCCGATTCTCTAGAATAAATTCGCGGTTCTCTGGAAGAAATTCATGATTCTCTCGATAGTGAGTTTGAGAAAGTCGCAATTTCCTGGGCTTACTGATTTTGAAAAAATCACGATTTCGTGCCTTGAATATTTGACAAATTCGTGATTCTCTGGATTTGTGGATTTGGAGAAAGTCAAGTTTTTCTGGTAAAAAAACGACTTTCTAGCTAGATGATTTGCAATAAATCACAATTCTCTGAGAGGTCCTATTTGCCTATTTTGACCCCAAAAGCTTGATTGGATACAACTTTCTCATACGAACTCGGTTTGGAGTGATTTTGAGCTCGTTGGAAAGCTCTGTGGAATTATAGATATAGTATTTTGAAGTTGACCCTCAAGTGGGACTAGGAAACCAAGGGGACTCAAAAGGATTTTGAGCAATACAAAGGGTAATTTTGGGACGAGAAGACAAAGCATATGAACATGGATCCGGTAGATACCTAGGCAAAGATAGACAAATCATTAAATCTTCCGAGGCTAGAGTTAATCATACAACTAGGTCTTGGGCACAACAGCTAAGTGGTTATCCTTACATACTAAGTTCGGACACAAGTGATTCAAAAATGTCTTTCAACATGGGGAGAACTATAGGTAGCTCAAACACTACCTATTTACAAACATCAAAAGGTCCCTATAAGTCTCAATTGGATAATATGAGGACCAACTGATTAGGTGCTCACATCTATGAGGATGGCTTTAGGTGATTAGTGGTCCAACTCAAAAATCCCAATCAACCCTTCGCACTTGAACACCTAGTGGTTGAATTGGAAGAAGGTTCATACATTTATAAGCAAGGAACCATGTATGTGGTCACAAACTTACCAGATAGGACAGATGATTTTGGAAACATCATCCTTGAGAATGAGATAGGAGACCTAGAGCAAGGAGATGTAGGACAAGAACCCAAGAGCCGTAGAGTTAAGTCAGTTATGACCAGAGTGATCACTCCAGATTGGATCCCTCGAGACAACAAAAGCATAGAATTATTCTTCAATAGAGAAATAGAGGAAGCCTTTTGAAGATTCAAGCCAGATGAACCTAGCCCAATCGTCACCATACGAGTTCAAGGATTCGGAGATACCAAGCAAAATTGTTTACTTGTATAACACATCAGAGAAAATGTTCTTGGTAACAGAGCAAGGCAGGCATGCATACACTTGGAAAGGTGAATTAATTTTCCCTCCACAAAGATCTAATGTCACCCATGGCCTCCAAGGATTAGGATCATCCTAGGCTCATGAAAACCAGAGGGAAAGAGCTAGAGAGAGACCTGAGGTAACTTTTGCACACAATGTGGGTAGAGACAGATCAAGACTTGAAGGTGAAAGACATGAAAGAGAGAGACATCAAGCACATAGGCATCAAAGAATTGAACATGATTTTCCATTGCCTAGACCTCAAGAGTACCCAAGAACCCTTAGACCCTCCCAAGTGGTCAAGGCAATGAAAAACTACTTTGATGGGATAAGATATCCTTACTATCATGTGGCCAAGTTCAAACAAGTGTTAAGAGCTGAACAAGTTGAGGACTTGTTCACCCAGTTTGAGGCATTTGGTTTCACTCTTAAGGGCACTGCCTTTGCTTGGTTTCAACACTTGAATAGTCATAACTATCGAGATATAGGTCAACTGCTAGAAGAATTCATTGTAGAATTTTCCAAGAGTGGTATCATGCATAACAAATCATCCTTGATCCACAACTTCAAGCAGACACTCCAAGAAACAATGCGACTTGCAGGAAGACGATTTAGATAGTACTTAGAAAGATGTTCTATTCTATAGTTACCCACATCAGCCAAACATGTGGCTTTGTTTCTAGATGGCTTACTAAGCACAACGTTGAGATCATATGTGTATTAGAAAGAGCCTAGATCCATAGAAGAGTGTATGCACATTTGCATAGATATAGAAGAAAATTTTGGTAAGGATTTAGAATTGTCCAAACTCTACAAGGATTCAAATAGTTCTACTAGTCATACTTTCAGAACCGCCATTAAGATAGATGAGATAGCCGATCAGGTCGCTAAGAAGTTAGGAGTTCAAAATAAACAAACACCAAGGGTCACCTCATTAAGGTGATGTTACAACTATGGAGGAGACCTTATGGCTAATGTATGCCCAATGCAAAACTAGAATATGAGAGAAATGAATGCTCCATATTGCACTTTTGAGAGAAAATACACAAACCATATGGCTCAAGATTGTCCCTACAATAGGCAGGCTATTAGAATAACTTATCAGCAACCTTACCAACAAGGTAGGTATTAGAACCAACCCCAATAGCCATATTATAGGCCACAATAGCAACATCAATCTCAATACCAACAACAATATCAGGCACCATATAGGCCATAACCGGTCCTAGGAAACCAACTGCCACCTCGTGCTAATGTGATTCCAGTTAAGTATGTAGTGGTAGAGGAGAACCCTAATAGAGCATTGGTGCTAGTGACCCCATTGGTCTCAGAGAATGACCATCATGCTCAGAATTCTGACTACTCTTATGAAGATAGTCCACAAGCTTATTACACAGAGTCACCAGAGTATAGTGAGCCTTATCCTTATCACTATGAGGCACCACCTATGGAACAAAATTGGGAGCCCGAATACTCCAATGTCATGTATAGGAATCCTAACCCTAGGCCCCAATTGAGACAAATGAAACTACAAGCCCCTGGAGGACCATGTTTTAGATGCTAGGGCAACCATTTCATTCGTGAATGTCCCCACCCACTGACTACAGGACAAGGACAAAACATCACAATACAAGGCTTTTTCCTTGAGTGCGACAAAGACCATCTCCCTAGAGATTGTCCAAGAAACCCCTCTAGTGCACCTAAGGTTACACCTATTAATGTGGTAGGCTTAGTGGTGGATTCAAGTTCAAGTAGGGTGAGCATGGCTCCTATATAGGCAGTTACTATGGCATAAGCCTCAAAGCAGGTAAACTAGCTGAACGATTAGATTCAAGTGAATCAAGAGAGCCTAGGAAGAGAAAAACAAGAACATGGAAGGATACCAGGGAGAGAAGCAATTGTAAGTGGAATAGAAAGTTACATGAATTAGACAAAAGCCTGAAAGATGCAAAAACAAGACATTGCCTCTCAAAATCCCTTGCATGCCAAAGCTTCATCCACTCTACCTCATTGCACCCCACCACTCATTCTAAATAAACCACAACTAGGGTCTATTCTTGTAGATCCAACCCCAGAAGGCTTGGACATGATGCTCAAGGCCTACCAGGCTCAACTTCAAGAAGGGCCAACGGCTACAAACCTAGACAAGAGTTATCTTAGAGCATCTTTAGAGATTGAACGGACAAAAATGTGCATGAAAATGGTAGAGATAACTCAGGCTATGCTTGAGGCCAATCAATTGTTCAATCAGATAAATTCTATCAAACCAGGTTTGCATTTCTTGGGCTTATTACAAAGATTAGAGTATTTGGTAAACAAGCCGCATGTTTCTTTACCTACACAAGCGCAACAAGTTATTCAAAGACAAAAATCACCACCAATGGGAGATTGTGTTCCTAATTCCACGGATGATGGAACACCTCTTTCAATTTAATAGTACACTCAAGAGTTCTTGCAAGAAATACAAGAGGAGAAATGGGCCACGGAGAAGGATATTCTCTCTCCTATTCCAAAGATTGATGACCATCATGATCAATTTCCCCAAGACATTCCATCTATTTATGGATACTAGGTAGAGCAAGAAGAAGATGAAAGATTAGATTTTGAATCTTATTCTTTACAAGGGTTTCCACAATTCATAGGCCCATGGGAATCTGAATCTCTTCAGATCAGAGCTCCTACACCACTGATAAGAAATGAAGACTCACTGGTTCCAAAAAACACTGAAGTACTAAAGAACACTAAGGTTCAATGTCATCTCACATTAGAAGAGCTACTTAAAGTAAAACCTGAGCTATGGAAACATGTGGTGAATCAGGTTCTTGAACTTGATTCCGATGTGTCAAAAGCAGGCTCCAAGCAAAAAGTACTAGAGATACCTTCAGAAAAAATCAAAGACATGAGTGAAGGTGAAGAAGGTAATACTTATCTTCCAATCACCTACCAAGGTTACACAACCAAAGCTATCTTAGATTCACGTGCTCATGTTGCAATTGCGACCACCTCCTTGTGGAAGCAATGGGGCAAACCCGCATTGAGACCAACTTGAATGAAGCTTCAAATGGTTGATGGCCATATTGAAAGACCTCTAGGATTGCTTGAAGGAATAACTCTAACCACTTGTGGTGTAGAGTTTGAGAACACCTTTGCTATATGTGACTTTGGCAAAAGTAATGTCTATGAGATGATCCTAGGAAGACCCTTCCTATGAAAACTACAGATAGTGCAAGAGTGGGGGACCAAATCCTTGTACTTGCAGCACTTAGGGATCACAACAAAAGTCAATTTGAAGGATTATACTTTCAAAGATGTACCACCCCTGCAATGGAATCCATAATGGATGCATGAAGATACTCACTTGTGCATGTGCAAGGTTGCAAAGCAAGAGGAAAGATGGCTAACAGCAAGAGATGAAGGAACTTCTCAAGGAGCTAGAATGGTTAAAAATCTAGCCTACACACCGATGATCTTTCGAGATGAGGAATTTGAACCTCGTGGCTAGGCAAAAATCTTAGCCACCATGGACATTGTGGTCAATGAAGAACAATGGACAGCTCGTTGTGATAAGGAGGGTTATGATATCTCTGTGTTCACGTGTGAGCCCTTGCTAGAAGAATGTGACCCTCGTAATGTCATAGAAGAAGAAGAGGACGAAGATGATCCAGAATCCACTATGATGGATAGTTGCTTTAATTCAGAGGAGCACTATCTAGAAAATATAGGAGTATTCACCCAAAAAGAAGAAGAACCTCTCACACGCATCAAAACTATAACTTCAACGGATGGTAGTGAAGGTGATCAAAAGAAAAAGAAAAGAAAAGTAGTAAAACAAGAAGAGGAGGAATCATTGTTTGAAGTACTAGAGAATTTCAATAAATATGAAGTTGAGGACCAAAACATTTTGGTACGAATGCCTAAGAGAGATGCTATTACAGGAGAAGCATATGATAATAAAGAAAAGACCAAAAGAATTGTAGTAACCATTGAAGAGAATGAAGAGCGATGTACATACATAGGAGAAGACCTAAGTGCACAAGAAGAAGAAGAGCTTGTAGCTTTATTAAGGGAATATAGGGATGTGTTTTTATGGACCTATAGAGATTTGAAGGGAGTAGAACTGGAAATATGATCTCATACAATCCCAATGACGGCCAATGCCAAGCCCACCAAACAAAAGCCATACACATATAATTATACTTTTGTAGCCAAAATAAAGAAGAAATTGATAGATTGATTGAAGTTGGATTTATCTATGAGATTGAGCATACTAAATGGGTGTCCCCCATCATAGTGTTGCCCAAGAAGAACGGGAAATTGGGAGTGTGTATTAACCGTAAGAAAGTTAATGCCGCTACAATCAGAGATAGCTATCCGCTTCCAATCAGCGAATATTTATTGGAACGTGTTGTAGCCAAGGAAGTTTATAGCTTCCTTAATGGATTTTTAGGTTATAACCAAGTAGCCATTGCCCAAGAAGATGAACACAAAGGGGCCTTTGCCATAGAGTGAGGGATCTTTGCATTTCGTGTGATGCCATTTGGGCTCACCAATGGAGGTGCAACATTTCAAAGGCTCATGTGTCATGTCTTCAAAGAATTCTTGCGAAAGAGCTTAGAAGTATATGTTGATGATATTTATGAGATCAAGAACACTACCCGACAAGGCTAGTCTAGCAAGAAGATGAAGCATGGAGCAAGAGGCTCAAGACTATGCCTTAGTTGGAGACAACCTATACTGAAGAGGCAAAGATGGTTAGTTAAGATTGTGTGTTCATGAATCACACTATTTGAAAATCTTAGAAACTGCACATAGCGGTGTTGCAGGTGGCCACTTTGGACCTAACCGAGTAATTAAGACTATTCTATCATGAGGAATTTGGTGGCCCACTCTTCATCTGGATGCACATACCTATGTGAAGAAATTTGATACATGCCAACGTGCACAATATCCGACCAGAAGAGACGAGATGCCTTTGAGACCAATGATGGGAGGATGAGCATTCTCTAATAGGGGTATAGACTTTGTGGGTACTATTAACCCCCGTACATTATTTTAGCCATAGATTACCTTTCAAGGTGGGTAGAAGTAAAATCCACAACAAAGAATGATGCCCAAACGAGGGCTAAGTTCTTATTCGAGAATGTCTTCACTAGATATGGATTACCAATAGAGCTAGTATGTGATAGAGGTATGCACTACTTGAACAAAGTTATTGAAAACCTTCTCCAAGAATTCTTGGTGATACATAAGAAGTCTGCCCCTTATCATCCACAAGCTAACGGACAAGATGAGAGCACAAATAAGATAATATGTAATATATTGACAAAACTGGTAAATAATAAACACTCTGATTGGGATGGACAACTTCATCATGCTGTTTGGGCTTATCGAGCTGGCTACAAAATGGTACTCAATGCCACACCATTTCATATGGTCTTCAGATAGAATGATGTGTTACCATTAGACTTCTTGATCCCAACTTTCAAAGTAGCACAAGAACATGAGTGGGATGGACAGGAGTTGTCCTCTAGGATATTTGATCTAGAGCTTTAGGTGAGACTAGGCTACGAGCGGAAGCAGACATCTACTCTACGAAGAAAAGGCAAAAGTCAGATGCACACATCAAGGATAAAGGATTGAAAGAGAAAGACCTAGTGTTGGTTTATACACTAAAGTAGCATGCTCGTAAATTGGAAAAGGGAGAATATGGACCCATGATCATTAATAGAATTTCACTAGCCATGCGTTTCAATTGGCTACTCTAGAAGGTGACATCTTGCCAAGCTATATTAGTGGATGCTGAGTCAAGATATATAAAGAACCTCTTACAGAGGATATGCTAATGAGACACAACACTACTAAAAAGCAAAAAGAAGAAGAGTTAAGGGTTAGAGAAGAAGCACAAGCAGAGGCTAGAGAGCACATTAGGCAAAATAAGCTAAGGGGACAAGGCCTAGATGTTGATCCCAATGCAGCAAGATATCACATGGCCATGTGCCAAACATAGGGTGAAATTCGCTTGAAATAATCAATCGATGCCCCTTTGTGACAATAGAGGTAGGACAAGGAAAGAATGTAAGGACTATGAGAGCTTTGATTGCCTTTGGTGCATCAACTAGTGCAGTTAGCCTCTCATACTGCCAAGATCTACAATTGAACATCAATGCCATAGAATCCTATCTCATAGGATTGGGAGGTGTGGAAATCCCTTGTTTGGGTAATTGGGAGGTGTGGAAACCCCTTGTTTGGGTGTGGTGGAGCTTCCCATGTACCTTCAAGATGTCCTAATTGCTATCAAAATGCTAGTATGTCAAGATGAGGACCTTATGGAACCACTTGTCTTAAGTCAAAATTGGATATATGACAATGCAGTCAACTTAAACCTAAGAGGAAAACTTCTTCAAGTTTGGGTACATGAAAAATGCATTACATTAGAATTAGAGAACTGCATGCTCACAAATCTAGGTGGCACACATTCTCTTAGTTCTTGTAAGACTAATAATCAAGAAGAAGATGTTGTAGGTGTAAATAGCTTTATGATGCAAAAGGAGTCAATTATGGAAGAGCATCGGTATAAACATCGATATACTTTCAATAGTGTACATGCTGGCATTTACTTGCAAACCATTGGTATTTGCAATGTTATACACATCGATATGACAATTGCGAGAATAAGCATCGGTATGTCCCTAGGCAAAATTGTCGATATGTGCCTAGGCATACCGATGCTCATATACCAACAACCATATCTACAAAACAATTCTAGGACCAAGTGTCTTGTCTCGTGCTACAACAACATGACAATGTTGTTGTGTAGCAAATGACTACACTCTACCGAAAAAACTATGCATGAATATGCATGAGTGTATATGTATGCACGTGAGTGTGTGTACCTATGTGTGTATGTATATATACGTGTATGTGTGAAAAAGTGTGTGTATGAATATATGTGCATGTGTGTATGTATATGTGTGTCTCTTATGTTTGTATGCATGTGAGAGTATATGTGTATGTATATTTATTTGTATGCACGTGAGAGTGTATGTGTATGCATGTGAGAGTACATGTGTATGCATATGTATGTGTATGTATATGTGTATTCACATGCGTATGCATATACACATGTGTGTATGTATATATGTGTGTATGTACATGTGCGTATGTATATGTGTGTATGTATGCATGCATATGCATGAATATGCATGAGTGTGTATGTATGTATGTGAGTGTGTGTGTATATGTGTGTGTCTATGTGTGTATGCTTATATGTGTGTATTTGTGAGAAAGTGTGTGTATAAATATCTGTATATGTGTGAAAAAGTGTGTGTACAAATATGTGTGAATGTGTGTCTCTTATGTGTGTATGCATGTGAGAGTGTATGTGTATGCATATGTGTATGTATGTGTGTGTACACATGTGTGTATGTATATGTGTGTGTATGTATGTATGCATATGCATGTGTGTATGTATGCATGCATATACAAAAGTATGCATGTCTGTGTATGTATCTATCTCTCTCTCTATTTCTCTATCTTTCTCTCTCTCTCTCATCTCTCTCTCTCTATCTCTCTCTCTTTTACTCCATCTTTCATCTCTCTCTCTCTCTCACTCTATCTATCTCTCTAATAAATAACAAAACAATACATTCATGTATATATATCACTTACATCAATATAATTTCCTTTAGCTCACTCTCATCAAAGCACAATCAAAGTCATCTCTCATCAGATTACACAAAAAGGATGCCAGAAAGCTCCTACAAAACAAAAGGAAAGAGAAAACATAGAGAAAGAGAGAAGGTGAAAGAGCGTGTGCATCATGTACGAAGATATTAGAGGGAGGGAGAGAGAGAGAGATGTCTGTGTAGAGACAGAGAGAGATATCTATGTGTGTGTGGGTGCGCATAGTAGAAGCACAATGCAAGTGGGTTGAACACAATGTATGGATGCAGATTGGACAATAGTAGATCATATTTAAAACAGAATAGTGCCAACTTTTTGCTCTTGAGTTATTAAAATGCATTGATGGTATATGCATTGACATGAGCATCAGTATATTTCTAGGACTACCAATGCATATACGGACGTCTATACCCATGCTTATACCAATACATATATCGATGGATATATCAATGACCGGTTTTTCTGGTGCTTATACCGACAACAACCTTTTAATGCTTATACTAATGCCCAAGTAACTGTCCGTATGGCCAACATGGTCTTTCCAAACATTTCCAATGGTCATACTAATGTTGGGGTATGACCATGGGTATGGTTAACATTAGTATAAGACTCATATGTTGTAGTGCTCTAGCTCAAGTGGATCGTAATGGGAAGCCATCATGCAATATGGGCCTATTAGGAAGACATCTCACCGTCACTGATGAAGAGAGCCAATGACTATAAAAGCAAAACAAAGTTAATTTTGAATTTGTAATGGACAACCCTTGCACACAAGTTCATCTATGTTGATTTCAATCGGTGTGGCCAAGGTGCATCGAATTCATTTTTAGAAGACTAGAAAACATTATTAGAAACTCATGACAAGCTAAACAAAGATTACAAGGATCTAAAGAATACACAAGTAACATCACAACCAACAACACACATAGACCAAATAATCAAGGAGACTACGGCACCAACTAAAGTGTTGTAATAACTACAACATCTTTGAGATTAAGTTGCCAACCTGCAACCTCAGCTTGCAACACAAACTATTCTTCAAAGGCAAGCATTTACGCCAGATATTGCTGAGCCAAAGGAAACCATGAATATACCAGTTGACCCAACATTCCAAGAAGGGTATGAAACCCAAACATTTTTCAGTGGATGTATCACAAAAGATGGCAAGGATACATTCCACTTACCAAGGCCTGCTTGGATGAAACTAGTTGAGGAACTAGGGAGGACATACTCGACCAAAGTTGAAGCTCAATTACAAGTGATGGTCTTGTTCAAGAAAACCATTTTGAAGTCCACTTATTTTATTCATCTTTCACCATACTGTTATGTCTCCACTAATCAAATTTCATATAAACCCTATTTCATGTATTTGCTCGAGTATAATGCAAAAATACAATCGATCATTCAAAAGCTACCAACACATGCGACATAATTTCAACCAAAGAATATACTGCCAACAACATAGAGAGGCATGATTAATCAACCCAACTACAGAGTAGAAATGCTACCAAAAATGATGCACACATGGATGAAGGCTCTACCGCACATATTGTTTAATCCATGCAATGGTCCAATACCATGAGGCCAATCTTGGTCTTCTTTTTTATGAAGGTGGTGAATGATCCCAAATGATAGGAGTGGGAAATTATCCTTATTTAGTGCTATCCCATGGGCCCCCTACTATTATATACATGATGGAAACCATCAGGCACTCGCTCCCTTGCTTACATGGAATCACCAATATAGTAGAAAAAATGCAAATCAAAATTTTCAATCATATCAAAACAACCTTTAAGGTATTTTAAATGCCTAGGGCACCCCACGTATCAACTCCATGATTTGAGCATAGCAATTTGGACCTTGTCTACAACATGAGTACTACGTCTTCATTGTAGATCTACTATGTCTGGCATTGCCAAATCAAAAACATCCCAGCATGCTATAAATATACCTTCAAACAAACGTTCACAATAGGATTTTGGGAGTATCATTCTAAAGGGTCATAATGAGGCCAACCAACCTACTCCAATTATTTGCATGTTAAAAAGTGATGTATTCCACACACTACTGGCATGCACCACACTACACGTAACCTAGAATAGACTAGAATAAATTAAAAGTAGATCTCAAAAGAGGCCTCCGTTTTAGTGAGCACACCCTTGCTTAAGAAATACTACATAGCTATACCAATCTCTCCCCACAACAAGGATCTGTTGGGGATGATGAGTGCAAGAGGGAGGGGTATTTGTAGCACCATAGATGGAGGAAGTCTACATAGACCTAGGAGTAGTATGTGAGGAGATCTAGAGAAAGGTCAAAGGGGGGTCCACAACATTTAATTTAATAATTGGTGATCTTGAGGAAAATATATATCATGATAATGATCATCAATGATGTTAATCACTAAACATGGTATCATAAAAATCCCAATTTTGTAGCTTAATGCTCCATTTTTTTGCAAATCAAGGAGTGCTAAAGTTTCAGGAGCTTAGGTAGAATGTATACACCAAACTTCATACGTTTTGGAGATTGTTTGATGCCCCAACTTAAGTGCTTTAGGACACAATTTTTAACTAGGCCTGACATAAGATGTGAAATCAGTGAAATCTCTCCAAAAACTAAAAAAAGAGATAGAGAACTCACTTATGAGGCTATATTGTATGACAATTGAGCATTGTGAGAGTTTTCTTGTAATTTGAGTTATGAACAGAAGAATTTCTCCTTCCATTGTCTCTTCTATTGCCTCTTCCATCTATGTGTGTGTGTGTGTGAATTAATATGCCTCTCACCTCCACCCTTAAGCACATCACTCATTCATGATTATCAAATCATCCTTACATCTCCATTGATTGACAACGAAGGAGGTGGAGCTCGTGGAGGTGATACTCATCCTTTTCTCGAACAACACTCAAGGATGTCAACTATGGCCCTTAACTCATTAGAATAGTTTCCATGCTTATGGGGAATGCTTCTTCATTGATGAAAATTAACAAACAACTTTCTCAAGAGTTTTTCTCTTAAGTTCTCCATTAAGAAGACATAGTTGTCTGCTTATATTGTACTTGTTGTGTGCTATTGTGAGTGATGAGCTCAATTGCCTCGTTAAATATCAAGTTCAATTGGGGAACATTCAAGGTCTCCCACTCTCCCACACATAGGATCCTATGGTTCTTAGACTCTTTGCCAATGACAACAATGTGATTTTGTGGAATGATCTGAAGTGGGTTTCTTGATTTTGGAAATGCCGTGATATTGTTTGTGAGCTTGTAGCTCAAGCATATAACACTCAAAGACTATGTACAAGTGCGTATGTGGCCCTCCCTTCCAATGTTAGTGTACTAAAGGATATCAAGATCTTGTTAACGCTCAAGTCTTCCATCTTCTTGTTAGTGTTAGTGTGCTTGATTTTAGAATTTCCATGGATCAACATTGGAACTGAGTTCTTGCCAAGGTTGATAGCAAGCATAGAATATGGTTGAGTACACAAATCCAAGGAATATTTGAACTACTTGTTCCAAAGCAAAAACAATATGTGAAAGCAAAAGCAATATGTGAGATTGAAGAGGTTTCTTGGGTTTACTCCATTAGCTGAAAATGAGACAGGAATTTCGCTGTTGTGAGATGTTGGAAGCATTGTTTGACCAATAGTTCAAGCTATAGCTCTATGTGGCAGTGGTGCAACCTTGCTCCATGATCACGTTGAAGGTGCTTTTGGAGGTGCTCTAGTACCACGTTGAAGGTGGCGTTTGGAGGTGTCTTTGAGTGTAGGAGCTACATAGAGCTAGCAAGTCACAAGTTCGCAACAGGCTTTTATCTTCCTCGTGCAAAGCATGGATGGGAAAGATGTGGGCTGCCGCTCAAGAGTCATGAATTCTCTGCACAAATGCGAATGTGTCTACTTTCGAGAGAACATAAGTACGACCGCGAGTTGTGCTAAGTTAGCTGAGGGCCGACACAAGTACGACTGTGAGCTCTGATGAGTCATCTGAGGAGGACACGAGCACGACACAAGTACGACGGTGAGTTCGGATGTGTTATTCCGAGGGATTCAACATCGCTCTTTTTGAAAAGGACACGAGTGACTATACAACGGTAATCCCTTAGCTTTGTGATTGGGGACCGAGGCATTTGGGGTGGACGATGGGATGCACGCAAGGCATCTGACCTCCTCTCAGAAATGTCAGCTTTTGTTTTGTCGGATAATTACCTTCCAGACAATCCCTTTTGCCTTGTCAGTAAATCAGTAAATCAACATCTATTTCATCGACTTGGGTTAATGCCTATTGGCATTCCACATTTGTATATATACATCATTTTCTTCAATGAAAGCAGGCGCATCCTTCCTCTCGCAGTTGTGCATACGTCCCTCTCTCTCTCTCTCTCTCTCTCTCTCTCTCTCTCTCTCTCTCTCTCTCTCTCTCTCTCTCTCTCTCTCTCGCATAACCTCCATCGCCAAAGCTATCTCCGCACGTAATCTTTGAATGTGGTATTAGAGCCATGCGGCATCTATGCTCCCTCGGTTCTGATTGTACATAGGCAAGAGCCACGATCAAGATGCGCTCGAAGACATTCATTGACACATGCACCGATGCACATGTGGGCGATCACCTGGATACAGGTCGTGTAAAATTTGAGCTTTGTTCGTTTAAGCCGTGTCTTGCATTAGATATCAATACTACTAATTGCTCCAGAAAATCAATATACCTCTAGACAATTTTGTTAGTTCACCTTCCGGCTATTGGTCTGGATTAAGTTCTTGGAATTCTTCATATGGAAATACCAAATTAGGAAGGCACCTCACACTTTGAGCTTTAGTTTACCAATAAAGATAAGGATATAGGAGCATACCATTCGATATACATCCCCAACTCGAGTTCATTTTCTCATATCTACGTCTGATCTTTTTTTTTTCAATTAATGCCTAGTGGTCATTTTCTCATTTCTACCATTAAAAAGAGTACCTATTTTCTGATACTAAACTGTGGTTCATCCATAACGAGCATAATTATACTACTTGTAATTTCTCTAGCATAGGGTAGATCAATTTCCATCAAAGATGGATAGATATATAGATAAATATCTCTTATGTATACCATTTAAGAGTATGGTCTTATGTATTCCATATATGTGTGTGTCTATATGTATATATGTATGCACATGTATGTATGTATGTATGCGCACACTACTAGAACCAAGAAAAAACATAGAAAAACAAAGAAGAAAATAGCCATTCACGTCAATAGTTGCTTATGCACTTTGGATTGGGTTTGTTTCGCACTTCTTGGGGCCAATGTCTCGATTTCTCTCTTTTGTTTTTCAATCTCCTCTTTGCAGCTTATGCGATAGAGACTATCACGTCCATGTGTGTCGACGTCTCTATGACTATCGATATCCTCTCTCTCACTTCTGTGAAACAAAATTTACACTTCATTTATGGAAGGGAAATGCTATGCATCATTTATGAGAGGAGAAATGGAAGCATCAACTATGCATAGCTTCATAAGAATCAGTAAAGATTGGAAGTGGGCAGCGGGTATCAGACAGAATGTCTCTATCTGGTTTTTGGTCCATGGCATCCGAAACATGGAATCTTGGAACATTCAAAGCACCAACAGGCTATGGAACAAGGGCTTCAAAAAATGGAAACATCTCTGGAAACAAGACACCAATGAGTGGATCAACTTCCAGGATATTGGCCCTACCATCAACATTACCTAAGAAGAATGGATTATTTTACAAAGCAGATGTCTTGCCTAGGACCCCTCTGAAGTTCGTCTTCTCATGGGGCATGACTTGCCATGCCTGCTTGGTCTCAGATGGCACAATGGTAATTGCCTAACAGAAGTCACGAAAATCAAAGAAAACATTGATTATCAAGTCAACCTCAACAAGAAGTGGTGCCTGTCGTGGACACGACTGCGGTAGGATATGAAGTTCATGGCTATCTTGCACCCTCTCATACAAATCAAAAAGTCTGTCCTCTTATGGAAAATTCTTCATTGGGGAATCTGGACCAACCTAAAGGCTAGCAAAATTTGTGGGACATCTCCCTGATGCAAGCACTACTGTCGATAATTGAAGATGTTGTTCACATCTTCTTTAATTGTCTGAAATCCAATAGGCTCTCATAGATTGTTGAAAAGAAATTAGACTGCAGGAACATATCAATTGGAAACAAGCTCTACTCGGAGAAGCAATCGCTGCTCGATGACTCTCTAGAATGCCATCAGAAAGGAGGTCCTATGGAAGATATGGAAGGAAAGGTGTGCTTATAACTTTGGGGACTACCCAGAGAGTGGTCGATTGAGAAATCACTATTCCTTCTCGGCAAGAGAATCACTAAGTATAAGAAATCCCCCCCCCCCTAGGCATCATCAAGTGCTTATGATCAACAACAAGCTTAAACCCAAGTGGGCCCCGCATGAGGGTGATGAGAGGGTGATTAACTTCTCTGTAATGCTATCTAAACTCTATTAGATCTACCCCTGCTCTGTGGGACTTGGGGGGTCCCGTGGGCACTAGTCCCCTTCACTTGTACTTTTCTTTTTCATTTAATTAATTCAAGTCCGGGAGAGTAGGCTAAGGCTGAACGTCCTTTATATTAAAAAAAACTATGCATAGCTTGTATGTGTGCATTAACTTAGTTGATTTCATTCTTTGCCTCTTAAGGTCGGAGGTGGGGGCTCAACCCTTGTGGGTTGCAACTAGACACCCCTCACCACTAAGGTGGTGAAATGTTAATCCAACAACTTCCATGGACTATTGGGCCTTTAAGCTACCCTATTGAAATCCTCACCCAATTCAAACCAAATATTTTCTCTCATCTTAGACCTTTCTAGTGCCTACCTTACTAGGCATTCCAACTATGTATCCAAATAGTTGCTAGACTTATAACCCCTACTTTGTGGAATTCGAAGGATCACATGGGTGCTATGCCCACCTTTCATTGTGCTTTCAATTCATTCAATCTAGTCTTTTAAAAAAATGAATACCTTCTCAAAGATCAAACTTCCTTGAAAATATGAGCACTCAATTGTTGCACTAAGCAGAGCTTGCTTTTAATTTACTTCAAAAGGTAACATTAGGAGGTTAGCAAGGCAATACTATGTCCATATGTAGTAAACGTGACCTATGTGTTCCCTACCACTTAGGGCATTGCTTACATCACAAGGAGGAACTCCATATTTTACTTGTTTTGAAATTGGTCCATATTCCCTTGTGGAGGATTTGCCACATCATGACTAGTCTCTTGTTTTGTATAAGTGAGTGCCATAGATTCTAGAATTTGAGATTCCATCTAACCCAATGCCAATTGAACACTCACTTCTTGTTGAGTTCCTGATGAAAGTCTAGAATTTTTCTTATTCTTGGGGTATCCTCAAATGTGTTGCCATTCTACTATTTCTAATTGGGCCTGGCATAAGATGTGAAATTGGTTGAATCTCTCCAAAAACTATAAAACGAGATAGAGAGCTCACTTATGAGGTTATACTGTATGAGAGTTGAGCATTAGGAGAGTTTTCTTGTAATTTGAGTTATGAATAGAAGCATTTCTCCTTCCATTGTCTCCTCTATTGCCTCTTCCATCTATGTGTGTGTATGTGTGTGTGCATTAGTTTGCTCCTCACCTTCACCTTCAAGCACATCATTCATACATGATCCTCATATGATCCTTACATCTCCATGGATTGAAAACTAAGGAGGTGGAGCTCGTGGAGGTGATAATCATCCTTTTCTAGAGCAACACTCAAGGATGCCAATTATGACCCTAAACTCATTAGACTATTTTCCATGCTTTTGGGGAATGCTTCTTCATAGATAAAAATTAACAAACAACTTTCCCATGATTTTTTTCTTCAGTTCTTTGTTAAGCATGGTTGTCTACTTGTGGTATTGTTGTGTTCTATTGTCAATGATGGGATCAGTTGCCTCATTAAATATCAAGTGTAGTTGGGAAACATTCAGGGTCTCCCATTCTCCCACACATAGGATGTGTTTTTGCTAAATGATGTGGATTGGGTTTCTTGATTTTGGAAATGCCGCGATATGGTTTGTAAGGGTTGTGGTTCAAGTATATACCACTCAAAGACCATGTACAAGTACGTATGTGGCCCTCCCTTCCAATGTTAGTGTACTAAAGGATATTAAGATCTTCTTAGCACTCAAGTCTTCAATCTTCTTGTTAGCATGCTTGATTTAAGAATTTCCATGGATCGACATTAGAACTGAGTTCTTGACAGTGTTGATAGCAAGATGCATGACAACAATGGTATGGATATGAATGTGATTGGGTGCATACTCATGATCAAAACATTCTTTATGTCCTTTATCATCTAGTTCTTGGCATGTTGGAGGCCCTACAACAAGGAGGTGCTGAACTTGGAAAGGATCTCTAAAAACTTCCTCTAGACAAGGGATTCCCACAAAAGAGGAGTTCTAAAGATTAAGTGCAAAATATGTTGTAGCATGAAGAAGCCAGTTGATATGGCCATCTTGGATGTCAAATCCATGGCCAACAAGATGATGGCCAAATGAATGATTCGGGCTTGGAATAATAGAGACACTTATAGGGACCAAGGTAAGTTTTAGAAAACGTGCCTCTTGCCAAGACTCCCTTGTGGAAAGAACTCAATCTAGATGTGATTCCTTCTATGTGGTGCTTGAGGTTCATCCACATAAAAAGTCCCATATCCTATAGTATCTTAGTTCTTTGGAGGTTTTCTTACTCCACTCGCAAGATACTTGTGATTAGAAACCACAGAGATTCATTCAGTAAACTTCTAGCACCCTAGTTCTAATCATACTTCGAATCATTATTAATGGTGCAAGAAGGTTTCATATCATTCATTCCTTTCCACAGGGAGCACACAAGGCCAAAGCCCTTTTAGATAACTGAAAATGTCGAGAAGAAGAGAGTCCGAATTTCTTGATAGAATAAACAAGTCCAAAACTTTCTCATTCTGCAACTAAGTAGTTGCACTCTCCCATACTTAGAAATAGGCTGGCATAATATGTAGGCCTAAACCAAGAATTTCTTGCCTTTTGCATTAAAACCGAACCAATAGCAATATCTAAAGCACCCACAAAGACATGGAAAGGTTGCGACCAATCCAAAGCGTGAATTACAAGTGCATGTGTGAGTAAGGTTTTCAATCTTCAAAATGCTAGATTACACTCCAAAGTCCATTTGAAAGTTCTAGGCTTCGCATGAGCAATAGCATTTAATGGCATTGCAATATGAGATAAACATCTTAAATGCCACCCATGCTCATGAATTCAACCCGAAAACCGTAATACCTCCTTAGGAGAGCATTCTTCTTGAGTACATTCATGTTAGGAGCTTTCTCTTTTATCTGGTAGTACAATGAATGTACATGCTATTTACAGATTCCAATGTACCTCATCTTTTTACTATGTTTTACATATAGGTACTGTCTTCTTGTAAACGTTTCTACTCGCTTCGATTAAATGTTGTTCTCACCAAGAGGATCGTCTACTTTCATTTATTGTCCTCTATCTTCGTAGTTTTTCCTACTACCCTTCACAATACTAAGTTGATGATTCAGCAGGGTAACCTTGAATAAAGCATCAAGATCAATGTAGTGTTCACATATGCATTAAAACCACATATATGATAATAATACAACATTTTGAAACTAGTATTCAAAGAACTATTAAGTTTTTTAAAGTACATGAGATTTTTTTTCCTCGATAATGATATTACTACCGGCGACTCTAATGGAAATCTCACATCTTTTATGGAAACAAATAGGGGTATGTGCTTCACATTTAAGAATAGTCTTGAAATTGTTACTCATTTTTGTAAAGTACATACTACTTTTTGCCTCATTAGTGATGTTGGTACTAGTGATTCTAATCGAAATTAAGACATCTCATATGAAACGAAATCGGGATATGTAGTTGTTCACGTTTAGTACTCCCTTGATAACCCATAGGAAATCCTATCCCTCTCTCTCTCTCTCTCTCTCTCTCTCTCTCTCTCTCTTATCTCTTTCCCTCTCTCTTCTCTCTTTCTCTCTCCATCTATCTATTTATGTATCTATCTCTCCCCGTCACTCGTATTTCTTAAGTACAAGATAAGAAGTACAGACTTTCTTCCATTACACTTCTTGAAATGAATATGACATACAACAGACTTTGCGTATAAATATATACATATATGGACACACATAAACCCGCATGTGTGTATAATTGTACGTCCGACGTATGTGTAAATGTGTCTTTGCAGACGTGTTATGTGTGTATATTGGAGTATTTGATATTTTGGTGCATGCAAGTCATGTTATCGTGGAAGCCTCAAACTCTTTCTTGTATTTGAATAGTTTGATCTTTCTATGTACGCATTATGCATGAAATAAGTTCATGATTCTTTTCTCTAATCTAGAAAACGTTCAAAGAACAAGTTGACTAAATTGAAGTCGTATTTTCTTATAAATTTTAGATCCTTATTATAACCTTAGGATTTTAAGATGTGTATAAGATATAAACTCCCTTGTACAGAAAAATCATTTTCTAAAAGATGGTCAGTCTTCATCTTTGAAATCATGTGCCTCTGGATTCCTGACATCTTATGTTCTCCTTGCTTCTACATATCATTGTCTCTCAACACGTGAAAATAGAATGTTGAGTTATTCTGGTTTAGCCCCTTCATTCTTTCATCTTGTTGGTAGAGGTGCGTATGAAGTTTTATCTGTTTTTTCTGAAGACATGTGTGCATGCATAAATGCTTTATATCTAAATTTAGTTGAAAGAACATTTAAAATGATATCTCAAGTCGTTTCTTCTTGGGCCATGAGAAGAACAGTTGATAGAGTAATCCTCCGATGCGAGGCACGTCTTGGAACATGGAAAGAGTATCTATTTTGGGTTATAGAGTCCAAGAGTGAGTATCTTGTGAGGGTATCATTAACTTCATAGTTTAAATTTAAAAATCTTGAGTGAATGGCGTTGAATGTTAAGTGAATGGCCTACAATGATATCGATTGTTGAAGCTTAATATTTAGAGAATGCACACATGCAACACAATGATGAGGAAGCTTAGAGCACAGCACATAATTATATAAGATTTTCATTCCTAATGTGAAAAGATAAGTTTCCTATTACAGTTATGTACATGCAAATAAGGTATGTGGAAAATCCTCGTAGATAGCGAGAACGTGCAACAATATACTTAGATCTGTTCATACATCAGTACCAAAATATACCAACGCAACAAGTTGTGCTACTAAGAAATACTCGTCTACCAAGAGAAAGAAGAACCATATAGCACTGACTATGGTTGAGTACACAAATCCAAGGAATATTTGAGCTACTTGCTCCAAAGCAAAAACAATATGTGAAAGCAGAAACAATATGTGAGATTGAAGAGGTCTCTTGGGTTTAGTCCATTAGCTGAAAATGAGACAGGAATTTCGCTAGTGTGAGATGTTGGACGCATAGTGTGAGATGTTGGCAGCACTGTTTGGCGAATAGTTCAAGCTATAGCTCTATGTGGCAGTGGTGCAACCTTGCTCTAGTATCACGTTGAAGGTGCTTTTCGAGGTTTTCTAGTACCACGTTGAGGTAGCGTTTGGAGGAGGCTTTGAGTGTAGAAGCTACGTAGAGCGAGCAAGTCACAAGTTCACAACAGGCTTTCATCTTCCTCGTGCAAAACATGGATGGGAAAGATGTGGGCCGCCGCTCAAGAGTCATGAGTTCTCTGCACAAATGCGAATGTGTCTACTTTCGAGAGAACATAAGTACGACCGTGAGTTGTGATGAGTTAGCTGAGGACCGACACAAGTACGTTTGTGAGCTCTGACGAGTCATCTGAGGAGGACACGAGCACGACAGAAGTACGAGGGTGAGTTCGGATGCGTTATTCCGAGGGATTCTTTGTCTCTTCTATTGCTTCTTCGATCTGTGTGTATGTGTATATTAGTGTGCTTCTCACCTTCACCTTCAAGCACATCACACATTCATAATCGTCATATCTCTCTCTGTCATTTTTGCATACGTTTCTATCTCTTCTTGCATAAGCTTCATGGCCAAAGCTATCTCTGCACGTAATCTTTCAATGTGGTATCAGAGCTATGCGGCATCTATGCTCCCTCGGTTCTGATTGTACATAGGCAAGAGCCACGATCAAGATGCGCTTACAGACATTCGTTGATACGCCCTTGTCAGAAAAAATTATGAATTTTGCATCACATGCAGCGATGCATATGTGAGTGATCAGCTGGACACAGGTCATGTTTTAGCCGTGTCTTGCAACCATCCTCTTATTGTCTTTGAATCTCCTTTCTGCTTCCTCGCTTCGCCATTTCTTTTCTCTCTTGTCGCCAGCTCAAGTTGGTTCTCTGCACAAAAGAACTGTATCTAACATTTGCACGTGAGGAAGATAGGCATTAAATCAATTCGATTATTTTGCATGCGCAGTGCAATCCGCATTGTAGTTTGAAATCATTCAACGAGCCCGAAGTATTCAAGATTTTGAAAAGAACTCTCAGGCCTTCTAGAATTGAGTTTTTCAAGAAATGCAGTACAAAGAGCGATCGATTATCCCACACTTAGAACTCCATAATTTAAGACAAGGGGAATGGAGAGTCTCCAAAAGTTTGGAATAAAAAAGTAGAATTTGAGTTTGTGCGAAAACTTGCCAATTTCTAAGCACTCTACATTGGAGCTCAAAAATAGGAGCCCGGTTCCCTTATCCCATTTGCATCCAACTACAGGGGATGCTATTTACGCGTTTGAGTCTTCTAGCATTCATCAATATAAATCCTAAAACCATGCATTTTCAATTGATATGTGCTTGAATCTTCTAGAATTTATCAATATCGATCCTAAAACCATGCATTCTCTATTGATATTTTCGCTTCTTCTTGGATCTTTAGCTAAGCAGATTGTGATGCCAAGCCCTCCACAATCTGACACTTTCATATGTGATAAATTTGGCTCTTTACATTTAAACTTCTCTTTCGGTGTAACTTGATGTACAACATAAAAGTTGCATCCTCCCATAGATGTGGTCTTTGTAGGAGCCCAAACAACTATATGTATTGTTTTTAGCACATTCTCACTAACATGCTTGTCATGCAGAAAAGATGCCTTTACTCTTTACTGAATTGGGATGTTTCACATAGCTTTTGCATCTTTGCAACCTTCTAATTTGGTAGTACATTGACAATCTCCTTTGATTGCATCAACTTCAGGCTCTGCAAATTTGCATGTCCAATTAGCTTGTACCAAATCTCTATGTCAACACCTGCACCTTTTGCAAACATGGCTACATTCATTTTAGGAATTTTCACATTTAAGGTGAACATCTTACCCACTTTGTTTCCTTTAGCGATCAATCTTCCATTCTATTTTTACTCTTCTACATATAACCCATGAGCATTGAACCTGACTTGTAATACATGGTCAACCATTTGACTAAAAGAAACTAGATTCTTTGTTATATTTGGAACGTCTAGTACATTGACAAGATGTTTTAACTTCCCATCCTCCATGAATAGTGCTATGTTTTATCGTTGCTTGATCAAATGTGATGTATCATCACATGTCTCAACATATCAAAGAACTGGTGATTTTTGCAAACTACTAAACCGTTCTCCATGATTCTTCATGTGGTTTAAAGCACCTGAATTAACATACTAGATAGTACTATTTTATTTTGAAACATTAGTAGACATCGTATTCATCATGGGATGTTGGACCATGAATAGCTTCGCAGAATCATTTGCACTTGTTGATGCAAAGTTATTTTGTTGTCTTTTGTTATTCTGATTGTTTAACTTGTAATCATGTGCAAACAGACCAAGTTTTTGAAGCCTCTTTGGCTTCTCCTACCTTAAAATTGACATCTACCTCCTGCACGATTTTGTTGTTGACCTTTGCCTTGGTGGCTATTTCCTCTTCCACCTTTGAAGCTTCTTCCTTAACCTCTTTCTCTGCCGAAGTAGAATACCTCCTGAGAACTAGCTTTTCCTTGGGAGTATGAGTCTTCATCAAGATTATTTTCTTTAAGTATCATCATGGTGACAAGATCAAACAAATTTATACTATTTTACATGGTTTGAATAGAATTTTTAAACTATTTATATGCAGTTCCTAAACCACAAAGGCACACTTCCACCTTATCATCATCATCATCCACATTGATGCCAATAGATGAAAGCAACTCATATATGCTTTTGATTTTCAGGGTGTACTCACTTATCGACATGCTTTTTTTCTCTAGCGTATGCAACTTGTTCTTGAGTTACAATTTTCATACCTTTGTATTGGTCTCATATAATGTGATACAATTGTTCCAAAGCTCCTTCATAGTTTCAACATCTTGTATGTGCCAAATCATGCTATCATGTATGCTAACAAATAGCCAATACATTACCTTCTATGCTCCCTCATTCCACACTTCATATGCTCTTAACTAGTCCATAGTCCAATCCTCTTTGGTATTTGTGGGTAATTTTCACTCTCTCCTTTGATGTACTTCTAGTAGCCTTTTCTCTTCAAGAAATTTGTCATTTTGAATCTTGAAGCATGAAAGTTTTTCTTATCCAACTTATTTCTCATAAGTTAACCCATTCCATCAGCATTTGTCATTTTTTACAACAATTCACAATATTGTAGAAACATTAGAAGGAGTATCCCTACCTCAACACTCTCACACTATGACAAGATAGTTCAATCTCAGAATAATAGAATTTTTGTGTATGAAGAATACAAAGAATCACTTGAAATTCTAGATCTCAAATATTTGAGTGTTCCCAAAAAAAATGCAAGTTATAATTTTGCAAAGTGACCTGATTTTTCACTGAGCCTACCTTGCGGGCTCAAAATAGAGGTCTCGATGGCTCGCAAACTAAAATCTCAACAATCAATTTGTTTATGAATTTGACATCAAATTTCGTAGCAATCTTAGATCATTTGTGAAGCAAATGTTCACTGCACCTTCTCTCGTACTATTCACCATTGGCCTTCTCCACAAGCTCTCTACAGCTAAAGTGGCTCTGACACCATGTGAAGAGAAAGGAGTTATTTTTTCAAATGAGTGAGCTAACAAGAAACAAATGTGCCATCACTCTCGATAGTTAAATCTAGTAAAGCTCAATGAAGTATGGATTAAATATATATCATTGTAACCACTATACATGTCTAACAAATGAAAAGTGATATGTTTCATCCTAGATCATCATATGTTGAGCTTGGTATCTCAAAAATCTCCAAAAAGTTCCCTTAAAGATGAAAGACTTCACATATCTTTCGCAACCTCCATTGGATACCACAACATTCACAAAATTGGAAATTCTGGCCCCAACGTGAAAATTTCAATAGCATGGAAAATGAAACTAGTCTTTCGCAATATTTCTACTTGCTCATGCAAAGAGATTGAAGTGAACTCTCCTTACAACCATCCACTCCACACACGACTTTGTGTAGCCACCCCAGTTTCCAAAACCATTGTCCTGGACTTCAAGATATCTCACTCATCATTTGGTATATTTCACTTTCATTTTGACAAAATATTCAGAGGTAGTTTCATTGTAGGAATTCTAAGCTCATCATTTGTAGGGTTAGTGGATGGCAGCATACAAAAGTCTAAGGCATATAAACACACACACACACACACACACACACATATATATATATATATATATATATATATATATATATATATATATATATATATATATATATATATATAAACACACACACATACATAAACACACACAAACACACACACATATACATACATACATACACACACACACACACACACACACACACATATATATATATATATATATATATATATATATATATATATATATATATATATATATATATATATATATATATATATATATATATATATATATATATATATATATATATATATATATATATATATATATATATATATATATATATATAGTATAAGTTGAATGGAGACTCCAAGTTGAATATACACTTTTAGAGTGGCTCCAGGTTAAGATTGAGCCTCTATTCAACTTGAAGTCAGAGAGGCTTGAACTTACGTTTGAGGCTCTAGAAATTGGAGTGGAAGAGAAAACATGTAATTGGGAGCTTATACCTCCATTGAAAAAGAGATTGGGAGAGGATCAAAGTTTCCAAAATGTAATATATGACCAAAAAAGACTCAAACTTAAATTGATGGAAAGAATCAACAAAAGTTTATTTTCTCACTCTTTTGGGTTCAAGATGCCCAATCTTGAGATAGACCCTCTCTGACTCCAAGTTGAATGGAGGTTCAAAATTAAGTTCAAGTTTTATGAAAGACTGAAATTTATCTTAGATGTTCTTAGTATATGATGGAAATAGTACTTAGAGAGGCTAAGTTTAAGCCTCTTTTGACATGGAGTTAGATATGCTTGAATTTGAGTTTGAGTCTCTATGCAAGATGGAGTTAAAGAGGCTCTAAATTGAATTCAAGTGTATCTAACTCCAACTTGGAAAGAGGCTCAAACTTAAATTCAAGTGTATCTACCTCCATGTTGGAAAGAGGCTATTGAGCCTCTATTCACCTTGGAGTTTAAGAGGTTCAAGCCTAATCTTAAGCACCTCTTCAACTTTGAGTTTGAGAGGTTCAGATTTTGAGGTGGAACCTCTATTCAAGTTGGAGTTAGATGTGATGAAATTTAAGCTTGGGCCTCTATTTAACTTGGAGTCAGACAAGCTCAAACTTAAGTTTGAGCCTCTATTCAACTTGGAGTTAAATATTTCCAAATTATGTTTAAGACTTTATTCAGGTTGGAGAGGTGCAGACTTAAGTTTGAGCCTCCATTTCAACTTAGAGTTAGACAATCTTAAACTTAGGGTTGGGAGTCAGAGAGGCTCAAAATTAATTTTGAGAATCCATTTGACTTGAAGTGAGACTAGCTCAAACTTACGTGTAAGACTTTAGTTAACTTGGAGTTAGAGAGGCTCGTACTTAAGTGTGCTTCTCTTTTAAGGGTCAGTTACCATAGGCTTCAACTTAAGGTCGAACCTATTCAAGTGGAAGTCAGAGTGGTTTGAACTTAAGCTTGAGTTTCTATTCAACCTAGAGTCTTAGAGGCATGAACTTAGGTTTTCACCTCTATTAAACTTGGAAATAGAGTGCATGGGGGGAGATTGCACCCAATACTCCGTTTTGTCTCCTCTCTTGTCGTGTCTATTTTTTGGTGTGTTTTTAGCATATGTAACCTCTGTGTGTGTGTGTGTAAGTAAGATCCTGACAACAGTGGTATGAGAGCTATGCATGCGTCAATACGGAGGGGTCTATTTCACTGTTCTCTATTCGCGATTGCGTTTTTTTTTTCGTTTCCAAATTTGGTTTTCATTTTAGATTTTGATTCCAATTCCAATTCCAGTTCTGGTTCATGTTCTTGTTTTTGGTTTCTGATTTTGTTCCACTTCTAGAGCTAGAACCTACATTTAGACCTACATTTACACCTATGTTTACTCCTTTGACTTACTCCAAGGCGTCGACTAAGGCATAGAACTTAGGCATAACTTAAGGCATAACTAAGGCATAACTAAGTTATTACTTTGGCATCTTGGCACCCAAGGCTCCCTTGGCAACCGTGGCTATGCGCGAACCAATCTTAATGTATGAGTGGAAATAAAGAGTTTTAGATTCACTAAGGTGGGAGGATTTGAACCCACAACCTCATCCACACAAGGGAAGTGTTGAGATATCAAGCTCAACATGTGATGATCCAGGATGACACATACCATTTTTTCTTTTCTCTGACATGTATAGTGGTCACACCGGTATATGTCAGGGATACTTCATTGAGCTTTATTAGATTTATCTATCAAGAGTGATGGCACATTTTTTTCTTGCCAGCTCACTCATTTGCAGACATTAGGTTTTTCCTTATGTACTGATCTTTATATATTGCACTTGTTGTATGCTTGTTTTTAGGTCATTCTTGTACCGTTTCCTTTTATGTAATAGAAGAAGAAGAAGAAGAAGATAATTCTTCCGTGCCTCAATTTGTGTGTGTGCTTCTCCTTGAGAGTGAGAGTGTGTGTGTGAGCTCTCTTCCTTATATCCTTCCTGGTGACATGGTAGCAGAACGAGTGTGGTTGTAGAGAGCTCGTGGAGAAGGTGACGGTGAAGACTACGCGGCAAGGCGTAGAGAAAACGCAATTTCACAAATGGCCTCCATTTGCTACGAAAATTGGCATGAAGGTAGAAGACCTCAAAAGATTTTCAAATGTTAGCCCTTTAGGGTCACTTGTTTTTGTCACATCGATGTTTTGGAGCCATCTCGACCTCCGATTCAAGCCCGCAACGTGGGGCCCACAGAAAAACCAGGTCAGTTTCAGAAACTATAACTTGTGTTGTGTTCGGCAACACTCATATATTCCAGATCCAGAATTTCAAGTGGTTTTGTGTACTCTTGATACACGAAAACTATTTTTTTCTAAGATCCAACTGTCACGTCATAGTGCAACACTGTTCAAGTAGAAGTGCTACTTGTAGTGTTTTGCAGTGTTGTGAATTGTTGTAGAAATGGCAAACACAGATGGAATGAGTCAGCTTATGAGCGATAAGCTAGACAAGAACAACTTCCATGCTTGGAGATTCAGAATGACAAATTTCCTGATGGGAAAAGGCTACTAGAAGTACATCAAAGGAGAGAATGAGAATGCTCCACAGTTACCAGAAAGGAATCGGATTGCAGACCAGTTAAGAGTATATGAGGAATGGAATCAAGGAGCACGAAAGGTAATGTATTGGCTATCTGTTAGCATACAAGATAGCATGATTGGACACATACGAGATGCAAAGACTCCAAAAGAGGCTTGGAATAGGTTGGTCATTTTGTATGAGACTAATACAAAGGCAAGGAAATTGCAACTCAAGAACGAGCTGCATACATCAAAAAAGAAGAGCATGTCAGTAAGTGACTACTCTAAAAATCAAAAGCATATGTGAGTCACTTGCATCTATTAGCGTGCATGTAGATGATGATGATAAGGTGGAAGTGTGCCTTCGTGGTTTAGGAGCTGCATATAAGCAGTTCAGAATTTCCAGACAGACCAGGGAAAATATTCCAAATTTTGTCGATCTGGTATCTATGCTGATTATTGAAGAAAAGAATCTTGGTGAGGATTCAAACTCCCAAGTAAAGCCTAGTTCTAAGAAGGTATTCTACTCTGGCAAAGGAAGAGGCAGAGGTAGAGGTTTTGGAAGTGGAAGAGGAAACAGTAACTTAGACCACAGACAACAATAGAATCATGTAGGAGGAAGAGGACAATTTCGAGGCAGGGGGAGCCAAAGAGGTCGCAAAAATTTCCAAAGAAATGATTTAGGTAATGATAGTAAAGGATGTTGGAATTGTGGTAAACTTGGACACTTTGAATGTGATTGTAGGTTGAAGAATCAAAATAACAGAAGGCAGCAAAACAACTATGCATCCACAAGTGCAGATGATTTTGAGAAGCTGTTTATGGTTCAACATCACATGATGAATATGATGTCTGCTGGTGTTTCAAAATTGAATGATAACGTCTGGTATGTTGATTCAGGCGCTTCAAATCACATGACCAGTCATGTAGAATGGTTTAGTAGTTTGCAGAAAATGCCATTTCCTAGATATGTTGAAACAGGTGATGATACATCGCATCTTATTGAGCATACAGGAAACATAGCATTTTCTATGGAGGACGGGAAGGTAAAACATCTTGCTGATGTGTTGCATGTTCCAAATATAACAAAGAATCTGGTTTTTGTTGGACAAATGGTTGACCAGGGATTACAAGTCAGGTTCAATGCTGATGGATTATATGTAGAAGAGTATAAGCATGATGGACGATTGGTTGCCAAAGGAAACAAAGTGGGTAGGATGTTCACCTTAAATGTGAAGATTCTTGAAATGAATGCAGCCATGTTTGCAAAAGGTACAGGAGTTATTGCAGATATAGAGATATGGCACAAACGGATTGGACATGCAAACTTGCAAAGGCTCAAACTGATGCTATCAAAGGAGATTTTCCATGGACTACCGAATTTCAAAGTTGCAGAAATGCAAAAGGTATTTGCAGCATGTCAATTTGGTAAACAGTCAAGAGCATCATTTCCGCATGACAAGCATGTTAGTGAGAATGTACTAGAAGTAGTACATACATATGTTTGGGTCCAGCAAAGACCACATCTATGGGTGGTTGCAGGTTTTATATTACTTTCATTGATGACCATACACGCAAAGTATGGGTATATTTCATGAAAGAGAAGAGCGAGGTGTTCAATCACTTCCAGAATTTTAAGGTTGTGGTGGAAAAGGAGACAGGGAAGTACATTCAGACATTAAGATTTGATGGAGGTGGTGAATACATGTCAAATGAGTTTAGCAGTTTTCTAAAACATCATGGAATTCAGCATCAGTTTTCATGTACGTACACACCACAACAGAATGGCGTTGCTGAATGCAAAAATAGACATGTTGCAAAAATAGCAAGAGCCTTGATGGTTGAAAAGAATATGCCTCATTGTTATTGGGTAGAAGTTGTGCATACTGCTATATACATCATGAACAGAACTTCGACTACTGTTGTACATCAAGTTACACCTGAAGAGAAGTTTACAGGTAAAAAGCCAAACTTATCACATCTGAAAGTTTTTGGCTGTATTGCATATGTACATGTCCAAGATGAATTGAGGATGAAGCTTGATCCAAAAGCAGAAAAGTGTGTCTTCATTGGATACTCCCTTGATCAAAAGGGATATATTTGTTATAACCCACTCACACGAGAGGTAAAGGTGAGCAGAGATGTGGTAATTGATGAAATGTCAAGCTTCTATGTAGATGCCAAACAAGGACTGAGTCTTGAACCAAATGACAAAGAAAATGTTGAAAAATCAAGTGCAGAATCTCAGGTTTTGAGTGGATCGGATGCATCACCAAGCAACAGTTCCAACTCAAATCCATGGAGTGGAAGATTACGTGGAAATTTCAGTCTAGCAAATTCATCAAATACATCTGATATGAAGATTCAAAGCATCCAGAATATGTTTGCAGGTTGCAAAAGGCTTTGTATGGGCTGAAGCAGGCTCGCGTGCATGGCATGCAAGGATTGTTGATTACTTAACTAGCATTGGGTTTTCTATGTGTGATGCAGATCATTCACTATATGCAAGGAAGGCTAATGATGGCATCATGGTTGTGGCCATTTATGTTGATGACTTGATTGTAGGTGGCGATAATGAAGAAAGCATCAAAGAGGTAAAGCAACTTCTTATGCAGGAACTTGACATGAAAGATCTTGGTGTGTTGCACTATTTCTTGGGCATTGAGTTTATACAGACAAAAACAAGTATATGGATGTCGCAAAAGCAATATTCCTTGAATATGCTGCAAAAGTATGGCATGGCTAGTTATAAGCCAATTTCTATGCCATTAGATCAGAATTTGAAGCTGGATACTACATCAGGTGAAGCATTGGAAAAATGCTACTATGTACAGGAAAATTGTGGGAAGTCTTATATATCTTACAATTACAAGGCCTGATTTATGCTATACTGTTGGACTTGAAAGTCAGTTTATGCAGGCTCCCAGGAAGCCACATTTGGATGCTCTGAGGTGCTCTCTACGTTATGTGAGTGCTACTTTGGATTATGCATTGTTTTATGAAGCTGGTGTAGATTTGTAGGTTCATGGATACACCGATGTAGATTGGGATGGTAGTACTCCAGATAGAAGATATACTAGTGGATTTCGTTTCTCACTTGGAGGTGCAGCTATTACATGGAGTAGTAAGAAGCAACCCACTATTGCTTTGTCGAGTACAGAGGCTGAGTATAGAAGTGCTGCAATGGCAACATGTGAGACATCATGGCTGGAGATGTTACTTGCATATTTAGGTGTGGAAGTGATAGTCTTAGCAGAATACAGTTAGCACGGAACCCTGTTTTCCATGCTAGAAGAAAGCATATCAAGGTACATTATCACTTCATGAGAGAGAAGGTATTAGCAGGTGATATTGATCTTGTTTATGTGAAAACAGATGAGGAAGTTGCTGATATTTTTGCCAAAGCACTTGGAGCTGAGAAGTTGAAGAAGTTTCAGGAGATGCTTGGATTACACGATATGGCGTTGAGCTTGAGGGGGAGTGTTGAGATATCAAGCTCAACATGTGATGATCCAGGATGACACATACCAGTTTTTCTTTTCTCTGACATGTATAGTGGTCACGTCGATATATGTCAGAGATACTTCATTGAGCTTTATTAGATTTATCTACTGAGTGTGATGGCAAATTTGTTTCTTGCCAGCTCACTCATTCACAAACATTAGGCTTTTCCTTATGTACTGATCTTTATATATTGCACTTGTTGTATGCTTGTTTTTAGGTCATTCTTGTACATTCCTTTTATGTAATAGAAGAAGAAGAAGAAGAAGAAGATAATTCTTCCTTGCCTCAATCTGTGTGTGTGCTTCTCCTTGAGAGTGAGAGTGTGTGTGTGAGCTCTCTTCCTTATCTCCTTCTTGGTGAGAGGAAGTGCTTTACTAGTACACTCTCTCTTGGTGTTGAAACTCAAGTTCTCTCCTCTTATATTTAACATAACTTGCATATCTTTCTTCCTTTTTCAAGAAGGCTTGGTAAGGCAGCACGGCATGACGCGATGCGGCATGTCTAAGGGTACATCTTGTTAGGGTACATCAGGGTACATCCAGTAAGGGTACATCAGGGTATATCTAGAGAGGATACATCCTGTTAGGGTACATCATGCTAGGGTACATCCTTCTAGGGTACATTCTACTAGGGTACATTTCCCTAGGGTACATCTCAAGAGGGAAGCACTAGATTGAGGGTCCAAGATAACTTGCTTGGGTGAGAACTAGGTTCAAGAAACTAAGGTTGAGAGAAAGTAAATTCTATAGCAAGAGGGTTTTGTTCTTTTCGTACTCATGGACCCTAAGAGCACCATGGAGGATTTCAGTAATTCACCTCTACCTGAGGCAACACTCCAACAACAACTAGAGCCTTTGTGGCATGAGCTTCACGGAGCTCAGAACGAGATCCGATAATGTGATGAAGTGCTCCAAAAGATACAAACTGATGAAGACAACCTTATGAGGGTAGTAAATGCTACTGTTTCTACTCAAATCTGATGTTACACATTCAAAGATTGGTGTTAGAAATTACCAGTTTCTATGGTTTGATGTCCGTAAGGATGGGACCTTAGTCCTTTCATGGTTGTCAATGTTTGATGATTTTTATACTCATGAAGTGTTTTTTGAAAATCAAAAAGTAAAATTTTCCACTAACTATTTAGTAGGAAAAGCTCAACTTTGGTGGAATGTCCTCTGGCATAGTACAGATCCTCCAACAACATGGAAGGCTTTTCAAGATAAAGTGAAGGATTCTTTTCTTCCTCCGCAATACCATTTGCATGTTCGATGTGCATGGACAACCCTTACATGGAAGGATGGTGACACAATCGCTACCTACATGGAGCGGTTCTGGCAAAATTTACTACTTGTTCGAATGCTTGAAGATGTCCCGGAGGATAGCTTCCAGCATAAATACGAAGACAACTTGGAGGTGGGAATCCAAGCCAAGCTTCACACCCTACAACCTACAACCCTCAACGAGGCTATATCTTTCGCCTATGATGTAGAAAAAGAATTCCAATCCATAACCAAGTCAATCCATCTACAACAACCACGTCGACGACCATGTTTTGCTAAACCAAATCTTCCTATGAAACGTAATTTTAATGCCCCATCTTACTCTAGTTTTCCTCTTCCACCACAATCCAACTACTCAACTCCACCTGTTGCTTCATCTCTCCAACCAACCAAACCATCTACCCTCCAAACTTTTGTGGTGGATGCCCAACAGAAGCAACCACGTATCACCTACTGGAATTGTGGTAAAGCTAGAGGTACAAAAATAAGGTGTCGATTGCGACCTCTTCACATGAAATTGGGTACAACACATTTTCATAATATGGAGCTCCATAATGATGAAATTCCTCCTGTTTGGACACAGGAATCATTAGAGAAGGACTTAAGTACCTTGGCTAAGGATATCTCTCTTCACTCTTTAATTTTTATGTAGGGTACTATAAATAACAAACTCATTAAGATTTTACACGACGATGGTAGTTCACATGATTTCATTTCACATTTATTAGTACAAGAACTTAAATTAAAAACGTTTCCTTCCTTGTATAAAGTAAAAGCTGCATTTCAAGGTAATTGTTATAATGTCACACAAGTAGTGCAAGATGTTACAATAAGCATAGGCCCATATGTTAATCCATGAACATTTTTAATTGCACCTTTGCAATCTTACAATGTTATACTCGGTATGCCTTTTCATCACCATTATAACCCACACATTGACTACCATACACATACCTTTAACTTTGAATTTAAAGGTCAAATCATTACTTTGTCTGCACGGCCTGATTTCCAGCCATTTCCATTGATTAGTCATACTCAAGTAAAACGTGCATTTAGCAAAGGATTCAATGTATGCATTGTTTTTGTCAATGTCATAAATGGTTACTCTCATACACTTCCTGATGCACATAAATCTTTCATGACTACCTATAAGGATTGTTTTATTTCTGAGTATCCCTCTGAACTACCACCATCTCGAGGATCCTTTGACCATATCATAGACTTAGTCCTTGGTAGTTCTCCTCCTCCTAAAGCATCTTATAGACATGGCCCACTACATCAAAAGGAAATAGAAAACCAAGTAAAAGACCTACTATAGAAAGGACTTATAAGGCCTAATTCTTCTTCATTTGGAGCACTAGTTCTCTTTGTTGAGAAGAAGAACAAAACGTATCGAATGTGCATTAGTTATAGAGCCCTTAACAAGATCACAATAAAGAATAGATACCCTACTCCTCGAATAGATGATCTCCTAGATAAGTTATAAGGAGTCTCGTGCCTTTAGTAAAATTGATCTTAATTTGGGTTACCATCAGATTCGTATGACACAAAGTGATATTTTTAAGACTGCATTTATAACTCAAACCGGCCATTATCAATTTATGGTAATGCTGTTTGGACTTACTAATGCCCTTGCTACATTTGCACGAATGATGAACAACATTTTTCTTGATTACCAAGATTTTGTTCTTGTATTCTTCGATGATATACTTGTTTACAGTAAGAGTGATAGTGAGCATGAAATGCATCTTGAAACAATTTTTCATTTACTACAAAAGGACACACTTTATGCTAATCCTGAAGATAGTTACTTCTTTCAACGTAAGCTAGAATATCTAGGACATATTATTTCAACTGAAGGTGTGCATGTGGACCCAAAAAATATTCAATTTATAGTAGAATGGCCTACACCACAATCAGTCAATGATGTTCGTTCTTTTCTTGGGTTGGCTAGTTTTTACAGGAAGTTTGTTTGAAATATTTCTTATTTAGCATTGCCTCTTACCTTGCGATTGAAAAAGAAAATAAAATTTGCATGGGGTCTTGCCCAACAACAATCCTTTGAAAAACTTAAACATGCACTTTTACATGCACCTGTTTTACAGTTACCTGATTCTTCACAATCCTTTCATGTCGTTACTGATGCTAGTGGTTCAAGAATAGGTGTTGTTTTAATGCAAAATGATCATCCTATTGCATTTGAGGGTAGGAAGCTTAAGCCCTCATAAAAGAATTATAGTACATATGATAAAGAATTATTAGCGATTGTTCATGCTTTGCGAATTCGGAAACACTATCTTATGGGCTCTGAGGGCTTAATCAAAACCGATCAACATGCTATTAAGAATTTATTAAATCAGCCCTTAATTTTTGATCGGCATCTTAAATGGGCTTCATTTATTCCAAATTTCCAACCCATGATCCAATATCAACCTAGTAAAGCTAATGTTGTAGCTGATGCTCTTAGTTGTTTTCCTTCACATTCTATTGTTTTGCATAATATTTCTGCCATCCAAATTCATTCTTTTCAAGAAATGATTTCCACTTATGCATCTGACTTGTATTTTTCATGTGCATGGCATGATTTGAACAATGGTGCATCTTTATTTGATGGACATTATACATGTCATAATGGTTTTCTTTATTTTCAACATAGATTATGCATAACCTAATCTTTTAAAGATTTTCTCATCAAAGAAATGCATGAACCATCTTACATGCGTCATAGAGGCATATGGAGCATCGTTTTTGCTTGCAGATACTTCTTCTTTTGGCCACACCCGGAAAAAGATATTGCAAATTATGTTTCTCAATGCATTCTATGTTAGCATGTAAAACATCATGGTAAACCATTCGGATTATTAATGCCACTTTCCATTCCGAACAAACCATGGGAACAAATCTCTATGGATTTTATCACACTTCTTCCTATCACTTCATCACCTAATGATATGATTTGGAAAATAGTTGATAGGTTTAGTAAATATGCATATTTCATTCCATGTAGAAAAACTTTGTCTTCACCTCAGGCTACAAAATTATTCATTAAATGCATTTTCCCACATCATGGATTTCCTAAAGTATGTTATCTGATTGTGATGTTAGATTTTGTAATCATCTTTGGGTTGCCTTATTTCAACATTTTGGTTCTAAAATCGATTTTAGCATCCCGAAAGTAATGGACAAGATGAGGCTACAAATAGTACCATTCTTGATTTATTGCGTTGTTATTCATTAGATAATCCTAGTAACTGGGATGAAAAGTTGCCATTGCTTCAATTTTATTACAATAACACCACACACACCACTACTGGTCGTGCACCTTTTGAAATTGGTTATGGTAAAAAGCTTCCCACTCCCATGTCACTCACCCAAACCAACATCTGATGGTTGATTCTGTTGCTCAAGATCACATTTCTATACTTCATGATGTCCACGAGCACATTAGGAAAAGTCAAGAGCGATACACATGTAATATAAATACAAAATGATTAGCCAAGGAATTCAAGGAAAATGAACTTGTATGGTTGCATATTATTAAAAGACATCTCAAAAGTATTTTGCTGAATCCTAAAATTAAACTTGTACCATGCTATTATGGACCATTTCACATTATATAAAAAATTAATGATAATTCATTTAGATTAGATATACCATCTCATTAGAATATACATAACTCTTTTCATACTAGTTTACTTAAACCATTTAAAGGAACTTTACCACTCACTACACTTCTTGATGACCCTCCTTTAATTGAAGAGCAATCTGAAATCTTGGTTCCTGAGAAAATAATTGATCATGATGTCACTATTACATGAGCAGGTATTCAATATCATTGATATTTAGTTAAGTATAAAAATTACTCTGTTGAAGAATGTCAGTGGATACATAAAACACAATTAACACCCCATTATGACCACTTAATTTCTACATATCATACACCAACACATTAATGTAACACCTCCCTGAACATTTCCATGCATGTGTTTTTATATGGAACATGCTTATTCTGATTCAGCGATGAAACATGTGACTGAACATCGATGTTTAATATTTTATCAACCGAAGTCGGTTGCTTTTTCAACTAAGAGGCATGTCATAGATTATGGAATATGTTGAACAAGGAATTTTTGGAGTTTTAAATTATTAATGTATTAATGTATTTTTGGTGTGTTTGATATAGCACCTAAAGGTTCGTGAGGAGCATGAAAAGGCGTGAAAGGGCGGACATAAATAATCTGAATTATAATATATAGCCTGTAAATAAACCCGCGTAGAGGTTTCTACTGTTAGAAACAGTTAGAAAAATAATGGTTAGAATAAGGGTCATTGTAGACCACAATAAGGGTCATTGTAGACCACAATAAGGGTCATTGTAGACCACAATTTCGGTTATTGAAAGCAACAACATTCTATGAAAGTTACCAACTTTTAGTTTCATGCTTGCTTTTCGAAGCCGCTCTCATGTAACTACTCTTTTTGACATAATAAAAAATAAATACATGCACTCTGTGGACTGTCGAAATAGAGTGCATGGGGGGATATTTGTTGGTGCAGAGGAATCAACAATTGAAGTTTTGGAAGTCAAAGAATGAAGACAAGATCAAGTTTTGAAGCATAGAAGAAGTTTACATACAGGAGTTGAAAGAAATGTACACATATGTACATTAGTTCAGATATAGGTCACTTATACTTTTGATTAGTCATAAGTTTGTAAATATTTGCCTATAAATACTATGGAAAATGTCGGGGCAAGTATGAGAGAACATGAGAATAGAGTAATCAGAAGTTGTATGAGTCATTTAGACATCCTAGAATTGAGTGAAGACTCTCTCATCACTTAGATGTAAAAATTCTCAGAAATGAAAAAATGTTGCACCCGATGTTTCTGAGTTTTCTCCTTCTGTGTTAGATCTTTTGTGAAATGCTTTTGTACAAGTCTAATTCTATAGGTGATTGACCTCTGTACAAATTTTTAGCTTCCAATTGTGATCAGGATGAGAGAATTATGTGTAGGGACATTTGTATGTGAAGAAGTGTTCACTGGTTCCTGAAATAGGCGCAAAATTCGAAGTCAATGTTTTGATCAGTTCTCCTTCCACAGTTTAACGTTTTGAGCAAGTAAGCACTTAATCTTTAAGCTGGAAGGTAAGCTACTTGTGGCTAAAAGCATTTGCTTAAACGGGTTCTATTCTTGGAGAACCATGTCTTAGAAGTTATAGTTGTCTAAATCGACTTCTCAGAAGTACAGTTTTAGATATAGGTGACTTGTCAAGTTTATTTCTCAAAATCTACTGAATCTTTTGGAGTGATTCAACTTGGAGGAGGTGCGCAGTCTTTAGGCGACACCTTGTGCAGATTTTTATCAAAAACTTTACACATTTGATAAGTCAATGAGAAAGATATGTGCAGCAGACTTTCTGTAGAATTATCCTTTTCACAAATTTTCCAGAATCCTTATAATTGAATGTTGATCCTCCAAATTGGTGAAGGTTTTGACTTACTCTTGATATAGAGGTGCTCTAATTTCAAGAGTAGGTTGTTCTTTTGGAGATTAACACTCTCCATCAGTGGTATCAGAGCAGGAAGCATTAAAATTGAAGGAAGGAGGATCGCGACTGCTGCAGGTGCAAAGAATTCAACATCTAAAGGTTCAAAAGGTGAAAGCTTGAAGATAAAGCTTGAGAAGGAGATCATACGACATCAAGGAAGTCAAAAGGAGTGTCATTCAAAGTAAAGGTACATCTGTTATTCATAAAATTTGAAGAATTTAATACACAGGGAAAGAAAGGATGGGAGATTCTCTTCAGATAGAGAAATTGGATAGAGATAACTATCCTGCATGGTCAATGAGGATGGAAGCTCATCTTATGAGCAAAGACTTGATAGCTTACATTACAGATGAAGAAGAAAAGCCTCAATTCAGAGATCCTAGTGTTCCAACTAGGGAGGAATTGTCAGATTTGAAGAATTGGATGAAGAGGAATGCTCAAGGTAGGAGCATTATCTATATGGCAGTCAATGACTACTTGCTACCTCACATTAGAGGTCTTGAAAGTGCAAGTGATATATGGAATGCTTTGGAGGAGCATTTCCAAAATACCACAAAGTCAAGGAAGGCATCTTTGTGGGTAGAATTTACCACTTTCAAGAAGAAGGCCTCTCAATCCATCTCAGATTATGTAACAAGGATGAAAGACATTGGAGATGCATTAGGAGCAGTTGATGAAGACATTGAGGAGGATAAATTGGTAAGGCAAATACTCACAGGTTTGAGAGGTGATGACAAATGGAAGCCATTCATTTTGTCTACTGAATTATCACTTGATCATTTTACTCGTGACTTAAATCAGTTGCTAGGACATATGTTAACCTTTGAGCAGGATGTCAAAGGTGAAAGTGACAAGAGTACAGGTCACGCAATGTACTCAAAGGATAAGAAGAAAAATAGCAAAGGAAAGCAACAAGCAAATGAAGATGAAGGCACAACTAGTCAAGCTAACTTCCTTAGAGGAAGAGGAAGTGGCAAAGGTAGAGGAAGAGGCACGAATAACAAAGATGGAGTCAAAGCTTGCTGGATTTGTGGTAAGACAAATCACTTAGCTAATGATTGTTGGCATAATACTCAGAATAATGGTGGATATAATCAGAATTTTAATTCAAGAGGAAGAGGTGGCAGAAACCAAAGAGGTAATTTCAGAGGTAGAGGTAGTAGGGGTTATTTTCAAAGGTATGCAGGTAGAGGATTCCAAAGTCAACATTACAACAATACCTACTACAATTATGCTTCAGATCAGAAGGAGGATTCAACGTTGATAATGAATGCAACTTGTGAAAGGCAAAGGGAAGACCAAAGAGTCTTCTACATTGACTCAGGGTGTAGCAATCACCTGAGTGGTAACATAGCATTGATGACTGATTTAGAAAATAAGGTATCTAACCATGTTGTTCAAACAGGTGACACGAGGAAGAAATAGAGGAAGAGGTCGAGGTTCATACAATCCTCATAAAGGTATAACATGTTATCATTGTGGTAAACTAGGACATTATGCAAATGATTGTTGACAAAAGAATGGAAAGTTGAATAGAGGCAACCAAAGGATCCAAAATAACTATGTGAGTACACCAAGTGAAGGAGACAAGCAAACCATGCTTGCCATGAAGCATGAGTACAACAACCCGAGAAGTGATGATAAAAAATGGTTCATAGATTTAGGTTGCAAAAACTATATGACATGCCAAGGAGATTTATTCACAAAGCTACAAGCTCCAAGTGGAAAAGGATGTGTGGAGATCGGTGATGAAACTCAACACGCAATTGAGCATGTTGGAGATATCAATCTTGGAGACAAGAAGGTATTGACTAATGTTCTTCATGTTCCTACTATTGCAAAGAATTTGAATTTAGTAGGACAAATGCTAGAGAAAGGATATCATGTTATCTTCCATGAAAAAGGCTGATTTATAAAGAATCCAAAAGAAGGATTCAAGGTCATTGCTCAAGGAAGGAAAGAAGGAAGGATGTTCACTTTGGACATTCAATAACCACATGGAAAGGTGATGTATATTCAATTTGGAAACAAGAGGATTGATTTGTGGCACAAAAGGTTTGGACATATCAACATTCCCAAGCTCAAGGACATGAGCAACCATGAAGTGGTAAGAGGTCTTCCAAGCTTCAATGATGTTGGACTACATGCGCTTTGTGAAGCATGCCAACTAGGAAAGCAAATTCGGCAACCATTCAAGAAGAACAACTATGTGGCAAGGAATGTCCTCGACTTGATACACATGGATGTATGGGGACCATCACAACAACCTTCAGTGGCTGGTAATATATATTTTGTCACTTTTATTGATGATCATTCAAGAAAATTATGGATGTTTTGCATAGGAATAGCTGAAAGAAAAATAAGACATATCACAGAAGTTGCAAGGTGCATGCTCAACAAGATGAAGGTGCCACTAAACTATTGGGCTGAAGTCGCTATTATGCCTATTTATTTAATGAACAAGTGCACAAGGGCTAGAGGTTCATTCCGGTAAGAAACCTGACCTTACACATTGATCTTTATAATTGTAGAGTGCAATATTCTTTGTATCTTCTATCCCAAAAGTAAAAAGTCTAACTATCTTTTCTCCTTTAGCAATCCTCTTGAACCCCTGCTTGGGATCTTCCACAAATGCTCCAAATTGGTTGAACCTGACTTGCAAACCTTTTTCCATCATCTGTCCTACACTCATCAAATTTTTGTTAATGGTTGGTACATATAGTACCCTACTCAACAAGTTCTGATTTCCATCACAAGTCTTAACATTTCCAACTTTAACTACTGAGTGCTTGGTGTCATCACTTGTTTGTACTTGATGTTTACCTCTTGGTTCTTCAAGGTCAATGTAGAATAGGTGGTTATCATTTGTACCTGATTTTGAAGTCATGTTCATAATCAGAAGAGAATCATCTGGCTCTTCCGTCTAGTTGTTGTAGTTCTTTTTGGATTTCAATCCTCCTTGATAGTTGCCATTGTAGTTGTTGTTGTAGTTGTTGTTATAGTTGTTGTTGTATCCTTGCTGATGGTTGAATCTAACTCTTGATTGGGAGTATCCACTTCTTTGATATCCTCTTCCTCTATGATTCTTGTAGTTCCTGAAACACTCATATGTAGTATGATTTGATAAACCACAAATGTTGCATGGTGAGGAGTTATAGGATCTCCCCCTACCTTTCTTACCTCCTCTGCCCCTTCCTCTTGATGATCTACCTCTCCCTGCATAGTTGGCTTGGGAGGTAGTGCCTTCATCCTCTATCCTCTTGTTCTTGCCTTTATCTTTAGATTTACTTTTATCAGTGTATAGGGTAGAAGATCTATTACCTTTGGATGAGTCTCCATTCTTGTTGAGTTTGGCTTCATGAGTGAACAATTGCCCCATGAGAATTGTAAGATCTGGAATTTTCATGTCCATGTATAGGTCCATGGCAATGGTGAAGCTTTCCCATTTGTTATCAGCTTTAATCCCATTGATCACTTGCCTTACTATCTGCTCTTCTTCAATCTCTTCTCCTATGCTTGCTAACTGATCTGCTACATCTTTAATCTTAGTCACAAACTCTGAAATAGCCTGCTTAGGTTGCTTCCATAGTGTGGTGAATTCAATCCACAATTGGTTTTTTCTCGCCCTTGTGTTGGAAGAAAAATAGGATGACAAGGTTTCCCAAGTCTCTTGGGATGTCTTACAGTTTCTAATATGTGGCAAAAGAAAATCAGAAATGGAGTTGAGTAAGTAAGACCTTGCTAATGCATCCTTGGCACACCATGTGTTGAGCTTTTCATGTTCTTCCTTTGTTGCTAGTCCTCTGGTTTTGAATGAGGGCAATTCCTCATCTCCTGAGATGTATCCATAAAGACTCCTTCCTTGTAGGTATGTCTTCATCCTTAGAGACCATGCTTGATAATTGTTCCTATCCAATTTATCAATAAATGAAGGAAAACCATCTCCCATTTTACCTTGACTTTTCTCTGATACCACTGTTGGGAATGATGGATGGACACTTCAAGAGGATGAGTAGGTACTGCCAAATCTTGCTTTGTTCCAGCCCTTTGATGCTTCAGAGTTGATAAGTGGACCCTTTTAGATTTCCAATGACACCATAAAATGGCCTATGTACTTTGGGAATGATGTATGAAAAGATAGAATCAAAACAGACAACTTTGAACCTCAAGCCTTCAAGAAAACCTTCTATTTTTGACAATGCACCTGCTGTATCTTTTGCTCATTATGACCAACACAGTAGGAATTGGAAAAATTCCTTTTAGGGGTATCTAACTAGATTATCAAGCTAAGTATTCCAAGTGATATCACTTAAAAAGATTAACTATGCTCAGAGAAATCAATTTAGCAAGTAAACCTTTACCCCTGATATTTTAGGACTATTGCAGACTTGGCCAGTGATCACTTGGACAAACTTTTATCTGAAATGGCTGAATAGAGATCCTTAAAATTGTGACCGCATGTAGACAACGCTACGCTAGTTCCAACAAGCTATAGATCTTTGAATTTGGTGAAGAAATGAGTGAGATATGATCTCCGCAATTTGACAGACGTTCAGTCACTATGACGGAGAACTCAGAAATGAACAATGTAGATATATGTATTAATGAACACTATTTTACAATGTCATAGGCATGAAGATCAATGCCTAATGGTGTAGATAGGTGTGGGCTAGAGTATAGACCTCACACACACTCAGAAATGATAATGAGAAGCTCGGGATTGATGAGTCTTACCCGTGACTTTTTTCTAGGAGTTTATATAGATGTTCACTTTCAATTTGAATTTGAATTCAGATTGTTGGCTCTCTCTAAAAAGCGATCCTCCATTATAGGTAGGTGTTTACAAAGATTCCAAAGTCAAATGTGACTTTTACAAGAAGTAAAGATGGTAATTATCTTCTAGCATTGGTTCCTATGCTTCTTCATATATGTATGGGCTACAAGCTAAATGTGTAGGCTTGTGAATTGCACCAACACTCATCCATCCCCTAGTGGCTCTAGCAGTTGACATATGTGTTTGACACGACAGCACGATAGAAGTGCTCACCTATCTCCTTCGTCTCATTGATCTAGGTCACCTTCTAGAGGATCAGGTTTCTGAGATGGATCCATAGGTGGGTTTGGAGGAGGTAGATGTTGTGGAGGCAGTGCGATTGACGTTGTGTCCCACTACTACTCCTAGAGTGAGTTCCTAAGATGCATGTATGCCACATAGTACATCCCATACACCTTGGGGTGCTAATTACTATGACAACTCGAAGGTGTACCATAAACGTGATGGATCACTAAGAATGGATCACCAATGATGGATGCGGTTGAAAAGGCCATGCATTAGCACATACGATGATTGTGAAGCATATAGTTTGGACACTCTGTGATGATGAAATGGAGTGAAGATTTCAATACTTTTTTTAGATAATCATTTAAATTTTGAATTCAATGTGGATTTTTGTTTTTTTCTCCCTTTAAACCTACTTTTACTATTGACGTTTCACCATAATAGAGGTTTACTATAAGTAAAAAGTTGAGTGGGACTTTCCTTAGGAATCACATTAGGCGATATGTGTACACAATAATTATTTCTCACAATGAAATGCAATCCAAAAGTAAGGTCATGAACTTAGGCTTTCCATATGTACCAACAAGCTAGCCCACTTTTAGCTTAAATGTCTACAAAGGCAAAGATTTATCTACCCATATTGCATTGTGTAGTTTTTTGTCTTATGTGCAAGATAGCTCATATTGTTGATTCTCTTGTAAGATTTCTTTTAAGTATAATGGTACTTCTCAAGTTTTTATTCTCATTGATTAATTTGAGCTTGAAATATCATTGGCATGGAAGTCTACATATTTACAAGTGTGTGTGTGAAGTATACACATAGATGCAAGGTGCCCGTTTGGATACTAGATAATCTTTCTCGTACAAGGAGGTTGATGTACCTCAGATTATCCAAATCCAATTATCTATTGCTTTTTAGAAAGCATTGAGAGTCTAGGTTTTGTTTGTAGGTTTCAAAGATTCACTTCTTTTTCCTAGATAGGAACTTAACTTCTGGTTTCATGTGCTAGAAAAGAGTGGCCCTAGGAAGGACCCAACATTCTTTGGTTGCAAACTAGACGTTTATATACTCCATCACATCTAAACAAAGTAAATTAAATTGAATTAAATTGAAGTGTGCGTGTGTATAAATGATTAAAGTTCTATAATACTTCCAAGCAATTAAATACAAGTAGGGATGTTGTGTTTGAAGAACATAGGTCTTGGTATGATGAAGACAAACAAAAGGTAACTTTACCATATGATCTTGATTTTGATTCTCATCAATTAGGAAGCAAGCATGATACATAGGTCCAAGATCCAAGAAGTGATATAGATAATGACCACGATGAAATGGAAAAGGATTACAAACTATGGAAGTCAAGATCCAAAATAAAGATGCTCCAAGCAAAGCCCTAGAAGATCAACAAGGGAGAAGAAACAACCACAAAGCAATGGATATGATTCCACATTTGTTACAACACATTCAATTGACTTGGAAAAAGACTCAACTTTAGGAGAAACCTCAACGTATGAGGAGGAAAATGGAAACCCTAATTGGGAAAAGGTCATGAAAGAAGAAATAGATGCATTGAAGGAGACGAACAATTGGGATTTTGTTCCATTGGTACCAATGAGAAGGTAATTGGCTACAGATGGCTATATAAGCTCATAAGAAATTTAGATGAATCGTTTTGTAGGTACAAGGCAAGATAAGTTGCCAAAGGATGCTCACAAACACATTGTATAGACCATGCGGAAACATTCTCACCAGTTGCAAGGATGACTATAATTAGCTGTTGCAAGAAATCGGAGACTTTTCCAACTTGATGTAAAAAATGCATTTCTAAATGGTTGGATAAGTCAAGAGGTATACATGTCACAATCTCTAGGTTTTGAAATCCCTAACCATGCATCTTATGGTTGTAGAATTAAGAAATCATTGTATGGATTGAAATGAGAGGTTGGAATTAGAGATTGATATCATATCTTCAAGATCAAGGATTCACACCTAGCAACTGAGATCCTTCTCTATTCCTAAAAAATGTATATTGATTATCAATATTAAATATAATAATGATGTCCAAACAAGGCCAAGTGATCTCTGTGCAGAGTGTTTAATCCCAATGAATACACACACACACACAAGGTTACAAGATACCCAAAGTTCTTTATGCCGTTGACCTTCTCTGCACCAGACCTCCACCTTTTCTAGGGGCTTGCTCTTGTGCACACCTTGCACTCAAGCTTCCAATAGGGTAGGAGGGAGAGGAATACTTTTTGTCGATGGTCACACCTCTTCAATGGTCCTCGAGCCACCTTAGTTACTTTGCTTACTAGTTCTCTGTAGACCTTCTCTCCACACACTAGATCACCCTTCTTGCATACTTTGTCTCACACTTGCTTCTTTGTGTCTTGCACTGCCAAATGTCTCTTGGTCCTCACCCAGTAAGACTACGATCCCACTTGCTTAGTCTAACTCACAGAATAATGCATGGTCTTGCCTTGTGTGTCGATTCACTTACGTACAAATGTCTCAAAATGTGTACAACCAACAACTCCCTATTTTTTCCTATAGTGACTTCACGACTTAATCAAAATTTTAAATGGGTGGCGATACTTACACTTTTGCATAGCGCTTCCTCTTCACATGCCTTCACTTTTGCCTTTATTTCTTCACTATGTGTACCTAAGGAAGGGTTCACATGAAGCTTCCACATACTTTAAAACCCTTTAAACCTTAGAGAAAGACAATCTACAACCTACATCCAACTTTCTGCAAACCATAACCATTGTGAATTAATTAATTTTGCACTACGTGTGCACCTTGACCAACTTGACTTGGATCACTTTGACTTTGACAATCTTGACTTTGACCAATTAAGCTTTGACCATTTTGAATTTGATAATATTGACTTTGACCAATATGACTTTGATGGGATCAATATTTCTTTAGCTTCTTAGAAATTGAAGAGGTGTGTGGAGTAAATGGAACATCCGCTGGATCTTTGAGTTGTGAGTGAATTAGGTTTTAGTAAGCATGCATCTTATAGGGCAAATCCTAGAAGAGGTTCATTAACTTTCGCTACATATATTGGAGTCAAATTTGTCCACAAAAGAGGAAGAGGATGCAATAGAAGAAGCTATACAGCTTTAAGAGGTAGGTACCACAACTCTTAATGATACAAAAAGAATTAATACAACAACAACTATCACGAAGGATACAAAGGAAGGAGAGACTACAACACCTTAGGTCTTATTATGCTTTGGTCTTCCAATGTAACATTGAATTTGGCAGGTCTTGAAGATTGGAGTCCAAGCTTTTTCATTGTATGTTCAAGCATCAAGTTAATGCGAGAACCCCCATCCAAATACTGACCTCCTTTTTAATGGATTTGAGCAGTCTTGAAGCTTTAGATTCCTTAAGACCATGGGCTCTATTTGACTATTCAAACTTCTCATTCGCCCTATTGAATGCATGTCCAATGGCATCACTAGTACCTATGAGATCTTCTCTTTGGCTTGTATGATCACAACTATTGGCCTTATCTTCGCATATTCCTTTGTGTTTGTCCAATCCATCAGTCCTTGACTCTTCACCTATGTCTAGTTGCACCTTCCCTTTCTTCTTTTTAGCATTACAAAAGAGTGAATTTCTTCTAGTTGCACTACTCTGGTAGATGGTGATGGCACATAAACTGGTTCTGCAACCTCTCCTTTGCTCATAAAGATTATTTGAAGGTTGTAAGAGTTACCTTGACTAGGTGCAGCCACCATCACATTAGTTGCTGGTAGGGCTGCTCCTTGTGCCCAATACATTTGTATAGGCATCCCTCATAACTGCCATTCTTGAGCCTCATGACCAGCTTTCTTGCATAGTTAGCAAGTCACACTTGAAAGAGGGAACTCACTTACCACATGACCCTCTTCAATGACTCTTTTGGTTGGACTTCCTCTTCTTTTTGTAGCTTTAAGGTGTCAATTTCTTACCTCAACTGAGTTACCTCCTCCTCTTTGTGGGGTTTGTTCCTTTTCAAGATCTCAAGATCCTTCCTTAATTGAATTACTTGGTCCTCAGATTGTACAGGATATGATAGACTAGAGGATCTTGTCCCATATTGATGCCGAATCTGCTCGAACTTGTGGCTGTATTAATGAACTCTTCAATGGCTACTCTAGGTAACACTAACTCTTTAATTTTACACTATTTTGAGATATGAAATGGTTTAGCCAGCCACTTGTTGATAAAGAAGTCATAGGGTCTGGTAATTTAGCCATAAATGCCTTGGCTCTGGTGACAAAGTCAAGAAATGTCTCCTCGGACCTGGTCGTAAATTTTCTAGCTCCTCAATGATCTTTCTATTGTGTTCACTTGTTGGAATTGTGTCTTAAATGCTTCCTGCATTAGGTCCCATGTAGTGAAATAGTTATCGGCAAATGGACTAAACCATTTGTCTGCAAACCCTTCTAATGTTGTTGGGAAAAGAATAAAAAATGCATCTTCTCTTCCCATCAGACCCTGGTCTTACATAAGGCCAAAAATCTTATGATATGTTCATCTTAGTCTTCTTGAAAGATGGAAATTTGATATTTAACCTGGAGAGTAGAGTTGCCATGTTCCTTACTGATGATGTTGAATCTACGTGATTTGCCATGTTCCTTACTGATGATGTTGATGATAAAGGGTTGGTTGATCTTCAAATAACTTTTCTTCTTGTTTCTTTGCAAGCGACCCTCAAGCTTTGAAACCAGGTTGCAGTCATGAGCTGATCATACTCCTCTTAGTCTAAGAGAATTCCAAATAGAAGAAAGATTACCTCTCAGACCAGCATCATCGATATCCTTGCACTTCTTCTACACTTTGCCAATATTGCTTCTCCTATGCTCAAGCCTCCTTGGGTCCCACCAGGTGTGCCAAATTTTGTTGGGGGATTCTTTTGCAAAAAGGTACTTGACTATTTGTAGGAGAAGGAAGAAGAGAAGAAGTAGAAGAGGGACACAGGAAGATTCTATATATTGATTATCAATAGGAAAAATACAATTATGATGTACAAACAAGACCAAGTGATCTCTATGCAAAGTGTTTAATCCCAATGAATACACACATACACAAGGTTACAAAATACCCAAAGTTCTTTAAGCCGTCGACCTTCTATGCACCAAACCTTCACCTTCTCCAAGAGGTTGCTCTTGTGCACACCTTGCACTCAAGCTTCCAATAGGGTAGGAGGGAGGGGAATACTTTTCGTCGATGCACACACCTCTTCAATGGTCCTTGGGCCACCTCGGTTGCTTTGCTTAGTGGTTCTCTGCACACCTTCTCTGCACACACTAGATCACCCTTCTTGCACACTTAGTCTCACACTTGCTTCTCTCTGTCGTGCATGGTTGAATGTCTCTTGTTGTTCTCACCTACTGTAGACTATGCTCCCACTTGCTTACTCTAACTCCAACAATAATGCATGTTCTTGCCTTGTGTGTTAATTCACTTACGTATGCCACTCGTAACTAATAGTATATCTTGCTACTCACTTTTATGTCCCAAGAATGTCTCAAAATGTGTACAACCAAGGACTCCCTATTTTGTCTGTATTGACTTTGAGACTAAAATAGAATTTGAAATGGGGGGCCATACTTACACTTGCATAGCGCTTCCTCTTCACATGCCTTAAGTTTTGCCTTTATTTCTTCACTTTGTGTACCTAAGGGAGGGTTCACTTTAACCTTTCACATACTTTAAAACCCTTGAAACTTTACAAAAACACAATCTGCAACTTGCATCCAACTTATTGCAAACCATAGCCATTGTGAATTAATTGATTGTGCACTACCTCTGCACCTTGACCACTTTGACTTTGAAATTTTTGACTTAGATCAACTTAACTTTGATGAGATTGACTTTGACCAATATGACTTTGATTTGCTCAATAGTTCTTTAGCTTGTTAGAAATTGAAGAGAGTCTTCTATATGTGGACTAAATGGAACATCCATTGGATCTCTGAGTTGTGACTGAATTAGGTTTTAGTAAGCATGTGCCTTATAGGGCAGATTCTAAGAGGTTCTTGAAATTCTAGTGTGTAAATTGGAGTCAAATTTCTCCACAGAAGAGGAAGAGGATGCAATATAAGAAGTTATGTAGCTTTAAGAGGTAGGCACCACAACTCTTAATGATACAACAAGAGTTACTACAACAACAACTATGAAGGAGGATACAAAGGAACGAGAGACTACAAAAATTACATAGATGAGGAAGCTCAAGAGGATTCACTTCTACTTATGAACATGACAATGAAGGAAGGTAATTTTGATGAGCATGTATTCTACATAGATTTCGAATGCTCAATCCATGTGGTAGGAAATATAACTCTACTCTTAGACTTGGAAGATCCAAAAAACAAGCATGAAGTCAAAACAAGTGATAGCACAAGACATCCACTTGAAAAGATAGAACATATGAAGACCTCTAATGATAGTATGAACCTAGTAAGCAAAGTCCTTAATGTTCCAACAATTGCAAAAGATCTCTTAAGTGTAGTATAGATTGTCGAGAAAGGGATATAGTTGATATTTATCAAGCATGGAGCATATGTGGAGGATCCATATCAAGGTTTTAAGAAGACAGGAAAGGGAGAGAGGATAGGTAGATTGTTCATAACTAGAATAGAAGATCCTTGACTCTTTATCAAGAGGAATTAGGGAGAAGTCGTATACATTTGTGTCTATGTAGATGATATATTACTCAGACATTTTGATGTTGAAGGTATAAGGAAGATCAAGCTACAAGTGGAGGAATTCAAGATGAGTAACCTAGGGCAAGTAACATACTTCCTATGCTTGGAAGTTGTATACATAGAAAATGGATCTATCTCACTGAAAGGAAATACATCAAGGATATTCTTGCCAAGTTCAAGATGGAGAATTCTAGGATTATAGGTATACCCATGGAGATGAATTTGATGCTAAGTGATCATGAAGGCCATCCAAATGCATCCATAACAAGGTATGAGATTTTAGTAGGTAGTTTCAACTATGCCACATTGACTAGAGTAGACATTCTCTATAGTGTAAGTGTTCTGAGTCAATTTATGCGCACTCCTAGGAAACCTCACATGAAAGTAGCAAGAGGGTACTCAAATATTTGAAGGGTAGTATTAATGAAGGTCTATCTTATCCATACACATCTAATATAGACATAAATATCTTCTCTAATGCAAATTGGGAAAGTTCTAAAGATGAAAGGAGAAGTACTTGAGGATATCTTACTCTTCAGGTACAAAGCTCATTTCATGTCATCAAAGAAGCAACCTACTATTGCACTTTCAAGCTGAATATAGAGGATTCACCAATGCAACTCAGATGCCATGTGGATCAAGACCTTGTACTCAGATTCAGGCCTCAAATCTTCTACTGCACATATTCTTCAAGATAACATAACCTCACTTCATCTTGTAGAAAATCCAATATATCATAATAGGACCAAACACATAGAGGTCAATTATCACTATGTTAGGAAGAAAACCACAAGCAAGGAAATAGAGCTCTCATATGTATCACCTCAACAACAAGGTGTGGATGTGATAACCAAGGCATTAGTTGGAGTAAAGCTAAACGACTTTAAAGCTATGGTTGGAGTACATGAAGTATTAAAGAATTCAAGACTCAAGCATCTTAGGCTTGACATACATACACATATACACACACAGATATACACACACATACACACACAGATATACACACATAGATACATACACACACAGATATACACACACATAAACACACATATGCACACACATATATACAAACATATACATACACACATATACACACACACATACATACACACATATACACACACATATACATACACATATATACACATACATACACACATATACACACACATATACATACACATATATACACATACACATATATACACATACATACACACATATACACACACATATACATACACATATATACACATATCTACATATAGATACATACAGATATACACATACACATATATACACATACATACACACATATACACACACATATACATACACATATATACACATATCTACATATAGATACATACAGATATACACATACATATACATATATATACACATATATACGCACACATATACATATATATACACATATATACACACACATATACATACACAATATACACACACCTTGCTGAAAGCATTTTAGGATTCATAACCTTCTGCAACATAACAAGTATCTTCTTCTATTCCTCTACAATACTAATCTGATAGAACCTGAATCTTTGACTTATTTCTTCCAATGTTAAAGAACCTTACAATCAAAGGATAGACAACTCACTCATAAATATTCAAGATCTTCAAGATCATTCAAGATCTATCAAGATCTCTCCAACAAAATACCTATATAGAATATGCTCTCATCAAACCTTCATGATTGAATGTTTGATTTGTTACCTGAATGTCTCTAAGTGTCCATGCTTCTCACATAAAGTTGTAAAAATTGTCTTCAACCAAATCCTTCCCAAGAATTCGCAACTCCTACTTGAAACATAAGTGGACAAACTCTCACCTTGAGAACTCCAAAAGTTGCAAGTTGATATTTCATCTTGGGAAATCTGATAGTACCTGCTTGACTTTCTTTTGGCTAACTCCACTTCATAACCAAGTGCTACAATCTAATGGAACACCTTTTTGAATACAAGCATGTATCCAAAAATCTAGACAACCATAGAAAGTAGATTCTCCATCTGATTGGTACATATAAAATTTGAATTTTTTGAATTTTTCTAAAAATACTAATTATGAGGTAACTTTTCCAAACACAAAATCTCAACCCAAGTCTTCAACATTTGCTACAAAAAACTCTTTTATCTCAAGATTTAGATAAAGAAGAAATATACTTCTCTGCAACTTGTCATATACCAAATAGCTCTGATATGACACTCCAAGAATTCTTTGAGGGAACATATAGGTACCTGCTCAAAATCTTCAACTTATACATAACTCGTACACATATGAGTCAAAACATATAAGCTGCCTTTCTTTCTCTCAATGCAATTCTTTGTCAAAAATCTACTAAAACATGACCAAGTATAATGCAAAACAAGAAACTTCTTCTTCTTCACACAAGATGCTCTCGTAGACTTGTCTTTGGATGTAGAGGATAAAAGTAGGAAAAGAATATGGAAAATATAAGAGAAAAGGAAGTCTTACTTTCCCTTTGGAAATGTTGGACTTTCTTCTTTTCCATGTTTCTTCCACCTGATGATGTCAACATCTTCAAACTTCTCTTCCATACCTTTTGTTCTCTTCAACTTGAAGTAGCAAGTACTCTTGACTTCTTCAAATGAACTTTTCTCTTCCTCTAGTTCTAAGAGTAAGAGACAAAACAAATATGGTATATAAATGGAAGTGAACATAGAATCATGTTTTACCATCTCCTCATATCTTTGAATCAAAACTCTGCTTCAAATGTAACTGATATGACTAAATTCACCAACCTTTTGGCTGAGTGATGAATTACCTTTCTAGAGTTACCTCTCTAGATACAAAATGTGATAAAAAAACTTCCAACCAACTTACAACACAAGATTGGCTGAAAACAAAATTGATGCTCTACACATTTGTCTTCTTAGATGAGCTTTCTTGCCATGAAAGAGATCTCTCAAAACTCTGTTTTGATGTAGCTAATCCTTTAACTTTCATAGAATAAAAGTGTATAAAAGCATTCATTGAATCCTTCAAATCTCTTCATAACTACTTTCTAAAACATGAGCTACAAATGATAATCTGATAGTAGAAACGGATACCTATGATTTGATGTTGATACGATTCCTTCATCTTCTCCAAACCATTGTTTTTCCTTTAATTTGAAGTAGCCTTCTCTTCATTAAGTCTTGGTTTTCAAACAATACTTTCTATAAAGTATTTTCATACTCTTCCAAAAGTATTCCACTACTAACAGATCATCAACTTCATACTCCACAATGACGAATAACCATGTGACTGAATTGTCTAATTCTCAAATTCCTACTCATCTAGATTAAGTGTGTATGTCAAATGTCAAATGTTAGAAGATGCTCTTAAATCATATGTTGTGAACCTGGAAGTCTGGGAACATAGAATCTGAGAGCCTGAATGAGCTCTAATACCAAATGTTGGAAATTTAGTAGGCCCATAACTAATATGAGAGGTCCATAGTTTTCATTAGTCCACGATCTACAACATAAAAATCAGCAATCTTCCAATATTGACACAACATGAACATACCACACTTAATCATACAGATGATGAGACAAAGATAGAGAGAGATTAGACAACATGTGTAAAGTGTTACGTAAGCCAGTGCTTACTCACACTATCATGTATACAAATGTCAATTTACAATGTGGAAGCAAAACTCTCAACCACTCTATGTGAATAGAAATAGATGGATGAGTGAATGTACAAAATTTACAAGAATATTCAGATGTAGGGATAGAAATATGAATATATATGAGCTGTATGACTTGATAGGTTGTAGAAGAGTGTACATGAGTGATAGAAAGAGGAAGGATCAGTCTAAAACTGATAACCAACAAACCCTCATCTAAACTTAGGCTATGGAAGACCCTAAGTCAGATACCTGTGTGAAAGATCACGTACTTAAAAAAGTAGCAAAGAATGCTAACAAGTTTGCTGCCAAAAATCCTCAAATTCATATGAACATACCTTCTCAAATACCTCATCCAAATATGCATAAAGCATACATGTACTAGTTCTCTTGTACCTATGCCGAATAGGACTCCTCTTGATATGGATGCCACTACCTCCATAAACTCCAAGTAGTACTTGTGTGCATAAAGAGAATATGTACCTGAATTCTTAACATAAGATGTAAATCTTATGTTAACCACCATCCAATGTCTTTGAAGTAAACCGAAATCTTCATGTAGAAGACAATCTTCAAAGACATCATGTGGATGGCCGATCCACACCACAAAGCTGCTGCAGGGTAAATCCTCTCCATGAGCAAGAGTGTGAGCACACTCTTCTTCTCCAAGAAGAACTCCATAGTTGCTCCTCAACATGCTCCAAGATAGCAACATGCCTGCCCCATGTGCTAAGAAGCATCACCTCTATTGAGGGACCAAGCTCCAAAGATTGTGTTGAACTTGGTCTAGGATAAATAGATAATGAGAAAAGCTCTTCTTATATAGTATTTGATGATCCTCTTGAAAAGCACTCCAAAAGCTATCGCTCCATAAAGCACAATAAAAAATGCAATCATTTTGTCCAACACGCAATCCATAGCTGAATTGTTAATCAGAACAAAATCAATTGCTTTTCAAAAATGTTATTATACGATCTACGTGCTGCCATCGGGTATTGAACCCCTGTGGGTTTGATGGAAGACTATTGCGCTATCCGAGGCACTCAGCGTTGTTGCTTGTAGAGGGGCTACTACAAAACTTTTGACATGCTTTGTTACTTGAGGAAAATGGACTATGGAACTCATGCACAATGTACTATTTGACATTGTTTCCAAGAACACACACATTCACACAGGTATACATACACACACATATACATACACCCACATATACATACACACACATAGAGACACACACATACACATACACACACATAGAGACACACACATAGAGACACACACATACACACACATATACACACATAAACATGCATACACACAAACCTACACACATATACACATATAAAAACACACATACACACACTATACATAGATATGCATACACACATACACATGTATATGTACACATTCATGCACATATACAAACACATATGCATGTATACACACATATACATACACAACATACACACATTATACATACATGTGCATCCAAACACATACACACACAAATACATACACACACATAGATACATACACCCACATATACATACACACACATAGAGACACATGCATACACACACATACACACACATACACATACACACACACATACATACATATGCATACACAATGCACATGCATATGCATACATACATACATACATGCATACAAACACATACACACGCACATACACATATACACACATACATACACCTCTACATACACGTACACAGACATACACGCATGTACATACATACATATACATACACACACATACACATACACGCATATACACACACATATGCATACACATACACACACATATACACATATAGATACTTGCACATATACATACACACACATAGATACACACGCATACACTCACATGCATATGCATACATACATAGACACATGCATACACACACATGCAAATACATACACAAATATGCATGCACACACATACATACAAACATATGCACAACAGACTATACAAACACATGCATACACACACACATTGACACATGGATACACACACATACACACACTACAAATACATATGCATACACACACCATAGAAACCAACATAGAGCACACACACATATAGAGAATAGACATGCATAAACACAAATGTACACACATATACACATATAAAAACACACATACACCTACTATACATACATATGCATACACACACATAAACATGTATACATACACGTATACACACACATACACATGTATAAACACATATAGATACGCACACATACAAACACTATAGATAAATATGTGTACACACACATACACACATGTATAGATAC
>CM035415.1:167131250-167193750 GCA_020310875.1 Ceratopteris richardii
CGAAGAGGAGCTTATCTCATAGCTCACTCATTTCATACTCATTGAGCAATGCCTTATTGCCAATGACTTTGTAACTTTACATGGTTTAATTAGTACATGTTCATTACTTCCTACTCTCATATCTCTGTCACACTCTATCATAACAGTGATTTTTTCTGAGATGGTTCTCACTGTATAGTGCATCATTTTGCATGACTTAAAGCATGACATCTTCAGCATCCTATCTATTTTAATCCTACAAAGTTTCATTGACATTGGCTCTCACGATCGTTAGATATCATTCAATTAGTGCTCACTGGTTTGTGACTGTCGAGGCTCGTAAAAGTTGGGATAAATGCTTAACTTGCTAAACATAATTCTCTACATTTAGTTTACCATTTTAGATGATTCCACTCATTGTTGTTAGCTTGTTAAGCTAATTGAAGTTCCCCAAAAGGAATTTTCCTAATTTCTTTTGTACTCAGAGAATTCAGTAAGAGTATGTGCCTCAACCAAAATAGCAAGTTTTGTACATTGGATCATATGCCTATGTACCTATTTTGATCCTATCATTTTTGCATCATCTTCCAAGCAAGATATATGATCATTTATTATTAGCTAGTTAAAGAGGCCCACAACACTCTTTATCCATTACTTATAGTAGGTGTGAAGCAGGATTTAGTCACACCAACTCATCTCCTGAGATTATCCACCATCTCCTCCAACCGTGGTATCAGAGCAAGCACAATCAAGATGGGAGATGGTTTTCCATCCTTCATTGATAAATTGGATAGGAACAACCACGCAGCATGGTCCCTAAGGATGCAAGCATACCTTCAAGGGAGAAGCCTATATGGATACATATCAGGAGATGAAGACATGCCAATTTTTAGGAGCAAGAATCAACCGACAAGGGAAGCGCAAGAGAGGATAACCACATGGAGTGCAAAGGATCCTCTTGCAAGGTCATACTTACTAAACTCAATCTCTGATTTCTTGTTACGACATGTTAGAAACTATAAAACCTCCCAAGAGACTTGGGAAGTGCTTTCATCATACTTCTCCTCTAACACAAGAGCAAGGAAGAACCAGTTGTGGGTGGAATTCACAACTCTCAAGAATCAATCAAAGCAAGGAGTGGTCGACTATGTAACCAAAATGAAAGATGTTCCGGACCAACTTGCAAGCATTGGAGAAGAGATAGAGGAAGAGCGCATACTGAGGTAGATCATCAATGGAATTAAAGCTGATGACAAGTGGGAATCCTCCACCACTGCAATGGATCTCTACATGGATATGCAAATACTTGATCTCAACACTTTGATGGGACAACTCTTCACCCATGAAGCAAAGCTCAAGAGAAATGGTGACAACTCAAGAGGTAACCAATCTTCTTCCCTTTATATAGATAAGAATAAAGCTAAGGATAAAGGTGTTGGGGATGTAAGGGTCATGTGACCTTACCCCCATATTCATATATATACATCATATATAGAGCGTTGCCTCAAGAGAGATCATTATGTGGGTTTCGAAGCTCCCACGCATATCCGCGCGTCGTTCCTCTCTTCTCTCTCCCTCCATCTCCTCCTTCCTCCTCTTCTTCTGCACACCAAAGCCCTTCATTGGTATCAGAGCATGTTGAAGGCTGGTGTGCAAGAAGCTTCAATGGAAGCTTAGGTGAGAAGAGGTAGAAGTGTAGGTCGGCATCTCTTGACAGCTGTTCAGTATTTCGGTCATAACTTGAGTTAGGAAACTCGGATTGATGCGTTTTAAAATTCTGTACGTAGTTAACACAGAGGGCTACAACTTCACAGAAGGGCGCAAAACCTGGTTCGGACTTCTGAAGTGCCGAAAATTCGAAAAACGCAGAGTATTGTAGAAAGCGAATCTACATTGAATAGGACAGCAGGTCGGTTTTTGAGTCATAACTTGAGTTTTACAGCTTGGAATTCGATGATTCAAATTGCTGTGCGTAGCTTGAAAAGATAGCTACAACTTTGTAGAAGAACTCAGATCCAGATTCTGAGTTTTAGGTTGCCGAAATTGCAGAATATAGAGCAGTACTGTTGCAAGTGAAAGTGAAATTGACAATAGGTGCTTGTTTTGAGCATATCTTGAGCTACGCACCTCCGATTGAGGTGTTCTTTATCTCGTTACGTAGCCAAGAGTTAAATCTTGAAGTTTGCTGAAGGTCAAAAGTTCAGATTCAGAGGCTATCACCTCTGAAACAGCAAAACACAGAGCAGCATATTTATGCTATAAGAACCCTAATTGCACTTGGAGGTTGAATTTGCTTTGGAACTTCTCCGAGAGAGAATTTATGGTGTGCAAGCTCTTATTTTCAGAGCTTCAAAGCATTGTACATGTATGATCATTGTGGTAGCTCCTCCATATGAGAGTAGAGCATGATCTTGTCACGCGTTTGGCATGTAAGATGACATTGTGGTATACTCTTTTTGAGGTTATGTCATCATGAGTTCAATCATGGATGTATAGTGGCATTGTGGTTTATATCTTGCTTATGCCATTTGGTTATGGATTTCCTTTCCGATTGCACATCATTATATGAGAGATTGATTGGATCTTAGTTGGTACTTGTATCTTTGTTTTCTTTGCAGGTACATGATTCAGATTGGAGCCTCAATTACACACTTGTTTGTCACCTTGATTTGCTATTCTATTAGCAAATGTTCATTGATTTGATGTTGTAGATGGTGATTCCCACATGCTTATTTTGGTTCTAGAGTCCATTTTACAGAGGAGATGCTGCCGAAATTTCATCGGCTTTTATGCTAGAAAGGAGCTCTAGTGGATCTTGAAGCTTGTGCGATAGCTTTGGATCATTGTTTATCTCCATTCATTTGGACTTGGTCACAGGTTATTTGTGATAGGTTGGACCATCTTACAGGATTCATTCTTGATTGGGAGGTGCATCACCATTATATTGGCATATATTGCTATCATTTTTTGGCATATGTAGTTGCCATTATCCTTGCTTGGATCAGTCACAGGTGGTGACAGGTTACTTATTGTTCTTTGGATATTGGTTATCTTGTTTGATTGCTCAGTTTACAGGAGATACTCTGTCGAATTTTTCCCAGGATTCTTCCACATCTATTTGGTCACTTTGGAGACTTGGTGAGCAGGCTTATGCTCATGGTTTTATGTGCATGCTAGATGCATGGTTATGTGACAGGTGGTTCACATGGTTTCTTCTCCATCGAGACATTTGTGATGTGAGTTATGCATATGGATATGCAGGTGTGATCCTATTGAGGATAGAGTATTGTTTCTAGTCTCTTGTTACATTGCTAGTCTTGGATTGCCAGCATGGTATCTTCTCGATTTGATGGCACTGACTTTCCGAGATGGAAAGCTCAGATGTGGCATACATTGGTTCGTGCAGGGTTACACATGTATGTGCATAGAGATGCACAGAGGCCTCGTGACATGCCCGATCACGTATGGATGGATATGGATGCATTGGCCAACTCCACTATCCGGTTACAGCTTGTGGATTCTATATATGAGTATGTTATGTATGAGGAGACGAGTAGTGCATTATGGCAAAGACTACATGATATGTATATGAGTCCATTGACTCATGTGAGACATAGATCACATCGACGACTTCGATGTTGGCATTGTGGTCGTGAGGTATTCATAGACGTTGTTTCAGGCGGATGCGACGACGACGTTAGAGATATGCACGTGATGCAGGTCAGGTAGTGGTTTCAGGAGAGTCTATGACAGTTGATTATGCTAGTGATGGTGATATCACTTTCTCCTATGGTTCATCTCAGGATTCCTCTTGTTCATTGGATAGCACACATATGGCTTGGTTGCTTGATGCATTAGCTAGTTTTCATGTTACTCCACATCGTGAGTGGTTTTGTCAATTCTCAGGTGAGAGTCGTGGATGTGTGCACTTGCCTAATGGTATGGCATATGACATTGAGGGTGCAGGGGATGTATGCCTTATGCTACCTAGTGGAGCATCACTTATACTCAGACATGTACGCTATGTGCCTTCATTCCCTATGAGCTTGATTTCAGTTAGCCAGTTACAGGAGAGCAGATGTTATGCATTCCTTGGCGAGCATCATTTTTAGTTGCAGTTGGGACAGCTTATGCTTGTCAGAGGTGCCAGGATTGGGCACATGTATCCACTGCAGGTACTTCATGTGAGAGACAGTCTCGTCTCAGTGGGAGTTCAGCCTTATGTGCAATGTGAGAATCGTCATGTCTCATTTTATCTACTTATAGATAGGTCTATTGACATTCGTGATGCACATTTATGGCAGGATTCAGATGCTCAGATGGATGCATATATAGAGCATGTTTTGGATGCTCATGACGCTTATGGAGAGCATGATTATTCTGATCATATAGATGCTCTTACGGAGCACACTTTGGATGATCAGTTGGATGCTTTAGAGCATGATCTGGATGCTCATATAGAGCATTGTGATGATACTCAGTCAGAGTTTGATCATCAGTTTGACCTTGGTATTGTTGTAGTGCAGTTAGCTCATGTGGAGCATGATGATACACTTGGTGTGGTAGAGCATGATAGCTCTTATGATACATAGTGTATACCAGAGCATATTAGCTCTCAGGATGCACAGCTAGACACATCCTTGGTTGAGAGGATGACTGATTTAGATGTTGATGAGTCAGTGATCATGCAGTCATTCTTGGATTCGCTCATGCCAGATGTTGACACAGATATGTCAGGACATGTTGATCTTGATGATGGTGCTTTGGATGCCTTGGATACAGGCATGGCCGACATACTTAGGTTAGCCAGGATAGCACAGGTTTCGTCAGCATTCTGGAGTCTGATGTACGAGTTATTATGCTCGAGACCAGACATTGCAGTTGCTATTGGAGCATTTGCACTTGGAGTTGTTAGTCGTTTGATGATTGGCACAGGCATAGAGCGAGTGGGAGCTTTGCAGGAACTTCATGAGTTCTTGCATCAGTCAATTATGAGCTCGACTCTTATCGATATGAGTCTAGAGCAATTTGAGGTGCATGGATACACCTTGTTCGAGGCAGTTGGTGTAGGTTGATTGGTATGGGTAGAGATCCGGACTCTTCCTGTACATTATTGTATAGTCCTACATCATTCTTTGTATATGTTACCACTTATGGTCACATTGACCCTTAAGTGGGAGATTCTTGGGGATGTAAGGGTCATGTGACCTTACCCCCATATTCATATATATACATCATATATAGAGCGTTGCCTCAAGAGAGATCATTATGTGGGTTTCAAGGCTCCCACGCATATCCGCGTGTCGTTCCTCTCTTCTCTCTCCCTCCATCTCCTCCTTCCTCCTCTTCTTCTGCACACCAAAGCCCTTCAAAAGGTAAGAGTAAGAAACAAGATTAAGATGCTAGTACCTCTCAAGCCAATTATGCAGGAAGAGGAAGAGGTGCTAGAGGTAGGGGCAGAGGAGGTAAGCAAGGTAGGGTGAGACCTACAACAACTCACCATGCAACATATGTGGTCTCAACAACCACACTACTGAAGAATGCTACAAAAATACAAGGAACCAAAGGGGAAGAGGGTTCCATAGAGGAATTTATGGACAAACAAGAGATAGGTACAACAATGGTGGAGGCAACTACAATCATAACTTCAATCAAGGCTACAAGAACAACAACTATCAAGGAGGCTTTAGAGGCAGAAGGAACTTCAATAACTACAATGAAGATAAAGAAGACTCTCTGCTCATCATGAAGATGACATCCAAGCAAGGTAAAGATGATGAGCATCTCTTTTACATTGACTCAGGTTGTTCCAATCATATGGCAAGGAATGTAGCACTATTGTCTGATCTTGAAGAACCAAAGGGGAAGCATGAGGTACAAACAGGTGATGACAGTAAACATTCAATCAAGAAAATTGGAAATGTTAAGACATTTGATGGTAGTATGAACCTTTTGAGCAAAGTTATGTATGTGCCTATCATAACCAAAAATCTAATTAGTGTTGGGCAGATTGTAGAGAAAGGTCTACAGGTCAGGTTCACAAAGCATGGAGCATATCTGGAAGACCCCCAACAAGGATTCAAAAGGATTTCCAAACGTAAGAAGTCAAGTAGATTGTTTACTTTTGAAATTGAAGACACAAGGAACATAGCACTATTCTGGTATAGAGACCAAACCCTATTTGAGTTGGAAATATAGCACAAGAGGCTAGGGCACATAGGAGAGAGAACTCTGAAGCAAATTTACAGGGATCAAAGTGTGCTTGGCATTCCCAATGTGACCAAGCAGCACATGATATACAAATGTGGAGCTTGCCAATTTGTCAAAGCTCATAGGCAACCATTCAAAAGGAAAGGATACATCCATGAAGATTATTTGGAGCTTGTACACACTAATGTGTGGGGTCCTAACAAAGATCCATCCATCTCAGGTTCAAGGTATTATGTCTCTTTTATTGATGATTACAGTAGGTGCACGATTCTCTATTTCATGAAGCATAAGGATGAGGTGTTTTCATGTTTCAAGAAGTATTTGGCACTAGTTGAAAACCAAATAGGAAGGAGCTTGAAAAGAATCAAGTCTAATGGAGGTGGTGAGTACTTTTCATATGAGTTTGATCTATTTCTACATGAAAGAGGCATAAAGAGGGAAGTAACAACCAGGTATACCCCTGAATTGAATGGAGTGGTAGAGAGAAGGAACAAGTTAATTGTTGAGGTAGCTAGGTCTATGTTAAATGAGAAAAAAATACCTAATTATTTATGGGCGAAGACTGTTTCTACAGCTACCTATTTGGTTGACAAGCTTCCATCCAAGTCATTGGATGGTATAACACCATATGAAGCTTGGAATGGCAAGAGACCCTCATTGGATAATTGCAAAATGTTTGGTTGCATTGCCTATGCAGACATCCCATCACAAATCAAAGGGAAATTTGACCCTAAGGCTAAGAAATGTATATTCATACGGTATGATCCGAATCAAAAGTGATATAGAATTGTACAATCCCACTAACAAGGCATTCATAGTTAGTAGGGATGTATTATTTGATGAGAATAATTCTTGGTTGGAAGATGATTGAAGGAAAGTCAAATTACCATATGATTTGAAAAATGATTTTCCAACCCTAACTCAACAACATCAACACCAAGCAGAGGACATCAACTCAAAAGATGAGGAGCATATTGATTTCAAAGATTGGAAGTCAAAAGGCAAGTGCAAACAGAAGCAACTAGAGGATCTACTCGAGTCTTCCAATCAAGCTTTAAGGAGGTCAGAAAGACAATGTAAGAAGCCCATAAGGTATGGATATGATACATCCTTAGTCACAAAGCACTTTGTGTACATCACTAAAGATTCAATGGCAGAGGCTTCTTCATTTAAAGAGGCTAAGAAGAAGAAAGAGTGGAGAGAATCCATGTAGGAGGAAGTGGAAGCATTGCAGGAAAACCACAATTGGGACCTAGTTCCCAACAAACTAGATATGAAGGTAATTAGTTCAAGGCGGGTATATAAAGTTAAAAAGAACTCTGATGGTTCAATAAATAGGTACAAGGCATGACTAATGGCAAAGGGATTTTCCCAAACACATGGAGTAGATTATGAAGAAACATTTTCACATGTGGCTAAGATGCCAACAATCAAGGTATTGGTGAGTCTTGCTGCATCAAAAAATTGGAATTTATATCAGTTAGATGTCAAGAATGCATTTTTAAATGGTTGGATATCAGAAGAAGTATATATGGCACAACCACCAGGTTTTGAAGATGAAGAAAAAGTGTATGCAAGCTCAGAAAAGCACTATATGGTCTCAAGCAAGCTCCTAGAGCTTGGAACCATAGGGTTGTTACCTATTTCCAGGATCAAGGCTTTGTGGCAAGCAAGGCAGACTCTTCTTTATTTATGAAGAAGAATAAATCAGAGATCATCTACTTGTGTGTCTATGCAGATGATATCATTATTACAGGTAATGATTCTGATGTTATCGAGCAGATCAAGGCTCAACTGATGAAGGAATTCAAAATCAATGATCTAGGGTTGTTAACCTATTTCCTTGGCTTAGAACTTGTGTATACAGACTCAGATATATTCATCACACAAAGGAAGTACATACATGATATGTTGGTAATGTTTAAGATGGAGAACACTAAAGATGTAGGTATTCCTATGGAGATCAATCGTAAGCTAAGTTCACATGAAGGTGAACTACTTCAAGATATTAAAGGGTATCAACAACTTGTGGGTAGTCTTAACTATGCTACTTTGATAAGAGTAGATATTGCATATGCTATGAGTATATTGAGTCAATTCATGCATGTACCAAGGAAGCCACACATCGAAGCTGCAAAGAGGGTGCTTAAGTACCTAAAGGGTACAATGAATAAGGGGTTATTCTATCCCTTTACTTCTGACATAGATATAAAGTTATATTCTGATGCAGATTGGGCTGGCTCCAAAGATGATAGGAGGAGCGCTTTAGGGTACCTATCTTTTGCAGCTTCAAAGCTCATATCATAGTCATCCAAGAAGCAACCAATTGTGGCCTTATCTTCCACAGAAGTAGAATATAGAGGTTTGGTAAATGCAAGTCAAGAAGCTATGTGGCTTAAGCAATTGTATGCAGATTTGGAAATACATTCCTTCACTCCAATTATCTCTGGAGATAATACTAGCTCACTTCATTTGGCTGCTAATCATGTGTACCATACCAGGACTAAGCACATTGAAGTTCATTATCATTATGTTAGAGAGAAATTGCTTAGCAAGGATATCCAATTATCCTATGTATCAACTCATTTGCAATGTGCAGATTTACTTACCAAAACATCGGATGGAACAAAGATGAACACATTCAAATTGATGATTGGGCTGCAAGAGATCAAGGAGCAATGAAGATCAAACGTGTTAGGCTTGAGGAGGAGCTCTTGGTGCAATTAAGCCTAAGCCTACAAGCTTGATCACTTCACATAAGATTGATGTATTATCATATCACTTGAAAAGCTTCATATGTACAACCTCTTGTAACCTTCAGCTATAATTACTCATTGTAAAAGTGAAATAAACCCACGATGAGTTAGGAAGCATACAATCTCTTAAATTTTGGTAGTTGAATCAAGAGAGAATCAATCCTATACTTTAGGATGCATTTTATTGGTAAAGATTTTGAATTTGAATTCAAATGCTTGGCTCCAACAAAAGCTATAAAATATGATATGAAAAACCCGCGTGCATCTCGAGGTTCAGAGATCATTTCCATATACCCTCATTGAGAAGAGATCTCATAGCTCACTCATTCCACACTCATTGAGCAATGCCTTATTGCCAATGACTTTGTAACTTTACAGGATTTAATCAATACATGTTCATTACTTCCTACTCTCATATCTCTGTCACACTCTATCAGAACAATGATTTTGCCTGAGCTGGTTCTCACTGTATACTGCATCATTTTGCATGATTTTAAGCATGACAATCTTCAACATAATGCCTATTTTAATCCTACAAAGTTTCATTGACATTGGCTCTCACGATCATTAGATATCATTCAATTAGTGCTCACTAGTTTGTGACTGTCAAGGCCCATAAAAGTCGACATAAATGCTTAACTTGCTAATCATAATTCTCTGCATATAGTTTATCATTTTAGATGATTCCACTCATGATTGGTAGCTTGTTAAGCTAATTGAAGTTACCCAAAAGAAATTTTACTAATTTTGAGTTAAAATCTCAATAGGTGTCTCAACCAAAATAGTAAGTTTTGTACAATGGATCATATGCCTATCTACTTGTTTTGATCCTATCATTTGTGCATCATCTTCTAGGCAACATATATGATCATTCATGCTTATTAGCTAGCTAAAGAGGCCCACAACACTCTTCAGCCATTACTTATAGCAGGTGTGAAGCAAGATTTAGCTACACCAACTCATCTCTTGAGATTATCCACCATCTCCTCCAACAATTATGAATGTAGATTTGTTTTTCTTCCTTATTCATATAATCATATATTGTGATAATCTTGCAAATCTTCATGAAAATATTATATAAAACCTGAATATGACATGTTATAAACTAAGAATATCTACAAAATATATGTGATTGCTTATGCAATCAAAAAGGATTGATGAGACCCCTCTTTGAAGCTACAACTAAATTCCTTTCATTCATGTATTCAACAAGCTTCTAACAACTGCCTATTCTAGGGATCTGCTACCATCTCTTAAATAATAAACTGAGCTTGACTTGTGCCAGCCATATTGCTCCTACAATATGTATTATTCTCAACACCCTCTATGTGCACTATTTCCACCTTCTCTGATACCAATTCTTCTTTTTAAGACCCACAATCAATATAGAGACACGAGAGAGAATTGACAACACCATAGAAAGATGAAGCAAAGCTCCACATATATGCTATATATTCCAAAACTTGAAGTACATGAATGTTACAAACAAACATAAGAATATGCAAATAAATTCATATAGTGTTGCATATCTTCATAAGCTTCACAATCTCCATCATATATAGATGATCTCCTCCATGAGTAGATAAGCTCCAAGACAATGCCCTCTTTATGAGAGAGGAAACACAAATCATGTTGCTACCCCACTTGTTAACATGAAGAAACCCTCCACTTCTCCAAGGTTGAACTCTCTCCCTCTCTCTCTCTCTCTCTCTCTCTCTCTCTCTCTCTCTCTCTCTCTCTCTCTCTCTCTCTCTCTCTCTCTCACACACACACACACACACACATGGTTTCTCCACACATGCACGTTATGGAGACTCGAATTTTCCTTGTATTAGTATCAATTTGTTTTCAGCACATTATGTCTTTCTAATTGTTCCATGATATAACCTATGTACATTGATTCTATCTCATAGGTCTCTCTCTCTCTCTCTCTCTCTCTCTCTCTCTCTCTCTCTCTCTCTCTCTCTCTCTCTCTCTCTCTCTCTCTCTCTCTCTCTCTCTCTCTCTCTCTCTCTCTCTCTCTCTCTCTCTCTCTCTCTCCCCCCCCCCTCCCCCCCCCATGACATGGAGATATGGAGACGTCAACGGTGCACCCCTAGCAATTTCGACATGCAGAGCATTCTTAGGCTCGCCCCGATGCCCTACCCACCGATGCATTATATCCTACATCCACTCGAGGCATCGAGAGGGCTATGACTCCACCCATCGTCCCGTCCCTATGCATATCGTATTTGTATCTCACCCCCTAAGCATATAGACTGCATACCCATAGCATCCCACCCCCTCCCCAAAAACCAGAGATTATGCAGAATATGCTGAGAGGAGGCGGAGGATGAGGAGCACTACACACAGATGCCAAGCATATGACGATATCAAAGACCGCTACCCACAGCTCTTCAAGGGGCCCACAGAGATTAGGGCTTTATTGGAGACGGAGGACTAGTGCCCTCTAGATCATTTCCTAGTAGAGCTCCAGCGCCGCCATGCCTCACTTCTCCAACAGATGGAGATACACACGGCCCCCCAGACTCATATTAGATATTTTTTTAGACCCACAACCACCCAAGGACCCATCTCGACGCGGGGTGTCACATTACAGAGCGCAGAGGAGCTTAGACGACGCGCCGACGACCAAGACCCCCACTCCAAAGAGCCCATCCCCACTTGAGAGATTCTAGCGATTCCAGCATGCCATGACATGGAGATACGGAGACATCAGTAGCGCACCCCTGCCAATCTCCACGTGTAGAGGATTTTGAGGATTGCCACGATGCCTTACCCACCAATGCATTATATCCTATACCCACTCCAGGCATTTAGGGGGTTATGACACCACTGAGCCTCCCCTCCATAGTAAAAAAAATCGCACGATTTTTTTAAAATAAAAATCGTAAAAATCGCATTCGCGATTTAAATCGTTTTTAACGATTTTTATTCCAAAAATTTTTTATTTTTTTTTTTTTTTTTAGGTTTTATATGGTAGATCACCTTTTAAAATTAAAAATTTGATCACTATGATACCTATGCTTGCTAATAGTCTATCATATATTACCACTTTGCTCTCTGGATAGAACTATTATATTTTCTTGCCTATTAGAGATTTGACTAACTAAATTAAGTTAAAATCCATGCTCAAAGCCAAGTTCCTTCAATTGTATATGTACATTTTTTGGCATCAAAATAAGTCCCTATCCAGTATAAATCTATACCAACCTATAGCTGAATGACATTATAGAGTTTATGTGACTGAAATGTTATCATAAACTCTTTGTTGGCATCTCACATATGACTGAAGTACAAGAACTAACAAGCATCCAGGTCATATAAACTTTTCACTACTTTCACTACTGTCCAATATTGGAGCATATATGAGTTGAATAGGTATTGTGCATACCTTAGATACAAAAAAAAAATAAAAATCTCTTGATGAATAAAAACCCCGATTTTTATTTTTATTTTTAAAAATCTCTACGATTTAAACGATTTAAATCCCGATTTAAATCTACGATTTAAATCTCTACTTTGTACTATGCTCCCCTCCCTATGCATATCATATTTGTATCTCACCTATTGAGCATATAGAGTGCATACCCATAGCACCCCACACCCTCGACGCCAGCTATTATCCACTCCTTTCATACTATGTTCTGTACTCACTTTTAATTTTCCTTTTAGGATCAGAGTGGATTCGATCATATTGATGTATATGTTTTGTCTCATAGGCCGATTTTGGCCTCTAATAGAGGTTAAACTCTCTCTCTCTCTCTCTCTCTCTCTCTCTCTCTCTCTCTCTCTCTCTCTCTCTCTCTCTCTCTCTCTCTCTCTCTCTCTCTCTCTCTCTCTCTCTCTCTCACACACACACACACACACACACACACATATGGCATCCATGGACTGTTAAGAAGTCAAGGAGTTGATCTCCAAATCCATAAAGGAGAACAACAATGAAGCAAATTGTACCCTCAATCAAGAAATTTGCGACTCAATGGATAAAATAAAAGGGCTCAAGGAGAGGCGTTATAAATTCATCCTCTACGTTTCTGTAAACTGAAATTCAATTATTACGTTCTCTCTTGAAATCCCACAAGCAAGGAGGTATTCTAAACTTCATATAAAGAAGCCTCAATTAACTACCTCTAATGTATTCATGTACTCATATGAGACTCTACATGAGGTTCTAACTTCATGCCTCTTATGTAAGTTCTTTTTTTCATAACTTCATTCATTTCCCATTCCATTGGCATCTTGTTCCTAGTTTCTTTGAAAGCTCCACAGTTTATTGAGTAGTTTGTTAGTATCTTGGGCCTTGTTTCTGAATAGGCGAATCCTCCTCGCTTAGGATCTACCTGGCAAACTGCATATGCCTTCTAATTCCCAAACATGAGGGGAGAAATGCCTTGAACCTTGTAAAGGTCATACATCTAGAACTAGTTTCATTTCCATACGTTCAAAAGAATGAAAATGGAACAGAACATACATCTCTTGTAAATATTTATCATTCAGTTTCAGAAAACAACCATTCTCTGAATGTCCTTTACAATGTTCTAAGCCCATTAGTCTGGAAAGCAAACTCTTCCTCAGAAACAGACCCACTGGTTAACCTTTCAACTGAAGCTAGTAGACCATTGACTCATACAAACATGGTTTCGAGCCTCAACATCCTTTACAGCTGACATTTATACAGTTCCAACAAAGTGTCAGTTACAGAACAAAATGACATTATTTTTGTCTGCTAGGGAAGCCACACTACTAGAAAATGATCTCCTTTCTAAACTACATGTTAAACTACAAATTGAAAGAGGGAAATATTTATCACTAGGAAAGGAGGCGTGAAATCTGCCTAAAGAAGACTATAAACATGTCAGAAGAAGTATAAACCCCACAGATCAACATAAGATGTCCAAAAGGATAACAGCCATTCTTTGCTCTGCTCATGAAAATACTATTTAGGTACACCAGATGCTCCACTCAGGGACCTTGCTTCAGCAACCTTCTCCTGCAAAAACAACACATCTAAACTAATTTTCAGGTACATCAGGTGCTCCGCTCAGGGACCTTGCTTCGGCAAACTTCCCCTGAAAAAAGAAAGCACTGAACTATGTTCATACCTAGTGAATTCACAATCACGACCATTGTAAACATTTTATTCAAGCACAAGATAATACAGGAGAACCAATACCTGCAGACACCAAATCAGCCACTACAGGAACAACCAGAGAGATGCTCAGCCTTAACACACAAACTAATCCAAATAAAGTTCTGCTTAATTTAATAAAAACGTGCTGGACAGATTACTTATTTAAGCTACAATATCCTGCTTCCATTTAAGAAGAGCAGAACAACAATTACAATCTCCTGAAACGAAACTCATATGATGACCTTTAAATTATCACAAGAGCTAGGAAGAGAGATTCCCAGCCAACAGCGAATCATCTACATACAGCAGGAGAATGATTGGGCTGTCATCATCCCTTTCGGCATACAAACAGTGGTCTACGTGGTTCTTTTGAACTCATGTTTGAACATAAATGCATCAAACTTCTCATACCATTGTCGGGGGGCATGTTTCAGCCTATATAAACTCCTTTTGCATACCAGATCTTCCTTTCCAGGAATGGCATATCTTTCTGGCTTCTGCATGTACAGTTCTTCATCTAGATTATGCAAAAAGACTGTTTTAACGTCCACTTGGAATAACTCCAAGTCCAAGGCAGCTGTGAAAGCAAGAACACACGTAATATGATCATTTTTAACCAACCGAGAGAACACTACTTGGAAATCAATGCCCTCTTTTTGCGCATATCCGTTAGCAACCAGCTTTGCTTTATACTTGGGTTTTCCATCCACAATCTTGATTTTGTATACACACTTGTTAGGAATGGCCTTCATACCTTTGGGCAACTCAACCAAACCCCAAGTATCATTTGCTTGCACTTCATCTCTTCCCGCATGGCTAACTCCCACTTCTTGTGCTCACATCCTATCCATTCACAACTACTAGGACGTGCAGATTTTCTTACCCAATGATCCACATCCTCTTGCAATGATCTACATCAGGAGGTATACCAACTTCCTCATTATCGATTGGTTGTTGTACAGCATTTGCAGGCCTGCTTTAACATGAATAGCAGCTGCATATTCCATTCAGAAGCCTCAATTTGTTATCCAACATCCTCTTCTCTCCATAACCATTGGCTCATTGTCATTTCCGGCGATATGTGGTGCATCTTGAGGGTTCAAATCAGGACTAATGTGTGGCTGATCATGCTGAATTTCACTTTCTTATGTTCATTTTTAGAGATACAATTACTTTTGACCAGCATTGCCTCATTAAATACAACATCTCAAATGCGAACAACCTTTCTAAGATGAAGAAGCCATATTCTACAACCCATTTCATCTTCATCTCCATAACACATAAAGATGCCTATCATGGACTTTGCATCTAACTTTCTCCTCAACTCAGACCTTATGTGCACAAAATCATCACAGCCAAAGATGCATAGGTGGTCATATGAAGTGTGTTTGTCAAACCAAGCCTCTTAGGGGATTCCACATTTTAGGAACATGCGAGAGAGTCCATTGCAATTTGCAAACATGAATCGCAATTTTTCCTCCCAAAATCCACGAGGGAGATTACCTATGAAGAGCATGCATCTCACCCTCTCACATAAAGTCTTGTTATACCTTTCAACCACATGATAAGAAGAGGGGTTGTATGAGATTGTTCGCTCCCTCTTAATACAAGATTTTCACAGAATCTATTAACTGCAGCACCTTTGGGCTCACCTCCACTATCCATCGGTAAGCATTTCCGCTTCCTACCTATTTCTTAAGAACAACAAAGGTTTCATCCTTAGATTTTACCACGTAAACCCAAAGCTTCCTAAAGTAGTCATCAACAAAAGAAACAAAGTGCACCCTGTACAGATTTGGTGGGCATGCTACAAACATCAAAGTGAACAAGATCAAGCACATTACACAATACACCTACGGGAGACACCAAAGTAGTAATAATTCTTTACTTCCTTACCATATTCACATTCACTACAAAAGTCTTTGTGTTTTTGGCATCAAACTTGTTAAGATTACACATGCAAGCATGTGTAATCTTAACAAACTTCTCTCTCTCTCTCTCTCTCTCTCTCTCTCTCTCTCTCTCTCTCTCTCTCTCTCTCTCTCTCTCTCTCTCTCTCTCTCTCTCTCTCTCTCTCTCTCTCTCTCTCTCTCTCTCTCTCTCTCTCTCTCTCTCTCTCTCTCTCTCTCTCTCTCTCTCTCTCTCTCTCTCTCTCTCACATTGATGGACGGCCCATTGACTAGGGATTCGCGGCCTATGAGACAGCACAGCAGGAGGTGCACATTGCAGTCTGGAACTGCAATGGATCTTTGTGGACACATCCAGGGTGCCTCGAGGAGGTGATGGAGGGCAGAGACATTATCTTCTTGACAGAGACACACGAGAGCCCGGGGAGGAGCCTACCGAGGATTGAGGGCTATATGTGGGAGTCAGCTCACCGCCACCAGATGAGACAGCACACCACACGAGGATCATGAGGAGTAGCCGTTCCCTACAGACAGTCGCTACAGCACAGGGTAAAGATGGTAGCCAGAGACCCAGAGGCACGTTTCATGTGGATACGCTTGCAGCTATCAGAGGAGAGAGCAGCGTACTTCGCCATATGCTATATTGCACCCATTGGTTCGCGCTTCACACATTCCCCTGAGCAGCTATCAGGGGGGGAGGGACCAGACACCACATGGCCATATGACTGCCTCAGTGACACGATTATGGAGTATACCGGGATGGGTGAAGTCTTCCTTGTAGGAGACTTCAATGCCCGCACTCAGAGCCACCAGTGTGATATCTACGACTTTGACGACCCCGAGATGCTTCGTACCATAGAGGACATGCCTACACTCAGAGCCTCAACCGACACCTACTCCAGATGGGAGCAGCACATCGTCTCATTATATATAATGGGATGGGGACCTGGCCCACCTCGCGCGGTCTCACCTGCATTCCACCCACGACACCAAAGGGGGGCAGTGTGGTAGACTATGTTATCGGACCCCTGAAGGCGACACATCTCATCACCTCATTCACTATCCCACCCTTACCGATTGGAGCTGATCACGCATATCTTGCCCTATCCATTCGCGGCCCACCATGCATATCCCACCCCGTCACCATACAGCCACAAGCACATACCACCATTCACTTTAGACATGAGTTAGCACATATCTATAGCTCCCATGTTCGAGAGCGCATCTACTCCCTTGATCCCTCTGCCTCCTTGGACACCCTCACCGCCCACTTCTCCTCGATCCTCCATACATCTGCTACTCTCAGCTTCCCATACACCACCCACAGCACTGCACATTCAACACGGCTGGGGCATACACCCCAGAATAGATGGTGCGATGAGGAGTGTAGGCAACTATACCGACATCTCAGAGCACAGAGTATCTTGGGATCCATCACAGAGAGGGAGGCACGACGATAGATGTGAGCCCTCACACGCCGGAAGCGGCGAGCTTTCGAGGAGCGACAAGAGGAAGAGTTGATCGACCTTCTCATGAGTAGGGATTGTGCCACCGCGTGGAGGGCACTACGTGAGCCACGCCCACCTACACCCATAGCAGATCCTCCGACTTGGCACACCTACGCCCAGAGGTTATATGACGTCCCAGGACAGCCACCATTGCCGATTCCTTCCACACCGCGTCCGGTGATATCCACCCTCTTCACAGCAGGCATGGTACGACAGGCCATCCATAGGCTACAGCATGGCCGTTCAGCAGACCACACGGGGCTACAGGGAGAGCACTTTATATACGCAACAGATGATGTTTCCCACTTGATCGCCCATCTCTTCAACCGTGCTTTGGTTGAGGGATTACCCGACTCATGGACTATGCATACCATTACGCCTATCCATAAGTCCGGCGATATGATGGACCCAGGAAACTACAGGACTATTATGATAGGCCATATCCTGGCCAAGATCTATGGGGCAGTACTATAGGCAGAGCTCAGTACACACGCTGAGGCAGCGGGGATCAGAGCACCCGGCCAGGCAGGCTTCCGCCGCACTTTCTCCACCATCGACCACATCTTCGTGCTTCGTTGCTTGATTGAGAGCGCGAAGGCGAGGAAGCAGAGACTATACTGTTGCTTTGTGGATTTCCGCAAAGCCTTCGATATGGTCCCTCGAGAGAGACTACTACGGAGGCTCCAAGAGTTACATCTTCCCTCAGACATGCTATGGGCCATCCACGCTTTGTATGCACGAGTCACAGGCAGGGTACGCTGCCCCCGCGGTCTATCAGACAGCCTTGTTAGCACCATTGGTGTGAAACAAGGTTTCCCTCTCTCACCCACTCTCTTCGGTCTCTACATCGACGAGATCACGGAGTATATACAGCAAGCAGGAGGACGAGGAGGAGACCTCGGAGGTACTCCAGTACACATCCTATTATACGCTGATGACATTGTCCTGCTTTCAGAGTCACAGGAGGGGTTGCAGTCACACTTACAGGCGCTCGATACCTTTTGCATGGAGAGAGGACTCACAGTGAACCTTGGCGAGACCAAGGTCATGATCTTCCATACCTCCAGGACAGTACGCCATCGCGCCTCTTTCACAGCAGCTGGAGGACAGATAGAGGTAGTGGACTCCTACGTCTACCTAGGTATCACCTTCTCGGACAGCACAGGGTTATTCTCCATGGCACAGGCTGCGAGAGATAGATTGATGCGATGCTATGCGGCACTTGCAGGATTGGAGAGATGCTGCTTTCAAACACATTTTCAGGAGCCCCTGACTAAGGGGTGGCTCTTTGACACTCTAGTGACACCCGCATTGATGTACGCAGCAGCAGTATGGGCACCAGGGATCACAGAGGCGATGTGGACGCGGATTGAGAGGCCCCAGATCACCATGATCTCACGCTTACTGCGCAGCAAGCCCTCCGTTCCACATGACATTATACGAGCTGAGCTTGGCACACCACCGATGCTAGTGGAGGCCCTCTTCCAGTTGGTGACCTTTATTCTGAGAGTCAGAGAGCTTCCCACCAGCCGACTCACCAGGCTTGCATTTGAGAGCTCTAGACATTTGGCAAAGACAGGGCATGAGAGAGTATGGTATGCACAGACTTACTGATGGTTAGCAGACCATGGCATGAGCATTACAGATCTCCCCCCTTTTCAGTATGACCTCTCTTCCCCCCACATTACCCTCTCTCGTTCGGAGAGGAATAGGATCATCCATCAGGACCTACTACAGATACACGTCAGGGAGACATGGATAGCACCACAGGAGCCTCTTCCCACAAAGAGGCAACACTACAGAGAGCACTTCCTAACTGTGACAACGGATGGTTTCATTCAGAGACCACGATACATGGATACATATATGGCACTAGATGAGAGAGTGGCCATTGGGCAGCTCAGAGTATCATCACACCAGCTCGAGATTGAGATTGGGCGAGCCACACATACCCCGAGGGATGAGCGATTATGCAGGATATGTAGAGAGGAGGTGGAGGACGAGGAGCACTACACATGTAGATGCCAGGCATATGAGGACATCAGAGACCCCTACCCACAGCTCTTCAGGGGGCCTAGAGAGATCAGGGCTTTATTGGGGACAGAGGACCAGCGCCCTCTAGGTCGTTTCCTAGTAGAGCTCCAGCACCGCCGTGCATCACTCCTCCAGCAGCAGATGGAGATACACCTGGCTCCCCCCCCCCCTCAAACTTATATTACAGATTTTTTCAAACCCACATCCACTCGAGGACGCAGCTCGATGCGGGGTGTCACATTACACAGAGCAGAGGAGCTTAGACGACAGCGTCGACAACCGAGACCCCTTGTCCGGAGAGCTAGTCCACATCAGAGAGAGATTCAGGCGATTCACGCACGCCATGACATGGAGATACGGAGACGTCAGCAGCGCACCCCTATCGATTTGGACGTTCACAGCATTTTGAGGATCGCCATGATGCCGTACCCACCGATGCATTATATCCTACACCCACTCCAGGCACTTAGTGGGTTGTGATACCATCGAGCCTCCCCTCCCTATGCATATCATATTTGTATCTCACCCATTGAGCATATAGAGTGCATACCCATAGCACCCCACACCCTTGATGCCAGTTACTATCCACTCCTTTTATACCCATTTGCGGTACTCAGACTTTATTTTCGTTTTGGGATCACAGTGGATTGGATCACACTGATGTATATGTTTTGTCTCATACGCCGATTTTGGCCTCTAATTGACGTTAAAAAGTCTCTCTTTCTCTCTCTCTCTCTCTCTCTCTCTCTCTCTCTCTCTCTCTCTCTCTCTCTCTCTCTCTCTCTCTCTCTCTCTCTCTCTCTCTCTCTCTCTCTCTCTCTCTCTCTCTCTCTCTCTCTCTCTCTCTCTCTCTCTCTCTCTCTCTCTCTCTCTCTCTCTCTCTCTCTCTCTCTCTCTCTCTCTCGCGCGTCGATCCTCCGCCCGTCGACCTGCCCGCAGCTCCCGCGTCGGCTCTCTGCCCGCTCTGCGGCGCTAGGGTTTCCCCTGTCCTTCGGTCTGCAGCCTTCCGCGCTTGTCGGTTCGTCTGCAGCGGCGCCCGTCGGCCTCTTTCTGCAACTACCTCGCGCGCCCGTCCGTCCCCCTTAGTGGCACCCTTCGGCACTCCTCCACAGCAGCCCCCCATGCCCGTCACCGTCGCCTCCCATGGAAACCCTAACCTCCTCGAAACCCTAACCCTCGATCTCCATGTTTAACATTAAGCGAAACCCTAACTTAACCAAACCCTAACCTAAACCTCCACATACCCATGCAATCTCCTAAAAACCTAACCCGAACCCCAACCCTAACCCTAACCCTAACCCTAACCCGAACTCCAAAGCCCAACCCTAAAACTAGCCCTAATCCCAAACCCTAAGAAACCCCCCCACATCCCTCTCTCTCTCTCTCTCTCTCTCTCTCTCTCTCTCTCTCTCTCTCTCTCTCTCTCTCTCTCTCTCTCTCTCTCTCTCTCTCTCTCTCTCTCTCTCTCTCTCTCTCTCTCTCTCTCTCTCTCTCTCTCTCTCTCTCTCTCTCTCTCTCTCTCTCTCTCTCTCTCTCTCTCTCTCTCTCTCTCGCAGCTATGATGTATGCTGCGACAGTTTGGGCCCCAGGTCTCACAGTCACCCAGTGGAGTGCGATCGAGAGGCCACAGGTACGTATGATCTCGCGATTATTTCGTGGGAAACAGTCGGTGCCACATGACATCATCAGGGCAGAGCTAGCTGCACCACCCATGGCAGTAGAGGCACTATTCCAGACTATCTGCTTTATTCAGAGGATTAGGGACCTCCCTACAGATAGACTCACACACAGAGCTCTTGAGGCATCTATACAGATATCAGAGTTAGGATATGAGAGAGCTTGGTACACTCAGGTTAGAGTCTGGTTTGATAGTCATGGACTTGATATGGACAGATTGCCGCCTTTTCAGTATGACCCAGACTCACCTCACATCCACCTCTCTCGTCGTGAGAGGAATGTTGTGCTCAGACAGGATCTCTGGCAGCTCTACATTAGTCAGACATGGCACACACCACACATGGGATCGAGACTATCGCACTATCGAGACCAGTTCATAGACATACTAGCTGACGGTTTCATCCAGCGACCACGCTACATGGATACTCACATGCCTCATAGCTTGAGGGTAGCGATTGGACAGCTGAGAGTCTCATCACACCGACTCGAGATTGAGACGGGCAGAGCCGCAGACATTCCCAGAGAGGAGCGGATATGCAGAGTATGAAGAGTAGAGATGGAGGATGAGGAGCACTTTGTATGCAGATGTAGCGCATATGATGGCATCAGAGGCAGATACGAGACTCTGTTTGCAGGGCAGCCCACCCTCCGAGAGATCATGGACTCTAGAGACCAGCGACAGCTCGGGCGATTCTTACTAGAGATACAGAGTCACAGAGATTCCCTACTCCAGCCTACTGTAGCACTCCATACAGGAGGGAGACAGAGTCAGCTCACTGACTTCTTTATTCCACGACGTGCTGCAGCCCTCCCCCCCTCAGCCCACACACCGAGCGGGGTGACTCTTCAGCAGGCTCAGATATCTCGAGCTAGGAGACGACCCCGTGCTATAGGATATCGGGCCCCGAGACTTCACCGACACCAGATTGCGGAGATCCAGGCTTGTGACCATCGCGCCATGGAGGAGAGACGATCCCTGATGATGGCCGATCCCGTTGCAGCCATCAGGGTGGCCCTGACTCCACCTCCACCTATGTATCACATATTACATCCCACCCACTAGCACAGGATGGAGCTAGTTAGTCGTTTTAGTCGTTTTAGATGCATTCTCATGGTTGTTGTACTACCCTTTTGCATATAGACTATCATAGATATCGCACTCCATACACCCCCCACCACTTTCATGGGTATCCCCACATGCATACTACGGAGATCTATATCAGCTTAACCAGTTTCTTTTCAGCACTTTTATCTTTTCTGATTGACAGAAGATACACCCATGTACATCGATTTGTCTCATAGGCCGAGTTTCGGCCTCCTAATAGACGTAAAAACACTTTCTTTCTTTCTTTTCTCTCTCTCTCTCTCTCTCTCTCTCTCTCTCTCTCTCTCTCTCTCTCTCTCTCTCTCTCTCTCTCTCTCTCTCTCTCTCTCTCTCTCTCTCTCTCTCTACACTTTCTTTCTTTCTTTTCTCTCTCTCTCTCTCTCTCTCTCTCTCTCTCTCTCTCTCTCTCTCTCTCTCTCTCTCTCTCTCTCTCTCTCTCTCTCTCTCTCTCTCTCTCTCTCTCTCTCTCTCTCTCTCTCTCTCTCTCTCTCTCTCTCTCATATGGCTCCCAAGCTGGAGGAACAGTTGGCCACCTTAGAGCATGCCCTCCGAGAGTTGATAGGAAAACACAAGAAAGAAGGAGATTTTGCACTGAACGGGGTTACCCGTAGAGTTGTCGCCCTCGAAGCCAAGGTGGCAACCTTGGAGAAGGAAAACGAATCCCTTCTGGGAAGAGCTTCTCGCTACCCACAAACAGCACTCACGGGACCTGGAGGAGTTGCACACTGCGCTTACTGATATGAAAGCGAAACTGGACAGCATGCACGAGGGGGAGATCGCTCCACATCTAGAGGACATGACTATCAAGAAGGAGTGTATGGAGGTGGTGCAGAACGAGCTTGAGACTAAGAAAGATGGATGGGTCGAGGTTGTCAAAAAGAACCTTCGACAGGAGGCAAAGAAGAACAACCACCATGAGGAGATCCACATAGTGCATACCACCATTGAGGAGGAGCGGATGCGACAGGCCCGCAGGCTCAATGTTCGCGTCTCCGGCCTCACAGAGACAGACGGATCACCAGAGCAGGACGGGCGTCGCTTGTGCACATTACTTGGATACTGCGCGGATGAGCCTCTCCCTTTCACCAGAGTATGGAGAGCAGGACGGGACACCACACGGAGCAGAGCACTTATCCTTCAGTTCTCAGATGAGGCAAGGAGGAGAGACTTTCTCAGACGACGGGCGGTACTACGCACTACACCGGGCACCCCCATCTATTTGGATGACGACCTCACACGGATGCAGGTAGAGCACAGACGGGCATGCATGCCACGTGTCCTCCAGGCAAGACGAGAGGGACATCGTGCCCTCTACAGAGACGGTCGGATCATCATTGATGGACGGCCCATTGACTAGGGATTCGCGGCCTATGAGACAGCACACCAGGAGGTGCACATTGCAGTCTGGAACTGCAATGGATCTTTATGGACACATCCAGGGCGCCTCGAGGAGGTGACGGAGGGCAAAGACATTATCTTCTTGACAGAGACACACGAGAGCCCGGGGAGGAGCCTACCGAGGATTGAGGGCTATATGTGGGAGTCAGTTCACCGCCGCAAGATGAGACAGCACACCACACGGGGATCAGGAGGAGTAGCCGTGCTCTATAGACGGTCGTTACAGCACAGGGTACAGGTGGTAGCCAGAGACCCAGAGGCACGTTTCATGTGGATACGCTTGCAGCTATCAGAGGAGAGAGCAGCGTACTTCGCCGTATGCTATATTGCACCCATTGGTTCACGCTTCACACATTCCCCTGAGCAGCTATCAGGAGGGGAGGGACCAGACACCACATCGCCATATGACTGCCTCAGTGACACGATTATGGAGTATACCGGGATGCGTGAAGTCTTCCTTGTAGGAGACTTCAATGCCCGCACTCAAAGCCACCAGTGTGATATCTACGACTTTGACGACCATGAGATGCTTCGTACCATAGAGGACATGCCTACACTCAGAGCCTCAGCCGACACCGCCACACCCACCTTATATGGCCGACACTTACTCCAGATGGGAGCAGCACACCGTCTCGTTATATATAATGGGATGGAGAGCTGGCCCACCTCGCGCGGTCTCACCTGCATTCCACCCACGACACCACAGGGGGGCAGTGTGGTAGACTATGTTATCGGACCTCCGGAGGCGACACATCTGATCACCTCATTCACTATCCCACCCTTACCGATTGGAGCTGATCACGCATATCTTGCCCTATCCATTCGCGGCTCACCATGCATACCCAACCCCGTCACCATACAGCCACGAGCCCGTACCACCATTCACTTTAGACATGAGTTAGCACATATCTATAGCTCCCATGTTCGAGAGCGCATCTACTCCCTTGATCCCTCTGCCTCCTTGGACACCCTCACCACCCACTTCTCCTCGATCCTCCATACATCCGCTACTCTCAGCTTCCCATACACCACCCACAGCACTGCACATCCGACACGGCTGCGGCATACACCCCAGAATAGATGGTACGATGAGGAGTGTAGGCGACTATACCGACATCTCAGAGCACAAAGTATCTTGGGATCCATCACAGAGAGGGACGCACGACGACAGATGCGAGCCCTCACACGCCGGAAGCGGCGAGCTTTCGAGGAGCGACAGGAGGCAGAGTTGATCGACCTTCTCATGAGTAGGGATTGTGCCACCGCGTGGAGGGCACTACGTGAGCCACGTCCACCTACACCCATAGCAGATCCTTCGACTTGGCACACCTACGCCCAGAGGTTATATGACGTCCCAGGACAGCCACCATTACCGATTCCTTCCACACTGCGTCCGGTGATATCCACCCTCTTCACAGCAGGCATGGTACGACAGGCCATCCATAGGCTACAGCATGGCCGTTCTGCAGACCACACGGGGCTACATGGAGAGCACTTTATATACGCAACAGATGTAGTTTCCCACTTGATCGCCCATCTCTTCAACCGTGCTTTGGTTGAGGGATTACCCGACTCATGGACTATGCATACCATTACGCCTATCCATAAGTCCGGCGATATGATGGACCAAGGGAACTACAGGACTATTATGATAGGCCATATCCTGGCCAAGATCTATGGGGCAGTACTAGAGGCAGAGCTCAGTACACACACTGAGGCAACGGGGATCAGAGCACCCGGCCAGGCAGGCTTCCGCCGCACTTTCTCCACCATCGACCACATCTTCGTGCTTCGTTGCTTGATTGAGAGCGCGAAGGCGAGGAAGCAGAGACTATACTGTTGCTTTGTGGATTTCCGCAAAGCCTTCGACATGGTCCCTCGAGAGAGACTACTACGGAGGCTCCAGGAGTTACAGCTTCCATCAGACATGCTATGGGCCATCCACGCTTTGTATGCACGAGTCACAGGCAGGGTACGCTGCCCCGGCGGTCTATCAGACAGCCTTGTTAGCACCATTGGTGTGAAACAAGGTTGCCCTCTCTCACCCACTCTCTTCGGTCTCTACATCGACGAGATCACGGAGTATATACAGCGAGCAGGAGGGCGAGAGGAGACCTCGGAGGTACGCCAGTACATATCCTATTATATGCTGATGACATTGTCATGCTCTCAGAGTCACAGGAGGGGTTGCAGTCACATTTACAGGCTCTCGATACCTTTTGCATGGAGAGAGGACTCACAGTGAACCTTGGCAAGACCAAGGTCATGATCTTCCATACCTCCAGGACAGTACGCCATCGCGCCTCTTTCACAGCAGCTGGAGGACAGATAGAGGTAGTGGACTCCTACGTCTACCTAGGTATCACCTTCTCGGGAAGCACAGGGGTATTCTCCATGGCACAGGCTGCGAGAGATAGATTGACGCGAGGTTATGCAGCACTTGCAGGATTGGAGAGACGCTGCTTTCAGACACATTTTCAGGAGCCCCGGACTAAGGGGTGGCTCTTTGACACTCTAGTGACACCCGCATTGATGTACGCAGCAGCAGTATGGGCACCAGGGATCACAGAGGCGATGTGGACGCAGATTGAGAGGCCCCAAATCACCATGATATCACGCTTGCTGCGCAGCAAGCCCTCCGTTCCACATGACATTATACGAGCTGAGCTTGGCACACCACCGATGCTAGTGGAGGCCCTCTTCCAGTTGGTGAGCTTTATTCTGAGAGTCAGAGAGCTCCCCACTAGCCAACTCACCAAGCTTGCATTTGAGAGCTCTAGACATTTGGCAGAGACAGGGCATGAGAGAGTATGGTATGCAAAGACTTACCGATGGTTAGCAGACCATGGCATGAGCATTACGGATCTCCCCCCTTTTCAGTATGACCTCTCTTCCCCCCACATTACCCTCTCTCGTTCGGAGAGGAATAGGATCATCTGTCAGGACCAAGGTTGTTAGCAACGTTTTCGCAACGTCCAAGGCAACGTGTTGCTAACGCGTTAGCAACATCGCAACGTTTGGACCTGGACGTTGCGAAAACGTTGCGAACCATTTCTTTTTTTTTTTTCAAAATTTTTTGCAAATATAGTAACATAGATGTATATTATAGTATATCCATATATAATATGTATTATATAGTATGTATTATGTTAATTTATGTAATATGTATTGAATATTTAATATTTATGATTCATTCCAAATTCTCGAATCCTTGACACCTGTTCAATGAAGTGATGGAAGATGCACAATGCACATTGCACATGTATGATGTCAGAATTTACAACTAATCATTATCATGACTCAATGACTCATTCTAAAATTCAAATTCACAATGCACATTCAAGCAACTCATATGACAATGGACATAAATGATGAGTCCAGACAAATACTATTATATACAACTTACAAGTAACATTGAAATTTAAAACAAACTTCAAAGAATTATAATTTATGACAAAAACATGTGAAAAAGTCAACCTCATCTCAAAATTATGACACTGGTGACTATCATGACTCATAACTCATATGTGATATGATATATCAGAATCCAATCATCAATGTCCATAATACATATACATCAATGATCATACCAAACTCCAGTAACCATCATCCATGTCACATCATACATGATATCACTAAGTAGTCAAACAATAAACTGCAATGTCAATAATACAATGATCAATCAATATCAAGTAAATCATAAGTCATAATATCATAATACATATGACATGTCACATGAGCAGTCATCAATCCTCAAAATCCTCTGAGTCACTATCATCATCATCACTATCATCATCATCATCATCATCATGTGGTGCTCGACTAATAGATGCCTCCATCCTACTAGTAGATGGACCTGGTACACTGTGTGCTCTATGACTAGAACGAGTCCGAGATGCCCTCGTATCATGCTGTGGCACTGTCAACTCCTGATAGAGCATGTCATATAGATCAAGGTCCTCTGCCGGAATGCTAGGTATATCATGGACCCTCTCTATATCAAGCTCATCAACGTTCACCTGCCGCACCTATGTCAATGTCTATGGAAGACTCATAAGCTTGAGATGCTTGAGTTTGGGGATCACAAGAACCATGTGAACCGCTTGCAAATGATCTAGCTTGTGATTGGGCTCCACTCCTTCTACCTTGGGCTTTTTGAGCTACCCATGCCATTAGCTCTACCTTTATAGCTTCGGGCATAGGCTCTTTGCAAGGTGCAACTCCTATGCCACTAAGTCTTCCAAGGTGTGCCTTGATCCTATCAGCTCCACCGGCTCCACTATAGCCACAAAGCTTGCAAGTCCATCTCTCACTACCCCCGGAGCCCATCTTTCCTTGGCTTGTCACATATTCCCAACATGCTTGTTTTGCTTTAGGCATGGTGATGGGAGAGGCTTAAAGCTTGGAGAGGATAAGAAGCAATAGATAGGGGGGTGTGTGAGGATGTGTGTAATAAAAGTACCTTCTTGCCTTTGTTTTGCTCTCTTCCACAGCCGACAGTTGCAGGATTCGCTCTCGGGTGCACAGATGAAAATGCCTCAATGAGGCCGTTTCGGCGAAACGGCCTCATTTGAGGCAAATTTTTTTGTGTTTGTTCGCAACGCGTTGCGAACGTCGCAACGTTGCGACATTGCGTTGCGAACGTTGCGAACGCATCGCAACGCGTTGCGATGCAACACTGGTCAGGACCTACTACACATACACGTCAGGGAGACATGGATAGCACCACGGGGACCTCTTCCCACAAAGAGGCAACACTACAGAGAGCACTTCCTGACTGTGACAGCGGATGGTTTCATTCAGAGACCACGATACATGGATAAATATATGGCACCAGCTGAGAGAGTGGCCATTGGGCAGCTCAGAGTATCATCACACCAGCTCGAGATTGAGATTGGGCGAGCCACACATACCCCCAGGGATGAGCGATTATGCAGGATATGTAGAGAGGAGGTGGAGGACGAGGAGCACTACACATGTAGATGCCAGGCATATGAGGACATCAGAGACCGCTACCCACAGCTCTTCAGGGGGCCTAGAGAGATCAGGGCTTTATTGGGGACAGAGGACCAACGCCCTCTAGGTCGTTTCCTAGTAGAGCTCCAACACCGTCGCGCATCACTCCTCCAGCAGCAGATGGAGATACACCTGACCCCCCCTCCCCCCTCAGACTTATATTACAGATTTTTTCAGACCCACATACACTCGAGGGCCCAGCTCGATGCGGGGTGTCACATTACACAGAGCAGAGGAGCTTAGACGACAGCGTCGACGACCGAGACCCCTTGTCCGGAGAGCTCGTCCACATCAGAGAGAGATTCAGGCGATTCACGCACGCCATGACATGGAGATACAGAGACGTCAGCAGCGCACCCCTATCGATTTGGACGCCCAGAGCATTTTGAGGATCGCCATGATGCCTTACCCACCGATGCATTATATCCTACACCCACTCCAGGCATTTAGGGGGTTGTGATACCATCGAGCCTCCCCTCCCTATGCATATCATATTTGTATCTCACCCATTGAGCATATAGAGTGCATACCCATAGCACCCCACACCCTTGATACCAGCTACTATCCCTCCTTTTATACCCGTTTGCAGTACTCACACTTTATTTTCGTTTTGGATCACAGTGGATTGGATCATACTGATGTATATGTTTTGTCTCATAGGCCGATTTTGGCCTCTAATAGACGTTAAAAAGTCTTTCTTTCTCTCTCTCTCTCTCTCTCTCTCTCTCTCTCTCTCTCTCTCTCTCTCTCTCTCTCTCTCTCTCTCTCTCTCTCTCTCTCTCTCTCTCTCTCTCTCTCTCTCTCTCTCTCTCTCTCTCTCTCTCTCTCTCTCTCTCTCTCTCTCTCTCTCTCGTTATATATAACGGGATGAATCGTTGGCCAGGTTCGGGCAGACTTACTTGCTTCCCCCACGGGGGAGGTGAGAGCACAATCGACTACATTTTAGGTACCACCTCTGGAGCTTCACTCATCCCCTCACTTAGTATTGGACAACGCCCACTTGGTGCTGACCATACATTTATCACATTCACACTTTCATCTCCTATTCCATTAGACCCTCCCTCACCCACTCAGACACACACCACGATACACTTCACACACGAGCTCTCACACGTTTATGTACACCATTTACACATCCGCCTACTCTCCCTCGATCTACTCTCAACCTTGGACACACTTACATCACAGTTCACCACCATCCTACAGGACTCAGCTCTCTGCAGCTTCCCACACCGCACACATATACATCCTCCACGCACAGGTTCCATGCCCCAGAACCGCTGGTATAATGCACATTGTCGTGAGCTACGGAAACACCTATGGATTTTAGAGCAAAGAGGGGATATTACACACACAGAGGCACAGCGTCGCATGCAGAGCCTTACTCGTCGCAAACGGCGAGATTGGGAGGAGAGATAGTACTGGGATATTTATCATTTGCTCATGAGTCTAGACAATGCAGTGGCATGGAGACATTTGAGAGCGAGGAGACATCAGACAACCATCCGAGACCCGAGCACTTCGCACAGCTATGCACGGAGCCTATACGAGATACCAGACCAGCCCCCCATCCCCAGACCACAGAGCTCACGTCCTACTACCTCTGACTTCTTCACACACCACTATGGTGGGACGCGCTATTGCCCGTCTACAGCATCGCAGGGCCCATAACCATTTCGGGTTACAGGCAGAGCACCTCATCTACGGAGGCACGATCCTTGCACCGCTCATTGCCCACCTCTTCAACCGTGCATTCGTTGAAGGGTTCCCTAACACATGGATTAGCACACCATAGTGCCCATTCATAAGTCAGGAGATACTATGGATCCAGCTACATACCGGATGATCATGATTGGCCCTATAATGGCCAAGTTATATGGAGCGGTACTAGAGACAGAGTTGAGTACTCTCGCTGAGAGGAAGGGCATCAGGGCTCCAAGACAGGTAGGTTTCAGACATGATTACTCTACCATTGACCATATCTTCACTGTGAGATGCCTGATCGACCAGGCAAGGGTGAGGAAGAGGAGATTGTTTTGTTTCTTTGTGAACTTCCGCAAAGCATTTGACACTGTTCCTAGGGCACGTCTCTTCAGAAGACTACTTGATATCAGAGCTCTAGAGGAGATGATATGGGGGATCTACGCCTTATATGAGAGAGTATCTGGTAGAGTGAGATGTCCGGGGGGCTTATCTCATCCACTTGCTAGCACTATCGTGGTGAAGCAAGGATGCCCTCTTTCACCCACCCTCTTTGGTCTCTACATTGATGAGATAGTGGACTACATACAGAAGCAAGGGGGTGATGGCATTGAGGTACGCGGGTCCACTATCCATATTCTTTTATACGCTGATGATATTGTACTTGTTTCACGGTCTACAGAAGGTCTACAGCATCATCTACGTGGCCTAGATGACTTTTGCACACATAGAGGGTTATCTGTGAACCTTGGTAAAACCAAGGTCATGATCTTTCATAATCAGCACAGGTACGCAGACATAGTTTGTTCACAGCAGCAGGTGGACCGATTGAGGTGGTCGGATCATATGTTTACTTGGGAGTGACATTTACGGCAGCATCAAGGGTCTTGTCTATGTCTCAGGCAGCCCGTGACCGCATCACACGTGGGTATGCAGCATTAGCTTTGATGGAGAGACAGTGCCACCAGGCATATTTTCAAGAGCTCCGCCCAAAGGGGTGGCTCTTCGACACTTCGGTTACACCAGCGCTCATGTATGGGGCAGCCATATGGGGACCAGGATTAGCTACATCAGTATGGACAGCATTAGAGAGGCCACAGATCCTCATGATTACCAGACTTATCCACATCAAGCCTTCAGTACCACATGATATCATTAGAGCAAAGCTCGCTACACCACCGATGCTATTTGAGGCACTATTCCAGACAGTATGCCTATTACACAGACTCCGGAGCATGGATATAGAGCGCATTGCTTATCGTGCTTTCCAAGCATCACGTGATATGGCATTAGCAGCTGACACCTCCTCATGGTATGCACAGACACGAGACTGGCTGACCCACCATGGCTTTGACATAGACACGCTACCACCACTACAGTACGACTCACATGCACCCACCTACTCGCTCTCTCATCAAGAGAGGAATAGGGTCATTCGTCAGGAGATATGGCATACATACATACGGAGGACATGGGTGAGCCCTAGGGATACATTGCCACTGAAAATGTTCTATTACCGTGAGCATTTTCTACATATATCGGACGAGGGCTTCATCGAGATTCCGAGATACATGCAGACATACCTACCCCACCACCTCCGAGTCGTCATTGGGCAGCTCAGGGTTTGATCACATCAGCTCGAGATTGAGAGGGATCGGTCCAGGGGAGTCCCCCGTGAGGAGAGGTGGTGCCCAATATGCGAGACAGAGGTAGACAGTGAGGAGCATTTTGTTATCAGATGCCCAGCATACTTAGACCTACGAGCACAGTTCCAGATAGAGGAGTCACTCCAGTTGTGCATGACTATGGGAGACCAGCAACGCTTGGGACACGTTCTCACAGCAGCATACGAGAGGCGAGAGTGGTCACTACAGCCCACACATCAGCCACGGGTGAGTACCCAGCAGACCATTACCCAGTTCTTTCAGCGAGCTCAGCTACATAAGAGAGGTCCATCCATAGGGCTCACGCTCCACCAGGCAGCAGCACATAGCACGGGGACGACCACGCATGGGCGGATATTGTCGACCACGACTATATCAGGAGGATATCTCACACATCAGGACAGCCTACGACCACATGATGGAGCATAGGCATACCACCACCCCCTGGGTTGTCTTCCTTCAGAATGTGCTCAAACCACCACCGATGTACCACATACTACACCCACCTCCACCCATCACCAGTAGCTAGGGTGTTTTAATCACATTATGGATCCCCCATGTATTAGGTGGCCACTATCTGCAGAGTCAGAGCCAAGTCTCCCCAGACTTTTCCACCCCTATATTGCTTTGTGTAGCGATATACTTTTTATTTCATTTCATCTTCTACATAGGGTTACTACACTTGTACATGGTTTTTGTCTCATAGGCCAAATTTGGCCTCAAGAAAACGTTAATATGACTCTCTCTCTCTCTCTCTCTCTCTCTCTCTCTCTCTCTCTCTCTCTCTCTCTCTCTCTCTCTCTCTCTCTCTCTCTCTCTCTCTCTCTCTCTCTCTCTCTCTCTCTCTCTCTCTCTCTCTCTCTCTCTCTCTCTCTCTCTCTCTCTCTCTCTCTCTCTCTCTCTCTCTCTCTCTCTCTCTCTCTCTCTCTCTCTCTCTCTCTCTCTCTCTCTCTCTCTCACTCTCTCTCTCTCTCCCCCCCCCCCCGCCTTGCGCGCTGCTGCCCTGCCCCCGCCCTGCCCGCTGCTTCCCCGCCCCGCGCTGCCCGCTACTGCCCCGCCTTCCCTCCATGCTCGCTGCCCCTCGCCTCCCTCCCAGCCCCCTGCGCCTGCCACCTGCGTGCTGCGCCCGCCACCAGCCCTGCCCGCCCCGACTGTGCTGCCCGGAACCCCCCGCCTTCTCTGCCGCTGCCGCTGCTAGGGTTTCGTAAAGATGAAGAGCCTGAAAACACTTCTTGAAACGTTTTTTGCTCTCAAAACCCTAACCTAAAAACTTAGCAGAAACCAACCTTAATCCTAAATATCGAAATCTAACCCTAAGTGTAAACCCTAACTCCAAAACCTAAAACCATACCCAAATGCCTAATCTAATCTCTCAAACTACCCTTAACCCAAAACCCCTTAAATCTCAACCTTAACCCTAACCCTAATCCGAGCCCTGACCCTAATCTGAGCCCTAACCCTAACCCTAATCCCAATCCTCTCTCTCTCTCTCTCTCTCTCTCTCTCTCTCTCTCTCTCTCTCTCTCTCTCTCTCTCTCTCTCTCTCTCTCTCTCTCTCTCTCTCTCTCTCTCTCTCTCTCTCTCTCTCTCTCTCTCTCTCTCTCTCTCTCTCTCTCTCTCTCTCTCTCTCTCTCTCTCTCTCTCTCTCTCTCTCTCTCTCTCTCTCTCTCTCTCTCTCTCTCTCTCTCTCGGGCTAGAGATCCAGATGAGATCAGCACCAGCAGAGTATCGGCAGATATGGGTCAGGACACCACCGGCTATGGCAGACATCTACTCGAGCTAGGCAGCCGACATCATCTCGTTATATATAACGGGATGAATTGTTGGCCAGGTTTGCGCGGATTTACTTGCTTCCCTCACGGAGGAGGTGAGAGCATAGTCGACTACATTTTGGGTACCACCTCTGGGGCTTCACTCATCCCCTCACTTAGTATTGGACGACGTCCACTTGGTGCTGACCATACATTTATCACACTCACACTCTTATCTCCGATTGCATTAGACCCTCCCCCACCCACCATAGTGCCCAGCACGGTTGGAAACGGTCGGTTCGGACCGGTCGGAAACGGAGTTTCGGAGTTTCCAAAAATTTGGAAACGGCAAGAAACGGGAAACGGGGAAACGTGTATATATATATATATATATATATATATATATATATATATATATATATATATATATATATATATATATATATATATATATATATATATATATATATATATAGATAGATAGATAGAGAGAGAGAGACACACACACACATTGTGCTAAGTGTACACACTCATGGATAGTACATACATGCATTCAACATTCATACACACGTCACACACATATTACATACATGATACTACACATAATATGCACACATACTTTACACAATACATACATACACACACATAATGTACATACATAGTACACACATATATTACATACATACTACACACATAATGTACATACATAGTACATACTACACACAATACATACACTATTGCACACACATACTATAAATACATAGTACATACTGCACATGTCACACACCATACATATTACATATATAGTACATACACACACATAATGTGTATACATATTACACACACATATTAGATGCTTACTACACACATAATGTATATCATGGGCAACAACTTCCAAGTTAGTAGTTATCTAATACCAAGTTCTAACTTGAAGGTAGACCATCGTGGGCTTGAAGATAGTGGGACTCCTCTCTCTCTCTCTCTATCTATAGCTGGAGCCTTTAAGAACACTTTGAATAAGGCTTTGAATGAACCATTCTATAAAAAAAAAAAAAAAAAAAAAAAAAAAAAATCCAGAAACGCCGTTTCCGGGCCGGGCCGTTTCCCAGAAACGGCCGTTCCGTTTCGGGGGCCCAGAAACGGCGTTTCTGGGTACTATGCCACCCACTAAAACACATACCACGATACACTTCACACACGAGCTCTCACACGTTTATGCACACCATTTACACACCCGCCTACTCTCTCTCGATCCACTCTCACCTTTGGACACACAAATCACCACCATCCTACAGGACTCAGCTCTCTGCAGCTTCCCACACCGCACACATATGCACCCTCCACGCACAGGATCCATGCCCCAGAACCGCTGGTATGATGCAGATTGCCGTGAGTTGCGGAAGCACCTACGGATTTTAGAGCATAGGGGAGATATTACACACACACACGCACAACGTCGCATGCAGAGCCTTACTCACCGCAAATGGAGAGATTGGGAGGAGAGACAGTATTGGGATATTTACCATCTGCTCATGAGTCGAGACAGTGGAGTGGCATGGCGACATTTGAGAGAGAGGAGACAGCAGACACCTATCCGAGACCCGAGCACTTGGCATAGCTATGCACGGAGTCTATACGAGATCCCGGACCAGCCCCCATTCCCAGACCGCAGAGCTCACCTCCTACTACCTCAGACTCTCGCATTTCGGTTTACAGGCAAAGCACCTCATCTATGGAGGCACGACTCTCGCACCGCTCATTGCCCACCTCTTCAACCGTGCATTGGTTGAAGGGTTCCCGGACTCATGGACTGAACAAGACAGAAGCTCTCAAAGAAGAACTCACCAAATCCTTGACCGAGAGCATGGAAAACAAATTAGAAGCTACCAAAGAAGGGTGGATCGACATAGTGAAGAAGAACATCAAAAAAGAAGCCAAAGAGAAAGCACAAAAGGAAGAAGCCCTCATCGTGCACACCACTATTGAGGAAGAAAAGATGAGACATGCCCGCCGTCTCAATGTACGCATCACGGGCCTTGAAGAAAAAGAAGGCTCTACCCCCGAGTCCGATGGGAAGACACTATGCAAGATACTCGGCTACAAAGAGGAGTCCCCCCCATTCATCAAGTCTTGGAGAACGGGACGAGACCCCACGAAGAAGAGAGCTCTCATTCTACACTTCCCTTCCCAAGATATAAGATCTACTTTCCTACGCAATAGGGTGATTTTGAGAGCACTTGATGGCCCCCCCATCTACCTTGACGATGATCTCACACCCATGCAGGTAGCACACCGTCGTGCATGCATGCCGAGAGTACATCAAGCTCGCAAAGAAGGAAAGAAGGCTTCATACAGAGATGGTCGTGTCATCATTGATGGCAAGGCCATCCCATAGGGATTCGCGGCCTGTGAGACACTCGAGGAGATACACCTTGCAGTTTGGAACTGCAATGGAGATCTATGGACACACCCAGAGAGATTGGAAGAGGTGCGCAAAGGCAAAGACATCATTATGCTCACAGAGACACATGAGAGCCCGGACCGGGGCCTACCTCGAGTCCACGGTTTTCAGTGGGAGTCCACATACAGAGAGTGTACACGTCAGCACACCACCCGAGGATCAGGAGGAGTAGCCATACTCTTTAGAGATGGACTTCAGAGCAGGATACAGATAGTAGCACGTGATTCACAGGCCAGGTATCTTTGGATTCGACTCAAGCTCTCGCAGGAGCGGATCATCTTCATAGCATTATGCTACTTTGCTCCTTCTAGCTCGCGTTTCGCTATCATAGATCGAGAGGAGGACTCACCATACACTTGCTTGTCAGAAGAGATTACAGAGTACTCTGCATTAGGGGAAGTCTTCCTTATGGGAGACTTCAATGCAAGGACAGGCAATGATCAGTGTGAGATCTTTGACCCAGAAGACCCGGAGATACTACATACCATAGAGGATGAGTCTACAGCTCGAGCTTCAGCTGACCCTACACACACTCACTATGGCACTCACCTACTCAGACTAGGCTCTCGACATAATCTCGTTATCTATAACGGGATGACTCAGTGGCCTACCTCAGGAGGATTGACATGCATACCACACTCAGTCACATATGGCGGGGGAAGTACAGTAGATTACGTCATGGGGTCCAGAGAGGCCATCCACCTACTTACCTCATTCACCATCCCACCCATACCCATTGGGGCCGATCACACATACCTCGCACTCTCCCTGAAGGGAGACACCCCTACACGCATACCCGCAGCACGCATCCCACACACCACCATCCACTTCACACACGAGCTAGCTCACATATATGCGGCTCGAGTCGAGCAGGGTCTTCTCTTACTTCATCCTGACACTCCACTATCCCTACTCACCTCTCAGATAGCATCAGTTCTTCAGACATCAGCCATCAGCTCCTTCCCACACACCATCCATTCTCGTCACACACCTCCTCCCGGGACTATGCCACAACATCGTTGGTATGATGAGGATTGCAGAGATCTTTACCGCCGACTACGAGCTCAGCAAGCATTGGGAGAGATCACAGAGAGAGAGGCCAAGGGACAGATGAAGACTCTCACACGTCGAAAGAGGCGAGCCTTTGAGGAGGCACAGGAGCTTGAGCTATACCATCTCTTTATGAGTATGGACAGTGCTGCAGCATGGCGCAGCCTACGAGAGCCACGCCCGACCACACCTATTGGAGACCCACACACATGGCATGATTATGCTCAGAGGTTATATGAGGTACCTAGGCAGCCTCCCATTCCCCAGCCACTTGAGCCTCGCCCTACTAGTTCTTCTCTCTTCACAGCAAAGATGGTTGAGAGGGCCATACGACGACTTCGACATGGACCTTCGACAGACCACGCAGGATTGCAGAGCGAGCATCTCATATATGCAGCCTCCACTATAGCCCCGTTGATTGCACATGTCTTCAACCGGGCTATAGGAGAGGGCTTCCCAGAGGAGTGGACTAGGCACACCATTGTGCCTATCCACAAATCTGGCGACACCCTGGATCCAGGGAACTACAGGACCATCATGATTGGCCACACCTTGGCCAAACTATACGGTGCCATACTTGAGGCAGAGCTCAGTTCATATGCAGAGACTGAGGGGCTACAAGCACGAGGCCAGGCAGGTTTTCGACGAGCTTTCTCTACTATTGATCACATCTTCATTCTGCGCTGCCTCATTGATGGGGCAAGGGTGCGGAAGAAGAGGCTATATTGCTGCTTTGTGGACTTCCGCAAAGCTTTTGATACAGTGCCGCGAGAGAGGCTCTTCCAACGCCTCCAGAGCTTGGGAGTACCATCAGGGATGATTTGGGCCATCTATGCACTCTATGAGCAGGTGACTGGGAGGGTACGGTGTCCAGGAGGTATGTCTGAGGCCATTGCTAGCACCATCGGTGTTAAGCAAGGCTGCCCACTCTCTCCCACTCTATTTGGTCTCTACATTGACGAGATTGAGGACTACATTCTCCGAGCTGGAGGAGAGGGTGCAGACCTCGCAGGTACACATGTCCACATTTTATTATATGCCGATGACATTGTCTTGATTTCAGAGTCACCCGAGGGATTACAGCGCCACCTTGAGGCCCTGGATGAGTTTTGTACACAGAGGGGCTTGACAGTAAACCTTGGCAAGACCAAGGTCATGATCTTCCACACGTCCCCCATGGTGAGGAATGGAGCAGGATTCAGAGCTGGTGGTGGACAGATTGAGGTGGTCACTTCCTATGTCTATCTCGGAGTCACATTCACGAGCTTGCCTGGCCCCTTCAGCATGAGACAGGCAGCCACCGATAGACTCACACGCGGATATGCAGCTTTAGCCATGTTAGAGCGGAGATGTCACCAAGCACACTTCCAGGAGCCCCGCACGAAGGGCTGGCTATTTGACACACTGGTCAGACCAGCTATGATGTATGCTGCGACGGTTTGGGCCCCAGGTCTCACAGTCACCCAGTGGAGTGCGATCGAGAGGCCACAGGTACGTATGATCTCGCGATTATTTCGTGGGAAACAGTCGGTGCCACATGACATCATCAGGGCAGAGCTAGCTGCATCACCCATGGCAGTAGAGGCACTATTCCAGACTATCTGCTTTATTCAGAGGATTAGGGACCTCCCTACAGATAGACTCACACACAGAGCTCTTGAGGCATCTATACAGATATCAGAGTTAGGATATGAGAGAGCTTGGTACACTCAGGTTAGAGTCTGGTTTGATAGTCATGGACTTGATATGGACAGATTGCCGCCTTTTCAGTATGACCCAGACTCACCTCACATCCACCTCTCTCGTCGTGAGAGGAATGTTGTGCTCAGACAGGATCTCTGGCAGCTCTACATTAGTCAGACATGGCACACACCACACATGGGATCGAGACTATCGCACTATCGAGACCAGTTCATAGACATACTAGCTGACGGTTTCATCCAGCGACCACGCTACATGGATACTCACATGCCTCATAGCTTGAGGGTAGCGATTGGCCAGCTGAGAGTCTCATCACACCGACTCGAGATTGAGACGGGCAGAGCCGCAGACATTCCCAGAGAGGAGCGGATATGCAGAGTATGCAGAGTAGAGATGGAGGATGAGGAGCACTTTGTATGCAGATGTAGCGCATATGATGGCATCAGAGGCAGATACGAGACTCTGTTTGCAGGGCAGCCCACCCTCCGAGAGATCATGGACTCTAGAGACCAGCGACAGCTCGGGCGATTCTTACTAGAGATACAGAGTCACAGAGATTCCCTACTCCAGCCTACTGTAGCACTCCATACAGGAGGGAGACAGAGTCAGCTCACTGACTTCTTTATTCCACGACGTGCTGCAGCCCTCCCCCCCTCAGCCCACATACCGAGCGGGGTGACTCTTCAGCAGGCTCAGATATCTCGAGCTAGGAGACGACCCCGTGCTATAGGATATCGGGCCCCGAGACTTCACCGACACCAGATTGCAGAGATCCAGGCTTGTGACCATCGCGCCATGGAGGAGAGACGATCCCAGATGATGGCCGATCCCGTTGCAGCCATCAGGGTGGCCCTGACTCCACCTCCACCTATGTATCACATATTACATCCCACCCACTAGCAGAGGATGGAGCTAGTTAGTCGTTTTAGATGCATTCTCATGGTTGTTGTACTAGCCTTTTGCATATAGACTATCATAGATATCGCACTCCATACACCCCCCACCACTTTCATGGGTATCCCCACATGCATACTACGGAGATCTATATCAGCTTAACCAGTTTCTTTTCAGCACTTTTATCTTTTCTGATTGACAGAAGATACACCCATGTACATCGATTTGTCTCATAGGCCGAGTTCGGCCTCCTAATAGACGTAAAACACTTTTCTTTCTTCTTTCTTTCTTTCTCTCTCTCTCTCTCTCTCTCTCTCTCTCTCTCTCTCTCTCTCTCTCTCTCTCTCTCTCTCTCTCTCTCTTTCTCTCTCTCTCTAGTCGAAACCCTAAACCTAATCTCTGAAATGGCTCCCATGGACCGAAGGGAAGTGGATGAACTTATCGCTGAAGCCCTCAAAGAGGCCAAAAAGAAAGCAGACTGCAACCTCAATATGGAGATACGAAAAATGATGGAAAAGTTCAGAGGACTCCAAGAACAAGTAATGGATAAAGTCAAAGGACTCGAAGAACAAGTAAAAACTCTCACAGAAGAACGAGACAATTGGAGAACAGCCTATGCGCACCTGAAAGAAGAGGGGGAGATCTCCAATGTGGAGACACTCAAAGAAGAAATAAAGAAGGAAATCAAAACCGAGGTAGAATCCACTCGAGAGGCGTGGGTGGAAGTAGTACATAAAAGGGTTAAGAAGGAAGTTAGGGAAGATGTGCAGAAAGAAGAGCTCACACGAGTCCAAGGGACACTTGAGGAGGAGAGGCTTCGACACACTCAAAGACTACACATTCGGATTACGGGCCTACCCCAAGGAACATCACCGGAGGCAGACGCCACTGACATTTGCCGTCGGTTTGGATACGAGAGCATGCCCTTCATAGGCGCTTGAAGGGTTGGGCGGGATACATCGCGTTCGCGAGCACTCATCCTTAAGATGAGCTCCGATGAGGAACGGACCGCCTTTTCTAGACGTCGATCAGTACTGCGTGGACTACCCGACCGCGCCCTCTACATGGACGAGGATCTCACGCGGATGCAGGTGGCACACCGACGCACTTGCATGCCACAGGTACTCCAGGCACGACGAGAGGGGAGGAAGGCCTTTTACCGTGCTCGTAAGGTCTTCATAGATGGACTCCCTATCAAATAGGGCCACACGGCCTATGAGACATCACCACACCAGGAGACACCACTCAGAGGGGCACTGTAGAACTGCAACAAGGCACTCTGGACACGACCAGATAGACTCGAGGAGATCCTCACATCACATGACTTTGCATGCATCACAGAGACACACGAGAGCCCAGAGAGAGGTCTACCACGCATTGCAGGTTTTCATTGGGAATCTGCATTCCGGACCACGACGAGACAGAGTACAGTGCGAGGGTCGGGAAGGGTGGCCATCGTATTTACTATTTAGACAGGAGATACAGAGTCGAATCCATATTATAGGAAGAGATGAGGAGGCACGATATATGTGGGTTCGCATGGAGATAGCATAGGGGAGCTCGATTTACATTGCTATATGCTACGCAGGAGAGGATCTTGGGGGACCAATCCGAGACAGAGACTCACCATACACAGCACTTTCAGATGAAATACTACATTACAGCACACTAGGTGAAGTCTTCCTTATGGGGGATTTCAATGGACGCACTCAGTCACATTAGTGCGATGCATACGATATGGATCACCCACATCTCATGAGGGCCAGAGACCCAGAGGAGATTAGTACCAGTAGAGTATCGGCAGATATGGGTAAGGACACCACAGGGTATGGCAGACATCTGCTTGAGCTAGGCAACCGACATTAGCTCGTTATATATAACGGGATGCATCCTTGGCCAGGTTCGGGCGGACTTGCTTGCTTCCCTCACGGAGGAGGTGAGAGCAAAGTCGACAACATTTTGGGTACCACCTCTGGAGCTTCACTCATCACCTCACTTACTATTGGACGACGCCCACTTGGTGTTGACCATACATTTATCACATTCACACTCTCATCTCCTATTCCATTAGACCCTCCCTCACCCACTGAGACACATATCACGATTCACTTCACACACGAGCTCTCACACGTTTATGCACACCATTTACACACCCGCCTACTCTCCCTCGATCCACTCTCACCCTTGAACACACTTACATCATAGTTCACCACCATCCTACACGACTCAGCTCTTTGCAGTTTCCCACACCGCACACATATACACCCTCCACGCACAGGTTCCGCGCCTCAGAACCGCTAGTATGATTCAGATTGTCACGAGCTATGGAAGCACCTACGCATTTTAGAGCATAGAGGAGATATTACACACACGCAGGCACAACGTCGCATGCAGAGCCTTACTCGCCGCAAACGGCGAGATTGGGAGGAGAGACAGTACTTGGATATTTATCATTTACTCATGAGTCGAGACAGTGCAGTGGCATGGCGACATTTGAGAGAGAGGAGACAGCAAACACGCATCCGAGACCCGAGCACTTGGCATAGCTATGCACAAAGCGTATACGAAATCCTAGACCAGCCCCCCATTCCCAATCCACATAGCTCACGTCCTACTACATCTGACTTCTTCACACCCACTATGGTGGGACGCGCTATTGCCCATCGACAGCATGGCAGGGCCCATGACCTTTTCAGTTTACAGGCTGAGCACCTCATCTACAAAGGCACGACCCTTGCACAGCTCATTGCCTACCTCTTCAACCATGCACTGGTTGAAGGGTTCCCTGACTCATGGACTGAGCACACCATAGTGCCCATTCATAAGTAAGGAGATACTATGGATCCAACTACATACCGGACGATCATGATTGGCCCTATATTGGCCAAGTTATATGGGGCGGTACTAGAGACAGAGTTGAGTACTCTCACTGAGAGGAAGGGTATCAGGGCTCCAGGATAGGCAGGCAGGCTTCACACGAGATTACTCTACCATTGACCACATCTTCACTCTAAGATGCCTGATCGACCAGGCAAGGGTGAGGAAGAGGAGATTATATTGCTGCTTTGTGGACTTCCGCAAAGCATTTGACACCATTCCCAGGGGACGACTCTTCAGACGACTACTTGATATCGGAGCTCCAGAGGAGATGATATGGGGGATCTATGCCTTATATGAGAGTATCTGGCAAAGTCAGATGTCCGGGGGGGTTATCTCATCCACTGTCTAGCACTATCGGGGTGAAGCAAGGATACCCTCTTTCACCCACCCTCTTTGGTCTCTACATTGATGAGATAGTGGACTACATACAGCAGCACGGGGGTGATGGCATTGAGGTACGCGGGTCCACTGTCCATATTCTTTTATACGCTGATGATATTGTACTGGTTTTAGAGTCTGCAAAAGGTCTACAGCATCATCTACATGGCCTAGATGATTTTTGCACACAGAGGGTTATCTCTGAACCTTGGTAAAACCAAGGTCATGATCTTTCATACATAAGCACACGTATGCAGACATAGTTTGTTCACAGCAGCGGATGGACTGATTGAGGTGGTCGGATCATATGTTTACTTGGGAGTGACATTTACAGCAGCATCGGGGGTCTTCTCTATGTCTCAGGCAGCACGTGACCGCATCACACGTGGGTATGCAGCACTTGCCTTGATGGAGAGACAGTGCCACCAGGCATAATTTCAGGAGCCCCACACAAAGGGGTGGCTCTTTGACACTTTGGTTACACCAGCGCTCATGTATGGGGAAGCCATATGGGGACCAGGATTAGCCACATTAGTATGGACAGCATTAGAGAGGCCACAGATCCTCATGATTTCCAGACTTATCCGCAGCAAGCCTTCAGTACCACATGATATGATTAGAGTAGAGCTCGCTGCACCACCGATGTTAGTTGAGGCACTATTCCAGACAGTATGCCTATTACACAGACTCCGGAGCATGGATAGAGAGCGCATTGTTTATCGGGCTTTGCAGGCATCACGGGACATGGCATTAGCAGGTGACACCTCCTCATGGTATGCACAGACACGAGACTCGCTGGCCCACCACGGCTTTGACATAGACAGGCTACCACCACTACAGTACGACTCACATGCACCCACCTACTCGCTCTCTCATCAGGAGAGGAATAGGATCATTCGTAAGGAGATATGGCACACATACATACAGAGGACATGGGTGAGCCTTAGGGGTACATTGCCACCGAAAATGCTCTATTACTGTGAGCATTTTCTACATATATCGGACAAGAGCTTCATCGAGATTCCGAGATACATGCAGACATATCTACCCCACCACCTTCGAGTCCTCATTGGGAAGCTTCGAGTTTCATCACATCAGCTCGAGATTGAGAGGGATCGGTCCGAAGGAGTCCCCCGTGAAGAGAGGTGGTGCCTAGTATGCGAGACAAAGGTAGAGAGTGAGGAGCATTTTGTTATCAGATGCCCAGCATACTTAGACCTACGAGCACAGTTCCAGATAGACGAGTCACTCCCATGCATGACTATGGGAGACCAACGACGCTTTGGACGCTTCCTCGCAGCAGCATACGAGAGGCGAGATGGGTCACTCCAGCCCACACATCAGCCACGGGTGAGTACGCAGCAGACCATTACCCAGATTTTTCAGCGAGCTGAGCTACATCAGAGAGGTCCATCTATAGGGCTCACGCTCCACCAGGCAGCAGCACAGAGAGCACGGTGCCGACCACGCATGGGCGGATATCATCGACCACGACTATATCAGGAGGATATCTCACGCATCAGGACAGCCTACGACCACATGATGGAGCATAGGCGCACCACCACCCCATGGGTTGTCTTCCTTCTTGAGGCACTCAAACCACCCCCGATGTACCACATACTACACCCACCTCCACCCATTCACCAGTAGCTAGGGTGTTTTACTCACACTTTTACTCACATGTCCCCCATGTGTTAGGTGGCCACTATCTGCAGAGTCAGAGCCACGTCTCCCCATCCTTTTCCAGCCTTATATATCTTTGTGTCCCGATATACCTTTTATTTCATTTCATCCTCTACACAAGGTTACTACACTTGTACATGGTTTTTGTCTCATAGGCCAAGTTTGGCCTCCAAAAGACGTTAATATGACTCTCTCTCTCTCTCTCTCTCTCTCTCTCTCTCTCTCTCTCTCTCTCTCTCTCTCTCTCTCTCTCTCTCTCTCTCTCTCTCTCTCTCTCTCTCTCTCTCTCTCTCTCTCTCTCTCTCTCTCTCTCTCTCTCTCTCTCTCTCTCTCTCTCTCTCTCTCTCTCTCTCTCTCTCTCTCTCTCTCTCTCTCTCTCTCTCTCTCTCTCTCTCTCTCTCTCTCTCTCTCTCAGCCTGTCGCCTGCCCGCAACCCTACCTGCCTGCGCAAACCCTAACTACCCTCTTCCCTCGTCGTCAGCATCCCGTCGCCCTCTGCCATCGTCCTGCAGACCCCTCCCTCAGCCCGTCGCCTGCATCAGACCCCTCCCTAAGCCCGTCGCCTGCAGCAGACCCCTTCCTCAACCCTCATCCTGCCCGCAACCCTACCTGCACCTGCCCGCCACTGCCCGCTACCCTACCTGCGCCAGCCCGCCACTGCCCGCGACCCTACCCGGGCTTGCTTGCCACCCGTGTGCCACCCCTGCATGCTGCCCTACAGCCCTCGTAGTCACCCTCTGCCCGTCACACAACGCACCGTCATCCTCTGCAATCCCGTCGCTTGAAGCATCCCATCGCTTGAAGCATCCCGTCGCCTGCAGGAGACCCGAAATGATGGGAATGTGCAACCTTTGTCGAAATCCTAAACTTAACCTCGTATTCATCATCAAAATTAACATGAAAATTATCCCTAACCCTAACCCTAAAAATCTAACCCTAACCCTGATCATAAGCTTGTCTTAGTTGCCTAACCAAACCCTAACCCTAAACCAAAATCCTAATCCAAAATCCCAACTCTAACTCGAACTTTATCCGAACTCTAACCCTAGCCCTAAAATTAAAACCCTAACCCTAACCCTAAAATTAAAACCCTAACCCTAACCCTAAAATTAAAACCCTAACCCTAACCCTAGCCCTAACCCTAACCCAAACTCTCTCTCTCTCTCTCTCTCTCTCTCTCTCTCTCTCTCTCTCTCTCTCTCTCTCTCTCTCTCTCTCTCTCTCTCTCTCTCTCTCTCTCTCTCTCTCTCTCTCTCTCTCTCTCTCTCTCTCTCTCTCTCTCTCTCTCTCTCTCTCTCTCTCTCTCTCTCTCTCTCTCTCTCTCTCTCTCTCTCTCTCTCTCTCTCTCTCCCCCCCCTTATCCTAAAAAATCCGAAACTCTAAACCTAATCTCTGAAATGGCCCCCATGGACCGGAGGGAAGTGGACGAACTTATCGCTAAAGCCCTCAAAGAGGCCAAAAAGGAAGCAGACCGCAACCTCAATATGGAGATCCGAAAAATGATGGAAAAGTTCAAAGGACTCGAAGAACAAGTAATGGATAAAGTCAAAGGACTCGAAGAACAAGTGAAGACCCTCACGGAAGAACGAGACAATTGGAGGGCAGCTTATGAGCACATGAAAGAAGAGGGGGAGATCTCCAATGTGGAGACACTTAAAGAAGAAATAAAAAAGGAAATCAAAACGGAGGTAGAATCTACTCGAGAGTCGTGGGTGGAACTAGTACACAAAAGGGTTAAGAAGGAAGTTAGGGAAGACGTGCAAAAAGAAGTGCTCACACGAGTCCAGGATACACTTAATGAAGATAGGCTTCGACACACTCGAAGACTTCACATTCGGATTACAGGCCTGCCCGAAGGGGCATCACCGGAAGCAGATGCCACTGACATTTGCCACTGACTTGGTTACGAGAGCATGTCCTTCAAAGGCGCATGGAAGGTTGGGAGGGATACATCGCGTTTGCGAGCACTGATCCTTAAGATGAGCTCCGAGGAGGCACGACCGCCTTTTTTAGACGTCGATCAGTACTACGTGGACTACCCTCTACATGGACGAGGACCTCACGCGGATGCAGGTGGCACACAGGCGCGCTTGCATGCCACAGATACTCCAGGCATGTCGAGAGGGGAGGAAGGCCTTTTACCGTGATGGTAAGGTCTTTATAGATGGACTCCCTATCAAATAGGGCCACGTGGCCTATGAGACATCACTACACCAAGAGACACCACTCAGAGGAGCAGTGTGGAACTGCAACGGGGCACTCTAGACGTGACCAGACAGACTCGAGGAGATCCTGGCATCACATGACTTGGCGTGCATCACAGAGACACACGAGAGCCAAGAGAGAGGTCTACCACGCATTGCAAGTTTTCATTGCGAATCTCTATTCAAGACCACGACAAGATAGAGTACAGCGCGAGGGTCGGGAGGTGTGGCCATCGTATTTAGACAGGAGATACAGAGCCGGATCCACATTATAGGAAGAGATGAGGAGGCACGATACATGTGGGTTCGCATGGAGATGGCACACGGGGGCTGGATTTACATTGCTATATGCTACTTCCCTCTAGGCGGATCTCGATACGCAGGACATGATCTTGGGGGACCGATCCGAGATAGAGACTCACCATACACAGCACTTTCAGATGAGATACTACATTACAGCACACTAGGTGAAGTCTTCCTTATAGGGGACTTCAATGGCCGCACTCAATCACATCAGTGCGAGGCATACAACATGGATCACCCACATCTCATGAGGACCAGAGACCCAGATGAGATGAGCACCAGTAGAGTATCCGCGGATATGGGTAAGGACACCACCGGGTATGCCAGACATCTAGTTGAGCTAGGCAGCCAACATGAGCTCATTATATATAACAGGATGAATCGTTGGCCAGGTTCGGGCGGACTTACTTGCTTCCCTCACAGGGGAGGTGAGAGCACAGTCGACTAAATTTTATGTACCACCTCTGAAGCTTCACTCATCCCCTCACTTAGTATTGGACGACGCCCACTTGGTGCTGACCATACATTCACATTCACTCTCATCTCCTATTCCATTAGACCCTCACTCACCCACTCAGACACACACCACGATACACTTCACACACGAGCTCTCACACGTTTATGCACACCATTTACACACCCGCCTACTCTCCCTCGATCCACTCTCACCCTTGGACACACTTACATCACAGTTCACCACCATCCTACAGGACTCAGCTCTCTGTAGCTTCCCACACCGCACACATATACACCCTCCACGCACATGTTCCATGCCCCAAAACCGCTCGTATGATGCAGATTGCCGTGAGCTACGGAAGCACCTACGGATTTCAGAGCATAGAGGGGATATTACACACACACAGGCACAGAGTCGCATGCAAAGCCTTACTCGCCGCAAACGATTGGGAGGAGAGACAGTACTGGGATATCTATCATTTGCTCATGAGTCGAGACAGTGTAGTGGCATGGCGACATTTGAGAGAGAGGAGACCGCAGTCACCCATCCGAACCCCGAGCACTTGGCATAGCTATGCACGGAGCCTATACGAGATCCCATACCAGCCCCCCATTCCCAGACCACAGAGCTCACGTCCTACTACCTCTGACTTCTTCACACCCACTATGGTGGGACGCGCTATTGCCCGTCTACAGCATGGCAGGGCCCATGACCATTTTCGGTTTACACGCAGAGCACCTCATCTACGAAGGCACGACCTTCACCGCTCATTGCCCACCTCTTCAATCGTGCATTGGTTGAAGGGTTCCCTGACTCATGGACTGAGCACACCATAGTGCCCATTCATAAGTCAGGTGATACTATGGATCAAGCTACATACCGGATGATCATGATTGGCCCTATATTGGCCAAGTTATATGGGGCGGTACTAGAGACAAAGTTGAGTACTCTAGCTGAGAGGAAGGGTATCAAGGCTCTAGGACAGGCAGGATTCAGACGCGAATACTCTACCATTGACCACATCTTCACTCTGAGATGCCTGATCGACTAGGCAAGGGTGAGGAAGCGGAGATTATATTTATGCTTTGTGGACTTCCGCAAAGGATTTGACACTGTTCCCCGGGAACGACTCTTCAGACGACTACTTGATATCGGAGCTCCGGAGGAGATGATATGGGGGATCTACGCCTTATACGAGAGAGTATCTGGTAGAGTCACATGTTCGGGGGGCTTATCTCATCCACTTGCTAGCACTATCGGGGTGAAGCAAGGATGCCCTCTATCACCCACCCTCTTTGGTCTCTACATTGATGAGATAGTGGACTACATACAATAGCAGGGAGGTGATGGCATTGAGGTAGTGGGTCCACGGTCCATATTCTTTTATACGTTGATGATATTGTACTCGTTTCAGAGTCTGCAGATGGTCTACAGCATCATCTACATGGCCTAGATGATTTTTGCAGACACAGAGGGTTATCTGTGAACCTTGGTAAAACCAAGGTCATGATCTTTCATAAATCAGCACAGGTACGCAGACATAGTTTGTTCAGAGCAGCAGGTGGACCGATTGAGGTGGTCGGATCATATGTTTACATGGGGCTGACATTTACAAAAGCATCAGGGGTCTTCTCTATGTCTCAAGAAGCCTGTGACCCCATCACACGTGGGTATGCAGCATTAGCTTTGATGGAGAGATAGTGCCACCAGGCATATTTTCAGGAGCCCCGCGGTGGCTCTTCGACACTTTGGTTACACCATCACTCATGTATGGGGCACCCATATGGGGACCAGGCTTAGCTACATCAGTATGGACAGCATTAGAGAGGCCACAGATCCTCATGATTGCCAGACTTATCCGTAGCAAGCCTTCCGTACCACATGATATCATTCGAGCAGAGCTCACTGCACCACCGATGCTAGTTGAGGCACTATTCCAGACAGTATGCCTATTACACAGACTCCGGAGCATGGATACAGAGCACATTGCCTATCGTGCTTTCCAGGCATCACGTGATATGGCATTAGCAAGCGACACCTCCTCATGGTATGCACAGACACAAGACTGGCTAGCACAAGACTGGCTAGCCCACCATGGCTTTGACATAGACAGGCTACCACCACTAGAGTACGACTCACATGCACCCACCTACTCGCTCTCTCATCAAGAGAGGAATAGGGTCATTTGTCAAGTCCCACAGGTTTCTAGGATTCCAGCATCTTCCAAAATTGACAAACATGAACATACCACACTCAATCATACAATGATGAGACAAAGATAGAGAGAGATTAGACAACGTGTTCAAAGTGCTACGTAAGCCACTGCTTACACCATCATAGATACAAATGTCAATTTACAATGTGGGAGTCAAAATCTCAACCACTCTATATGAACAAAAATAGATGGAAGAGTGAATGTACAGAATTTACAAGAATATTCAGATGTAGGGACAGAAATCTGAATATGTATGAGACGTATGACCTGATAGGTTGTAGAAGAGTGTATATGAATGACAGAAAGAGGAAAGATCAGTTTGAAACTGATATTCAGCGAACCCTAATCTGAATTTAGGCTATGGAAGACCCTAAATCAGATGTGTGTGTGATAGATCACATACTTACAGAATTAGCATAGAATGCTAACATGTTGCTGACAAAAATCCTCATACTCATATGAAAACACCTTCTCTAACACCTCATCTGAATGCATGTAGCATGCATGTACTGATTCTCCTTTATGTATGCCGAATAGGACTCCTCCAGATATGGATGCCACTGCTTCCATAAGCTTCAAGTAGTACCTGTGTGCATAAAGAGAATATGTACCTGAATAATGAACATAGGATGCAATCTTATGTTAAGCTCCATCCAATGTCTTTGAAGTACACCAAAATCTTCATGTAGAAGACAATCTTCAAATACATAATGTAGAGATGGCTGATCCACACCACCAAGCTGCTGATAGGTAAGTCTTCTCTATAAGCAAGAGTGTGAGTACACTCTTCTCCAAGAAGAACTTCATGGCTGCTCCTCAACATAGCTCCATAGCTTCGCAAAGCGCACCATGGTTGTCCCATGAGTGCTAGAGCACCACCTCCTCAAGCTCCACCACAAGCTAGCGTTGGTTTGCGTTGGGATGTCTAACAAAGTGACCCAAGACTCTCACTAAAAAGCGCTTTATTTTAATCTCATCGCTTTTTAAATTGCTTTTGCTTTATTTTAATTTAATCGTTAAAAAGTGCTTCTGGCTTGCTTTTTCACACTTCTGGCCACCTGATGAATGAACTGATTCCATTTTCACGACCTCCAAGCTGAGAGCTATCAAATGAGGTAAAAACCCTAAATTAGCAGAAAATTAGGGTAGGTTTTCTCCCAAATCTGATCTCTGATGACTCCGTGTCATATATCATTAGAAAGCTCTCTTCAAGCTCTACAAGATAAGCTCATACAAATTTTACCCAAATTTTGTGCCAAAAATGACTAAGTACCAAAATTAGGGTTTCTGCCCTAATAGGATTTTGGACTGATGTGACATTGATTTCCAACAGATTGAAGTGATCTCTATAACTGCGACAGCGGTCCATTGAGAGGAGACTACTTTCCTATTGTTTATCATATTGTTCTCCACGACTGTATGCATTCATTTCGGTTTTGTGGAAGTTGATGTGTCCTTGGTTAAGGCTCGGGTTTATAACTGCCTCCATTGGGTTTGGGGGTCAAAACTATCTGGTGAGGTTTTCCTTCTATTGCGATGCATTTATGTGTTTAGCTCCAATAACATTGGCCACTCATCAGAAGAAAACCACACTACAATGCGATGTAACACACTTGCACCTATATAATAGCACCTCTAGTAACGATTATGTGAGCATGGTATGTTGAAACCATACGAAATGAAGAACTATAGCTTCTTGCTTTTAATCGACTCCTTGCTTTTTGAGCTTTAGTTTATGGATGGAAGGAACAGGTAGATCTTCATGAGGACTGCCCTCTAGAAGAGCAAGTCTTGTAGGACTGGATGCTCCCTAAAGTGGAAACTACCGTTGGAATGAATGCATATTGTCTGCTCTTTTTCAAAAACAGTCTACTTGCTTTATGTATGTTAGTTTCAGGTTTGGGAGCTTCTTGAGAAGGCATTTCCAATCTTACAAAGGGTCGAACAGTGGGATGTATGCTTCGCTAACTGCCCCCCAAGGGGATGGTGTCGCTCAACATCGAAGACCTGAAGAATTAAAGAACTGTTGCAGATGTGTAGACTTGCGGACCTGTAGACTTGCGGACCTCGAGACTTGAAGATTTGAAGAGTTGTAGTTTTCCAGACTTGAAGACTCCAACTTGGAACAGTTCAGCAGTGTATGTTCCTAGCTTTGTCGAGGGCGACAAAGTCTAGGGAGGGGAAAGTTTGGCTTATTGAAGTTGCTCACAATTTCTCTTGAGCATAGACACCCCTCTATTCTCAAGAAATACCCTCTTTTTGTATAATGGAGATGTGTCCATGTGAACACTCTCCTAAAGCAACCCACGCATGCTCTTCATTGGGATTTGTTTGTTACAAGAGAGATCTTGGAATCTCCTAGAACATATGTTAGTTAGAGATATTCTCTTTTTGACTTTTCAAAAGCAACACATGGGAAAATGTGCTTAGCCTATATATAGAGGGTCATTTTTATAAAGAGGGGGAGCTTTTTGGTTCGACGTGCTCTCATGTACATATCTTTTGAATGGAAGAATACTCTCCTTTACTCCAAGACTATTTACACTCTTGTATTGAGTCTTTGTGAGTGTGTGAGAGTGAGGTGTGTGTGTCTATGCATGTCTTTCCTTTGTGTAGTAGAGTAGTTGCTATACTTGTATTTTGCACATGGACAAGGATCCTTGACTCCCTTCTCTCAATGTTTTCAAGCATGTAGCATAACATGGGCTGATGGCCAATGGCTTGAACATGTTGGAGGTAGGGTTGGATGAGTGGAGAGTCAATCTTGAGACTTCCTTCTTGCTCCCATGCAAGGTGGTGAGGGTCTTTGAAAGATCCCAATTAGCTACCTGCCACTCTCCTCCCAACCTTAAATAGCCCTTGCCCTTGGCACATCTAGAATCTTCTCTAAGCTCCAAAGTTATTTTTCTAAGCTTCCCTTCTTGGAAATTAGGCACACAAATCTTTCCCTTTCTTTTGAGCAAACCTTGCTCCACTTGAAAATTAGAGAATGCTTTATCTTTATCATTTTGTGATAACTTATTGATTATAGACTGACAATAATCATCTTCAGTTTGTGAATCTTTGATTTCTTGGATCAAATCACTATCAAGAACTGTGAAACTAATCTAATGCAAAATACGAGATAATGCATCTGCAACTGTATTCATTTTTCCTTTTCTATATCGAATTTCCATATGAAATTCTTGCATCAACTCAGCCCATCTAGCATGTCTCCCCCGAAGATCAGGCTCGGAACAGAAATACTTCAATGTGTGATGATATGTGTATACTTTAAAAGTCGCACCATATAGATAGTATCTCCAAATCTTCAATGCATGAACTATTGCATATAATTCTTGTTCATGGACCGGCTAGTTTCTCTGAGCCGGAGAAAGTTTCTGACTTTCAAAAGCTACTAGTCTGCCATCTTGAATCAAAATTGCACCAACTGTGATGCCACTAGCATCGGTTTCTATTTCAAAAGGTTTTTGGGGATCTACCACCAATAAAATTGGGGCACTTGAAACTGCTTGTTTCAATGTGTCGAATAGCTAGCAATGAATTTCCTATAGAAGCCCGATAATCCTAAAAATGATCGCAATTGGCGCTCATTCCGAGGAATCGGCCAACCAAGGATCATAGAAACTTTCCGTGAATCCATCCTAATTCCATCTGCGGAAATTATATGTCCTAAGTACTCAACCTTAGATAAACATAGCTGAGTCTTCTCTAGGTTGACGTACAAAGTATTGTCATCCAACATTTGAAAAACTGTACGCAAATGATATTCATGTTCTTCCAAACTTTTACTATAAACCAACAGATCATCTACAAAATCAACCACAAACTGACCAATAAAAGGACGAAAAATATCATTTATGAGCATCATAAAAGTAGCTGGAGCATTAGTTAAACCAAAAGGCATTACAAGATACTCATAATGATCAAATCTAGTACGAAAAGTTGTTTTATGTACATCATTGTCCTTGACTTTTATTTGATGATAACCACTTTTTAAGTCTATTTTACTATATACAATAGGACCTCCTAGTGCATCCAGAATATCATCAATGCGAAGCATCGGATATTTGTGTTTTATTGTTACTTTATTTAATGCTCTAAAGTCTATACACATCCTAAAAGATCCATCCTTTTTGCGAACCAAAAGCACTTGGACTACAAAAGGTGAATAACTGGATCTCATGAGTCCTTTGTCAAGATACTCCTCGACTGTACGACGTACTTCTTCCTCCTATTGCAGACTCATTCGATACGGCTGTCAAGCCAGTGGATGAGCTCCTGATACTAGCCCAATCCTATGCTCCACTTTTCTGCGAGGTGGAAGACCTGAAGGTAACTCTGAAAGAAACAAGTGTTGGAATTCAGTTTTCATTCTAAAAGCTAGCTGAGCCTCCAAACTAGTTTGAATCTGTAAACTTAACGACTCCTTATGCTCAAAATATAAGAAATACAAATACTTACACTCTGCTTTTACCATCGCAGAGGTAGATGCTAGTCTATACACCTTCACGTCGGGCTCTCCATGGATGATGATGCGGCGACCATTATGATTGAATTGATATATGTGAGTCTAAAAATCAATAGTTGGCTTCTTACTTGCGTGCCACAGTTGACTGAGGACAAGATCAAATCTAGCCAATGTTAGATTTATTTAAACCTCCATGGTCTACCATTGGTCTACCTGCATTTGGTCAAGGATCATAGCCGGATCAAGGACCAGAGCTTGGGGGAGCCAAGGCTCTAGCACGAATCTTCGAGGTTATTCCATCTCCTCAGAGTGGCCATATGAGGAGTGTTTGGACCTTAGAGAAGATTCTAGATGTGCCAAGGGCAAGGGTTATTTAAGGTTGGGAGGAGAGTGGTAGGTAGCTAATTGGGATCTTTCATTTGGTATCAGAGCTTGAGTGAGAGAAGGGAAAGTTGTTGAGAGAAAGCCACTTCATCGTCTTCCTCAAAGATCTTCGTGGAAGAAAAGAGAGAAGCTCGCGCGCGTTCATTTTTGGAGAGGACCTCAACAATTGTGCACGTTTGAGCGTGGAGATGCAAAGGGAACTCAAAAAGAACGGTGAGCAGCACACGAACTCATTGCAGGTAAGCATTTGTTTGTTCATACTCACGACGAGTAAGTCTTCATTATAGAGCGCTCGACCATCCACATTAGTAGAGATGAGAGACTTCTCTTGATTGATGGAAGCTATAGTCTATTGAAAACCTATATAAAGCGCTCTCCAGCTGCGAAACTTTGCTATGTGGGATAGGTGATATAGCTACGCACGCAGCCGCCGCCTGGACAAGGTGAGAGAGAGAGAGAGAGAGAGAGAGAAATAGTCTATAGATCATTCTTTTTCTCTGATTTTGACCTTTGAAATACCTACCTAGGTGCACTAAAAAGGCCATAACTTTGTGTAGAAATTTTGACATGTGCTGGAATATAGTGTTAACATGCACATACATAAGTTTCATATGATTTTGATAAGATATCAAAGGTAATTTTGGTTCTCTGGTCCCTCTGGCGAGGACTCGCCAGAGAAGAGCACAGAGGTCTGGTAATTTTGGTTCTCTGGACCCTCTGGCGAGGACTCGCCAGAGAAGAGCACAGAGGTCTGGCATTTATGCTATTGCTCTTTCTTGGAAGGTCCAATTAGGATAAATCCTTTTGGACATGTTTACCAGCTTTGCCACCTTGTTGCTCACCAAATTTGGGGTGCTTTGGATCTCATTTGGAGTCTATGAGTATAATCTTCCCTCAAGTCTAATTTCTGAGTAATGCAAAATGTGCAGATCTTGCAGACACTATTTTCTTTGTTTCTTTCACATGGAGAGTCATTTTGTGATGAAACTTACTGTGAAAGTAGCTCTATAGATAAGCTTTCCAATGACCCAAATTTCATTAAATTTGGAGTGCATTTGCTAAGTCTACTCACAGGATCTTGGGAGTTATATATCACTTCTAGGACCTCTTGTTCATGGGTACAGGATTGCAGAGTTTTGCTCATAAATGCATGAGCATAACTCCAATTCTCTTAATTCCCCTTGGAGGTGTTAGAAGACTTCCAGGGCTATGGTGTTACCAAAAAAGAATCATAATTTTTGGGTGTGTTTAGGTATTTCTAATGTTTTGGTTTTTTTTGCAGGTGATACATTTTTTTTGTGCATGGGAAGCTAGGAGAAGTTGTTAAAGCCCCTAAATTATAACTCTTAGAGAAAAATCACTTGAATTTAATATGTAATAGATTGATAATTTGTATAGGATTATTTATTAGCATTTCTGGAAATTTATTAGTTTGTATAGCTTATACTTGGCGCTTATCGTCGGATGTATTTTAGGAATTTGCCATTGCTTGTATTGTCATCATGTAGACTTGTATAGGACTTGGGTTTTGTTGTGTGATCAATGTATGGGATTGAGAGAGGATCTAGAATACATCTTGTAATTCATGTTTTACACGCGCCACCTATGGATTAGGAATATCATTAGTTAGGTATTACCTTTTGCATTCACATCACTTATTAGCTGTTCTATGTTTTTTTTTTTAAGTATGAATCCTGATGAGATTGTAACTCCTATGGAAGAGGTCGAGCTTGAGCGACCTTATACTACGGAGATTACAAATCTCAATGCTAAAGTTAGAGGCATGGAGGATACCCTTCAGAAGATTCTCGAAGCAATTAACAAACCCGAGGTGCCACCAATCGACACACCTATGCAGGTGGAAGTTCCATCTATTGAACTATCTAGTTCACAAATACCATTGGAAGATGTGGGGAGCTTCTTTCGGTAGAGATGTCGGATGGAAAGTGAAAGATTTAACAAGTTAGTGCGAGGACGGCAGATGCGGTGGAGCAATGGATAAGTAAGTGGGAACAGTGTTTTCGGCTTTGTAATATTGAGGATGATAAACAAAAAATACAGCATGCCACTTACAGTTTGATGGATGTTGCTCATCATTGGTGGAGAAAAATTGAGCAAGATAAGACCGAACCTACCACTTGGGCAGAATTTAAAGTTATATTTTATAATAATTTTGTTCCTTCTCATGAGCGTACCAGGGCTTTAGATGCTTGGTTCTTCCTGCAGCAGAGAGAGCTTTCAATACAGGAATATGAAGATAAGTATAGGGAAATCTTGTTAAAGATACCAAATCAAGTGTCTGAGTTCCTTCAGGTACACAAGTTTGTGCTTGGACTTAGGGAAACGTTGCGTCCACTTGTGTGCAAGGAGCGCTGCCACACCCTAAATGAGGCAATAGAACTTGCTTTGGTGTTAGAGAATGGGCGACGCTCTCGATTGCAACCTTCTGGACAAAAGAACACTTGGACAAGATTCAATAAGCCCATAGCTTCAATTCCAGCATCTAACAGACAGATGAATGTCATTCAGACTTCGAGCTGTGGGAAGAGAAAAGTAAGTGCATCCATGGAAGATAGAGCTTTTCAGAGATCAAGTTTGACACAGCAACAGCAAGAAAAGGCTCGCCGTGAGGGCCTTTGTTATGAATGCCTAGGTCGGCATGCTTACAGGATATGTCCTAAGAAAAAGAAGAAGATATCTGCGGCGATGGTGGTGGAGGCAGCAGTCCTCACCATCCACTCCATCATCTCCTTTGGATTTTGATCTTCTAGCTCCAGACACTGAGATGGATCCTCCATCTAAAGATAAACAACCCATCTTAAATATAACAGTCACTAAGAAAGTTAAGAATGTTCTAGATATGGTGTTATCCCCAGTAGCTCAGAAAGGGTATCAATTTCCAAACACCTAGTTGGTTGTCATGAGTGGGGAAGTTCATGAACTTCTCGTTAAGGTTCTATTTGATATAGGATCCACACATAAGGTTATTAACTGTTCTTTAGTCAAGAAACTAAAGTTGAAGACTACTCCATCTCCATACACCTACATAGTAGAGTTGGCATATGGGAAGGGATCTGAGACCTGGGATCGACGAGTTGTCGGATTACCAATCTAGATCTAGACTTATAGAGATGAGCTAGATTTCGAGATCGCCAGGTTGGCTAGATTTGATCTCGTCCTAAGTAAAGAGTGGCATGCAAGTAAGAAGCCAACTATTGATTTTCATACTCACATATATCAATTCAATCATAATGGTCGCCGCATCATCATCCGTGGAGAGCCCGACATGAAGGTGTACAGACGAGCATCTACCTTTGCAATGGTAAAAGCAGAGTGTAAGTATTTGTATTTCTTATATTTTGAGCATAAGGAGTTGTTAAGTTTACAGATTCAAACTAGTCTAGAGGCTCAGCTAGCTTCTAGAATGAAAATTGAATTCCAACACTTGTTTCTTTCAGAGTTATCTTCAGGTCTTCCACCTCGCAGAAAAGTGGAGCATAGGATTGAGCTAGTACCAGGAGCTCATCCACAGGCAAGACAACCGTATCGAATGAGTATGCAAGAGGAGGTAGAAGTACATCGTACCGTCGAGGAGTATCTTCACAAAGGACTCATCAGATCCAGTTATTCACCTTTTGTAGCCCCAGTGCTTTTGGTTCACAAAAAGGATGGATCTCTCAGGATGTGTATAGACTTTAGGGCATTAAATAAAGTTACAATAAAACACAGATATCCGATGCCTCTCATTGATGATATTCTGGATGCACTAGGAGGTGCTATTGTACATAGTAAAATAGACTTAGAAAGTGGTTATCATCAAATAAGAGTCAAGGACAATGATGTACATAAAACAGCTTTTCGTACTAGATTTGATCATTATGAGTATCTTGTAATATATACCTTCATAAGAGACTTAAGACCAATATAAGACATGAAAGTTACAACCAAGAAAGAAAAAACCAAGAAAGAAAACCAATACAAAAAGAGATGCACACACACTCACATGAACACGAACACATACACACACACATACACAAAACAAAATATAATAAATAAATAATAAAAATAAAATAAAAAATAAAAAAATAATAAATAATTAAATAATAAATTAAAAAAGAAACAAATTAAAATAAAAAATAAAAAATATAAATTATATAAAAATAGAATTTAAATTAAATGAAAAAAAATAAAAAATAATAATTCCATAAATAAATAAATAAATAATGATTATATATATAAAAATATATGTATATAAGCAAATTAAACAAAAACAAAACGAAATAAAATGTGCATCGTCAACTTCTATGTCTGTCCTAAACAAGAAGTATCAGAATTAAACTTTATCATGCATAGCTTGGACAAATAGCTATGACATCCCTACTCACGTCATCAGTGCCCTAAAGTAGGTGCAGACTTTAATAAAGAGTCTTTCTAAATAAAGATCTCTAACAAAGTCAACGAACTGAGTTTCTATCACTTCCGGAAGTGAAGGGCAAACTCAGCCATGATAAAGTCTTGCACAAAGAACAAACAAATAATAAGAAGAAAGGAATTAGAATTATAAAAATTAAAATTAAAATTAATAAATATATAGATAAATAAATAAATAAATATTATGAATAATAAATAAATAAAAAATATAAAATAATTTTAAAAAATATATATATTAAAAATAATAATAATGAATATAAAGAAATACCTAAAATAATAATAAAAGTAATAATAATAATAATAATAATAAACATAAAAGAACAAAAGACTAGAAAGAAGCTATAAATAGAGCTATAAATATATAGAGAGAGTATCTTGTAATGCCTTTCGGTTTAACTAATGCTCCAATTACTTTTATGATACTCATTGAATGATATTTTTCGTCCTTTTATTGGTCAGTTTGTGGTTGATTTTGTAGATGATCTTTTGGTTTATAGTAAAAGTTTGAAAGAACATGAATGTCATTTACGTACAGTTTTTCAAATGTTGGATGACAATACTTTGTACGTCAACCCAGAGAAGATACAGCTATGTTTATCCGAGGTTGAATACTTAGGACATATAATTTCCGTAGATGGAATTAGAATAGATTCGCAGAAAGTTTCTGTGATCCTTGGTCGGTCGATTCCTCAGAATGAGCGCCAGTTGCGATCATTCTTAGGATTATCGGGCTTCTATAAGAAATTCATTGCTAGCTATTTGCACATAGTTGCGCCATTGACGGATCTTTTACAGGACTAGTGCACAACAGAAAGCTTTTGACATATTGAAACAAGCAATTTCAAGTGCCCCAATTTTATTGGTGGTAGATCCCAAAAACCTTTTGAGATAGAAACCGATGCTCGTGGCATCGCAGTTGATGCAGTTTTGATTCAAGATGGCTGGCCAATAGCTTTTGAAAGTAAGAAACTTCCGGCTCAGAGAAACTGGTCTGTCCATGAACAAGAATTATATGCAATATTTCATGCTTTGAAGATTTGGAGACACTATCTATATGGTGCGACTTTTAAAGTATACACAGATCATCACACATTGAAGTATTTATGTTCCCAACCTGATCTTCGGGGGAGATAGGCTAGATGGGTTGAGTTGATGCAAGAATTTCATATGGAAATTCTATATAGAAAAGGAAAAATGAATACAGTTGTAGATGCATTATCTCATATTTTGCATCAAATTAGTTTCACAGTTCTTGATAGTGATTTGATCCAAGAAATCAAAGATTCACAAATTGAAGATGATTATTGTCAATCTATAATCAATAAGGTATCACAAAATGATAAAGATAAAGCATTCTCTAATTTTCAAGTGGAGCAAGGCTTGCTCAAAAGAAAGGGAAAGATTTGTGTGCCTGATTTCCAAGAAGGGAAGTTTAGAAAAGAAATTATTTTCGAGAACCACGATGTACCTTGTGCAGGACATCCTGGTATTGAGAAAACTTTGCACTTGATCAGACGCACTTTTTGGTGGGCAAAGAGGGTCAGAGATGTAAACAATCATGTAAGTCAGTGTTTTAAATGTCAGGTAAATAAAGCAGAGAGGATTCGTCCTCCAAGTCTGCTACAGCCATTGGAGATACCAAAGTATTGTTGGGATAGTATTTCCATGGACTTCATAATGGGTTTATCTAGGACACCACGACAGAAGAATGCTATTCTTGTAGTGGTTGATCGTTTGAGCAAAATGGCACACTTTATCCCTACAAAGGAATCAGTGGAGGCCACGCGGAACTATTTATTCAAAATATTTTTCGACTGCATGGTCTACCCAAATCAATAGTTTCAGACAGGGATCCCAAGTTTACAGGAAATTTTTGGAAACACGTGTTGAATAAGCTTCAAGTTCAACTCAAGATGAGTAGTGGAGAGGGAGGAGAGTTGCAGGTAGCTAATTGGGATCTCTCACCCAACCTGGCGATCACAAAATCTAGCTCATCTCCATAAATCTGGATCTGGACTGGTAATCCGACAACTCGTCGCTCCCAGAACTCAGATCCCTTCCCATCTGCCAACTCTATTATGTAAGTGTATGCAGATGGAGTAGTCTTCAACTTTAGTTTCTTGACTAAAGAAGAGTTGATAAAGTTATGTGTGGATCGTATATCAAATAGAACTTTAACGAGATGTCCATGAACTTCCCCACTCATGACAACCAACTCGGTGTCTGAAAACTGATACCCTTTCTGAGCTACTAGGGATAACACCACATCTGGAACATTCTTAACCTTCTTAGTGACTGTTATATTTAAGATGGGTTGTTTATATTTAGATGGAGGATCCATCTCAGTGTCTGTAGTTAGAAGATCAAAATCCGAAGGAGATGATGGAGTGGATGGCGAGCACTGTTGCCTCTCCACCACCATCGCTGCAGATATCTTCTTCTTTCTCTTAGAACAGATCTTGTAAGCATGCCGACCTAAGCATTCATAACAAAAGCCCTCATGGCGAGCCTTTTCTTTCTGTTACTGTGTCAAACTAGATCTCTGAAAAGCTCTATCTTCCATGGATGCACTTACTTTTCTCTTTCCATGGCTCGAAGTATGAATGACATTCATCTGTCTGTTAGATGCTCGAACTGAAGTTATGGGCTTCTTGAATCTTGTCCAAGTGTTCTTTTATCCAGAAGGTTGCAATCGAGAGCATCGCCCATCCTCCAACACCAAAGCAAGTTCTACTGCCTCATTTAGGGTGTGGCAGTGCTCCTTGCGCACAAGTGGACGCAACATCTCCCTAAGCCCAAGCACAAATTTGCGTACCTGAAGGAACTCCCGCACTTGATCTGGTATCTTGAACAAGATTTCCCTATACTTATCTGCATATTCTTGTACTAAAAGCTATCTCTGCTGTAGGAAGAACCAGGCATCTAAAGCCCTGGTACGCTCATCAGGAGGAACAAAATTATTGTAAAATATAACTTTAAATTCTGCCCAAGTGGAAGGTTCGGTCTTATCTTGCTCAATTTTTCTCCACCAACGATGAGCAACATCCATCAAACTGTAAGTGGCATGCTATATTTTCTATTTTTCATCCTCAATATTACAAAGCCGAAAACATTGTTCCCACTTACTTATCCATTGCTCCACCGC